>JAVLVB010000251.1:1824188-1841914 GCA_032876305.1 Orestias chungarensis | reverse complement strand
CTTCCTGTCACTCAAAGAATAGACTTTAAAACAGCCTTGCTTGTGTACAAGTCTCTTCATGGTTTAGCCCCAAAGTACATATCTGACATGTTAGAGCCATATGAACCAGCCAGGACTCTGAGAACCTCAGGTAGTGGCCTCCTGCTGATGCCCAGAGTCAGGACCAAACAAGGGGAGGCTTCATTCCAGTTTTATGCTCGTAAAATCTGGAACAGTCTTCCTGTAGAGGTGAGACAGGTTTCAACTCTGCTGTTGTTTAAATCCAGGCTGAAAACAGCCTTATTTAACTGTGCATATAGCAACTGAGATTATTTTATTTTTATTTATTTTTAAATTCAAAGTTGATTTTAATGTTTCATTTTCTTCATTGTAATGTTTCATTTTTCTTTATTTTCATTTTCTTTAATTTTCTGCTCTTTTTTCCTATGTAAAGCATTGCCTTGCCTTGAATTGAAGAAAAGTTAGGACGTACTTTAAAATGAATGGATAAAAAGTAAATACTTCCAAATTATATAAGCCAATATTGTATTTATGATTTAACATAGAATATGAGACTTTCAATGTTCCAGTACAAATTTAGCTCATTTCAGAATTAAAGCTCCCTATACGTCTCAAAATTCAGGTTTACCACGATCCAGTAACTCCTTTTCAAAACAGTTAACAAATATCTTTGTAAAGAGGTTCTGAGTTGGTCCCAGTCTTGCCTAATGTAGGTATCTAGCACCTATGAAGAGTTCATGGTTGTTTTCATTTAATGATGCACTAAATGTTCCCTATAGGTGAAATGTATGAACCCTTTAATATCCCAGGCTCTTCTGGTTGTATTTTTTATGCTGATGCAATATTTTGCCAGTAGGACGGCATTAGAAAAGCTCGACTCGAACACAAAAGACGTTGTCAGGCCAAAAACGGTAAAGCTCACATAATGTAGGATGCAGTGATTAGAAAAAAGAGGTAACAAGAATCTGCATTGCAACTTTTTCCCTATATTGTCAAATACAATACGATTTTTATGTCACTATGGAAGAATTTCACATTTCTTTGCAGAATTGATTAAATTTTTGAGATTGAATTGCCTAATTTAAGGTCATAGCGCAGAAAAACAGCATTTATTTGGTTTGGTTTCAGTATGTGTATTTTTTATTTTTTTTAATCTAATTTTTGTTACAGAATCAAAAATAAAATGCTTGACTAAAGTTACAGATACTTTTAAGTCCTCCATGCTTTAAAGTCTGTTTAATACAGTGTGGGGGGAGAAAAAAAACAAGCTGTCCTGAATCGTATAGAGAAACAAATGTTGCTTTTAGGCGCCCTTTAATTTTTCACAACATCTCTGACTTACATTCCTTAAAGCCATTTTTTTTTCTTCTTCTTTCCACTCACCGCTTTCTTTATTGAACACCTTCCAGCTGTAACTGCAACGCTCAGACGCCGCCAACAATAAAAGTGGCCGTCGCGGGCGACCAGAGTTACCTCAGCACCGTTCTGAGATTCTTTGTGGAGCAGCTTGCCAACAAGACCCCCGACTGGCTCAGTTATATACGCTTCCTCGTTATCCCCATCGGTATGTCAACCGGAATTGAGATTTAATCCGTCCAGAGGTGCTGCATGTTTTTTAACCAAGTCTACATATGCAGGCTCTCATCCCCTGGCGAAGTACCTGGCCTCCTTCGACAGCCGCTTCAACAACATCTTCATGGACACGGCTTGGAGGGAGCTGTTCTGCAGGACGGAACGGCCCACATCAGGTACGACTCAACGCTCCGAACTTTGGCTGAAAACGTCTGCGGGGCTGACGCTCAGCTAACTTGAAAGGGAAAGAGAACTGGGTCAGAGCTCGGGTCATGAGCTGCTGAGTGGAGACAGGATTTCTGACTGTTGCAGCAGATGCTTTTAGATCAGTTAATGTTGTGTGAAAACCTGTCATCTCGAAACCACTCGTAGGTTAAAACTGAGTCATCTAGCTAGTTGTGGTGTTTTTATATGTTAGAGATATTACATGGACTTCATAAATCAATAAACGCCCTTTTCCATTCCTTACCTGATCCAATTTCATCCTTACAGAGACTCAAGTTCTCTCTCATACCACGTTGAGTCATCGCTGTAAAGCTTTCTGTAACAGCGCTAATGAAAGCTGCCTTTAACGGCCCATACATCATTTGTCCTGCTTTCAGTCAGATGTGTCCTTGAACCTGTCATTACCTATATTCGGAAGAATGTAAATGATTAATGCTCGACCTCGGAGCAGTCTGATGTATGTGCGCACCTTGTCAATCTGACATGAACAGGGTTGACAGGGTTTTTTTATTTGTTGGTAAAATCTGAACGAGTAAGAGAATTTATTTTCCTGATTCTTCCTCTTCTGAGGATGTATAAACAAATAAGAGGAAGGAAAAAAATGTGTAGTTCTAGACTTTGCCTTGACGGACATCCATTTATCCATTGCATAGATTTATCAGCTGGTTCTTCTATCCCTAGATCCAGTCCATCACCCATCCACTTATCCATCAATTCATCTGTACTCCTATTGTTTCTGTCCATTCTATTCTACATCTGTATATGGATCCATACATTCATTGATTCATCAATCTGTGGAAAGGTGGACAAAAAAATGGCCCAACCATCCATCTGTTTATCCAGGAACATTAGTTCTCCATCCATCCATTCATACATTAATTCATTAGTTTCTCCATTCAAACAAACATCTAAACCACTATCCATCCCATGAATCTTTGTCTTTTTTGCATGTTCACTGCAGAAGCCGTGAAATTGAATCTGAAGTGGCTTATTCAGACATCCGAGACAATATTTTGACATATTACTTTTAAAAAGATCCTCTCTACCGCCCGGATATTGAGCAATTGTCATACTATAACAGCCGATATCCGGATAATACGAGTTACGATAACATTTAAATTTCCAATTGCGGTAAATAAAGTATTTTTGAATTGAATTGAAATTGAGATCTGAACACTTTGTCGCAGTTGACTGTCCGCAGGTGAATCAATTGTTTTCCTTGTTTTTAAACCGAGGTCAAGCAGCATAGGCATGTCGGTAATGATCCTTTTTTTCTTTTCCTTCCAGATAACATAGATGTCGCAGGACGAATTATTCAGTATCTAGCCGGTGCCAACGCGTCCCACCAGTTTCCCATCTCCGAAGCGATGCTCACCTACAAACAGAAGAGGTAGACTTGTGGGTTTTGCATTTTTACAACCATATTCATACGGCATCTGTATGCATGGATATATCTGTGCTTATCTAAAAGTATTGTCTCGCAAACCGTTTCTAATTCTGACCCCGACCATCATCGTAGCTTTAGCTCTTCAAACGAATATTGTCTGAACTGCATAAAGAATGCTTGAATGGCAGCAATTCAAGGATGCGGCATTTTCAAAAACAATATGACGAATATTGGAGCAGCCCAACATTTTAATCTCCTTTTCCTTCTTAGTGAATCCAGCTTCCTATTGGTCAGAAGTTACTAAAAAAAACAGTTTTTAACTTGCATTCCTTCTCCTCCCCCTTCCCCCTTTTGATTTGCTTTCAAGGAAAAGAAGTCTTTATTTTGATTTTTATATCAGGTATCGAACTCAGCTCTTTTTGTTTGAACTGTTTTTCTCTACTCCCTCTCCTCCATTTGGCCCAAGCTCCTCACTGTGTCTACATTTTGCTTTTCACGCTCTATTATCCGTCTGACTACACTTTGTACAATGTGTCTCTGGTTTGCTGTGATTTTGGTTCGTACTCTGTCTTCTGTGTTGTTGCTGTGAGTTTTTGCCTAACAACCTTTAAAACAAGCCTTAACAAACAAAGTTGGTGTTTTTTTTGTTTTTTTTATTTAAACATATATTAATAATCGTAAAGATTGGGAGAACTAGATGCTGTCCTCAGAAGGTGGTAGCATCTTGTTGGTAGAAGACAAGTAAATAATTTGTCACATCATACGTATCGTGCTGCCTCCAAACTAGCAAGGACTTACTTTTTTTCTGTCTTTATCTCCGTAGAAACATCTTTTCTTCAACATTAGCTTGAGTATAAAATCTGATTTCCCCATGGAGATTCACTGGCTTGAAGGTCCGAAATTCAATAGCATCCTTTGTAATGAGATAAAAACGACACTGGATCATATTAATGTTTAGCAACAAGTTAATTGAGTGAGTAATGTTTCTTTTCCGGGGCGCCAAACTGAAAGAAAAAGAAAAAGGGTTCAGTCATCAATGTCTAGTTGTTGACAATTACAAGAACTATATCAAAGTAAACAATCTAAAATGTCATTTTGAACCTACACTGATTCCTACCTTACTGATTTAATTCTAAAAAAAATGTTGACTTGGAAATGCTGAAAGCAACACAAAATTTGAACTGATCTAAAAACTAGCGATCATCAGTAGTGTTTGTTGTTGTTGTTTTGTTTTTTTTGGTAACCTTTATTTTACTACATAAAACACAAACATACCAAAGATAAAACGATTACAGACTAACAGGAAAAAGCTTGTCATATTTCACACAGAAAAAACAACTGAATGCCCTAATTATGAATTCCAGTATCTAATCTTGATGATCAGGCAACTTTACAAAACATCTGACTGGAACTGCTTGACGTTATTACAGTTGAACTTAAAGAAATGAACCATCAACTGCTTTCCTTGGCCTGTGGAAAACCTCTGTGTTTAGACTTTTAACCGCTCAGTTGATGAGTTCGTTATTTGGGTGATTTGATCACAGTTTGTCGACAAGTAAGGATGCAGGCGAACCATGAGGACTAGCTCAAGCAGCAACCAATGAGTTGGGATTACCTTGTCTATTTCTAAAGTTTTTTTTTGATAAGCTCCACAAATATAAATTAATATTATAATATACAGTCATTTGATTTATTAAATCAAAATAATATTGAAAAGTTAATTTTTTCTGTCACATTAAACCAATTAAAACAAGTATTTTATGCTGACTTAATAAAAATATTCAATTAAATATGATGGTTATTATCATACATAGTTTAAAATATGCCACTAATGATAAAAATGACAGAATCAAATATCAATATTTAATTTTTTTTAATCAAGGATTTTCTTTTATTTTTTTGCATAAATCATACAAAATAATTTTTAAGGTGTCATTAAGGAATGAACTTGGAAGAGGAGGTAGTCTTCTTGGTTCGGAGCCTCAGGCCTGAAGCTGCCAAGCAGTTCGCTCTGACTAAAGATATGATCCTACAAAGTAAAGTGATCAGCAAAAAGACAATTGTTCAGGGTACAATTGCACATCAGAGGTGAATGTATCTGAAATCACGTGAGATTTTCTATATGGCTGAACATCATAAAGTGCAGTGATTTGTTTTTCTTACACGCGTATTTAAACAACATTGCATTTGGTTGAACATGCAGACAAGATGGGGATTTATGAGCCGTTTGGAGCACGATTGATGTGAAATCCGTTTAAAAAGTAAAGATGAGAAACTGAACGACTAGTGCTGTTTTGAAATCTGCTGACTACTAACATGTTTTTGTTTGTATGCTGTGAATGGAACCGAAAAACATCCTACTTTCTGAACCCTCGAGTCACCAATAAAGTGTGTGACTGACGCTGGTTATTACCTCCTCATGGCACCTGTTAACAGGTGCTAATAGCATTTAGAGACTCAGTGTAGAAATCATGTTGCAAACGCACACATAAAACTTTTTTAAATGAGGCAGGTGTAATAAATAAATACCATCAGCAGTACATACTAGAAACACTCTTTAACACTCAGAAAGCTGGAAAGAAACAGTAGTCCACATTATCCCAAGCTGAGGGCAGAGGGGTGAAAACAGGCCCTTGTTGTGTTGTGAAGTGTCCCCGATTATGTTTTTGTCCCGGATAAGATAAGAAGAAGTGATAGATATTCTCCCTGGTTTTTGATCTGAGTACTAATATATAACCAACATGAGGAAATGTTAGCTCGAGCAGGTTTGATCTAACTGGGTTAGAGCATCTCCAAAACTGGTGTACGGCCTTAACTCTTATGCTTGGTTAAATCAAAAGAAACAGTGATGAACTGTTGACTGGGTCAGTGATGCCCGTAAGGAAACAAGGCTGGTGATCCGAGCCAACATAGGAGCTCCTGTAGCTCAAATTGCAACCGGTTGAAGGTATGGATAAGTCTAAGTGGGTTTAATGCGTTGTTAAAATCAACTGTTGAAGAAGATTCAATGGGTGCAACTGCTCACATTACACAAATTAGAGAATCTAATTTTACTGTGATTTTAGCGTGAGATTCTGTCATCAATCAAGTTAAAAGTAAAAAGTAGGGACATAAATGTCATCCATATGACATCAGCACATGTCTGTTATAGAGCATGATGCAAAAATACCATTGGATATCGATATTGACCCCTATTTTCATATCTGTTTATTTTCCATACGTTACATGGTGCAGGTCTGGTCGTTTCAGGGCATCTTGTAGCAAAGCTGCTTACTGGCGATTCCCCAGCCAGCTGAAGAGTTCAACCGTTACCTCATTGTTTTCTTGAATGTTTATTGGGGCTTTCTTTCGTTACATGAGGTTTTGTTTATCCAAATTTGAGGCTTCATATTTTTCCATCTCTGCTGAGGCGTATCGTTAAAAGATCTGCCTTCTACTCATCGCTTAAGAATCCGTGACGACTCTCAGCTTGAGAAGGTTTCAAGCCAACCTGAAATCGTCTCTCTGGTCCTGGTTGTAAGGAGCGGTCCTGATATTCATCTCATTGTAAGGTGACACCCCCCTCCTTCCCAAATAAAGTCCCACATTCCACCCGAGTCATTTATGCTGCGAAGGGACATGGTGAAAGCCATTCCCAAGCCACCTCTCCTCCAGGAACGTTGAGTGTTCGTTCGCACCTCTCGACTGTTGAAATGTTTTGACACCGTTATCCGCCCTCACAGACTTCTCGCTCTGTCTCTGCTCACAGCCCAGATGAAGATTCCTGTCAGAAGTTCGTGCCATTCATTGGGGTAAGGATTTGCTTTCCCGTCTTTTTCCAATGTGCTACAGTTGCTGAGATGTCTGCCGCCGCCGTGTCACACTGAAGCTTGTTTGCTCTCGCAGGTTGTCAAAGTTGGAATAGTGGAGCAAAGCCTTTCAACCTCAAGTAGGAAACGTTTTTTATTTGAAATTGCATCATATTTGAAACTTTGATGTGTTTCAGTTTCTTTCTTTTTTTATTCTGCAGTGCCTTGCCAAACATGCTTTCCCCTATTTCATCATGTTTCAATCACAAGTTTCAATGTACCTAACGGGATTTTTAAATGAAAAACACAACCAGAAAAAGTATGTGTGATTTAATCTGAGTGTAATTTCAGCTGTTCTGTGAAGCCCTCAGAGGTTTGATGAAGAGAACTAGAGAACAAATAAGTTACAAACACCAAGGAACACATTTGTATTATGAAATTGTGGGGTGTTTACAGCAGAGTAGAGAACCGTGTTAAAGAACTCTGCCCTTAGTTATGGTAATCTATATTCCTGCAAGCTTTAGATCCATCCCTGCTCCAACACATCTGAATCAAAAATGGGTCTTGAGAAAACCATTAAGTTTGGTAACAAGCCGGGCGGCCTTGTGACAAGTCTTTCATTTGAGTCAGGTGTGTTGGAGGATCTGAAAGCTGCAGGACGACGTGTCCTGGTCGCACTGTTGCCTTGCAGCAAGAACGTTGTGGCTTCGAATCCAGGCCTGGGGTCCTTCTGCACAGACAGAGTTTGCAGACTCTCGTTGTGCATGAATTGGCTCTCTCCGGGTACAACATCTTCCTCCCACAGTCAAACGTAATGACTTTAGTGTCTTGCTCACACCTCACATACAATGATGAATCTGGTTGTTAACGTGACAAAATAGAGAAACGTTTGAGCGACACTAACGCTTTAATGCTGAGAGAATGTTGATTTACTTGTCTTATTTTGAAATCTGAAGACGTCCAGCTATTTTTTTTGCAACAGCTGATGTACTTTATTTTTTATTTTTATTTTATTACAGTGGATTCTGATGATGCAATGGGAGGAAACTCCAGCATCCTTTCCTCCCCACCGCCTCCTACGGCTGGCCCGTATGGAAAGGAGATTGGGAGTACCCCCCCGCAGTCTCCCTCTGTGTCCACCGCCCTCTCAGGAGCTGGGTACAACCCTCACCTTTGTGTCCGTGGTGTTTTTATTGCTTCTTGTTTGTTTTTTTTGTTTTTTTTAATGCTGTTCTTCGTCCCTTGTAGCTCTCCATGTTCGGGCAGTGAGGTGATGGGGCTCCAGGTGGACTACTGGACCTGGCAAGGCTCGGAGAAGAAGAAAGAAGGCGAGAAGAGGGACGTGGGGTTGAAGAACACCCTGAAGTGTAACTTCCGGTCGCTGCAAGTCAGCCGCCTGCCCTGCGGAGGGGAACTCACTCCTCCGCCCAGCATGGCCATGACTGTGGTCACCAAGGAGAAGAACAAGAAAGGTGCGCTCAGGCTATGAGGCTGACCTGCTGGTGATTGGTAGCACTGAATATTCAAGCCATTTAAGCTGTAATTTACACTTTCTATTGATGCTTTGTTTAAACTTAATTTGTCTTACCTGCACTGGTTGGTTGGCCTGCTCTATTTTAAGAAGACAGATTTAAGGCTAAGGGGCATGTACATTTTTTATTTTTTTTCCTCTGCATCTGATTGCTCTACAAGCTAAACAGGACTATGTTGGACCATAATTCACGTAGCACCGAGCCCCTTTATCTTGACTGCAATGCATGTGAGTTACTTGGTTCCCTTGTAAGGAAGCTTCTCCGCTCTCCCAACTGAGTGAAATGAACCAAGGCTTCAGCTAGTGAGATGGCACCTAAAAGGAAGTCCAGTAAAATAAACTTTCCTTAAAATACGTTTCTGGATGAGTTTAGAAATAAAATAAAATGCAGTCGGGATTATTTCCTGTTCATTTTTCAAATACTCCCGTTATTCATCCATTCTTCCATTTGACTGCCCATCCGTTCTTTCCATCCATTCCTTTGACCATCCATCAAGTTGTATAACAATTCATCCATCCATCCATTCTTGTAAGTATTCGTCCATGTGTTTTGACCATCCATTCATCCATCCATCCATCCACCCATTTGTTCTGTGGTTTGTGTTTGCATTTAGGCTGATGGTGAACTGTTGTATTTGTGCTTTAGAAATTGCACTTATTGATGATTAAGAACTCCAGAAATGTTAGTGTGAAGAACAATAAACATAAAGAAACTTGAATCAAGTTTTCCTAAAGTACATTCTTCATCCTACATCCAAATTTTAAAACTAAAATATAGCAATTTCCTGTTTGTTTTGATATATTGATCCAAGTTTCTGGCTTGGGGGGGAAAGCTTTGCTCTGACTGTTTTTTTTTTGTTTGTTTTTTACCTTTCTCAGTGATTTTCCTGAGCAAGAAGCCCAAGGAGAAAGACCTGGACTCAAAGAGCCAAGTGATCGACGGCATCAGCAGGTTGATCTGCACCGCCAAGCACCAACACACAATGCTGAGAGGTAAGAGACGCCGCACTGTCACGTGCTGTAGATGCGACGCAACGGCAGCAGGCACTCACCTCGCACCTCTCGGGTCGTTGCAGTCAACATTGACGGAGTGGAGTGGAACGATGTGAAGTTCTTCCAGCTCGCCGCCCAGTGGCCAACGCACGTCAAGCACTTCCCGGTGGGAATCTTTGGTTACACGAAGCCGGTGTGACGCCGTCGGGGCAACGACCCCGACACTCTGCTGCACTTGTCTTATCCAGAGGGCACAGAGGAGGTCACAGGAACCCTACAGCCGCCCCGGAAGTGAAAGTAAAAGTTTTCCTGTGGAAATCTTACTGACTTAAAAAAAAAAAAAAAAAGCAATGTTCAGTATAAAACAATTCCGTCGTTTGTTTGATGTTTTTTGATGTTGTTGGGTGTTGCTGTTTTTTTTTCCTTTTCTTTTTTTTCTTACACACTACAAAAAGAACAATTTTGTAAGATTTGCGGATATCTTGAGGATTTTTCGACGAATTGCCACATTTCAGTAATGGCAGCTGTGTTTGCACTTTGATTTTTGTTCCAACATTTTATTATTTCTGTGAAATCCTACATTTATCATTACTCTGTAGACAACGGAGGAGTGTGCTGGTGACGTGCAGTGGCGTGTGTGCGTGAGACTGTTACAGACTGTTTGTGTTTGCTGTTGAAAGTTGGAAAATTGCTGTGAATCTATAGATGGAATCCTGCTCTTCTAACTCTGCTTTCTTACTCGTCCCTTTAATTTTTTCTTTGGAAGAAAAAAACAAAACAACTTTTGTAGGAAGGAGCACAAGCGTTCTTGTTGCCTTGTTGCTTTGGATCGTGCTAAAGCAAACCGAGACGAACACGAGACATTGGAAGGTGGCTATAATGAATGTAGCTATGTTACATTTGTAACCTGTCAGTATTGGTTCATCTTGGTGACTGTACAGTAAAAACCGCTTAGAAGCAGGGTAATTAAATAAAATGTTATTTTAACCCTAAACAGCTAAAGGCCAAAATTTATTTGCAGCTAAACGACTCGTCTTGTAGTTTCCAGACGGGTGTTTTAATTTAGCTCCTTGTTTCAGGATATATCGGCATATATCTATTAACCATAACCACCTTGCGTGCAACTAGATGTACCGAGTTAACCCGCAGTAATTTAGCCAACGCCGAAACTGTGCAGTGATGTGCCAAAACCTGGTTTTGCACACTTTTCACAAGAGCTCTCGTCATCAGCCAAACTTCAGATTGTGTGATGCTCCAAGCTGAAACTGTGCATTTAATGCGTCTGTGGTCCCTGTGGAGATCAGTATTAACGTTACTGAGTTACTAATCCAGACTTCTGTAGGTGTATTTGTGGTCAAATGTCCACATAGATGGGTGCATGTCCTAACTAGGCAGTTAAAGTTGTGTTTTTTGAATCGCCTGGGGTGGGATGGGGGTGTTAGTTTCTCGCAAGGAAGAATCATACAGTGCCAAAAATTCACACTCTGAATCGCATCGCACCACGTCACAACCACAAACTTTAGTGCGTTTCCCTGGAAGTCGTCTTATCCATCCATCATCACTTACGACTAGCTTTGTCTGTCCCCGCTAGAGGAAAGCATCCCCACAGCATGATGCCGCCACCACCGGAAGCATTTCCCGCTTACTCTTGCATTTGCCGTTTTGACTCCAGTCCAGCTAAATAAACCCTCCACAAAATTAACATGACTCTTAAAAATTAAATTTTAGTTTTTTTTTTATAATGACCCCTAAAGATTATTTTAAAATTTTAGTACCTTTTTTTTTTTTTCATTTTCTTCAGTGTTGCTTTTAATTTTGATAGAAAATGACATCAAGAAAGAAAAATTATGTACGCATAGGTTATTAAGTTATGCTCCAAGTAAACGCATAGGGTCGTCCTGAGGTGAACGTTTTGACCCAGTCTTAAATGTTTTTCTGCACCTTCTAACAGGATAACAGAGACCAGCTTTCCTGCTAAATAAAAAGCAGTGTGGTCACATCAGTTTATGTGGACTAAAAAAACAACCACTACATCCACGTCTTTCTTGTTTCCCCATCATAGCTTGATTGTGCACACTGGTTTAAAGATCCCATCAACTCCAGAAGGAATCTGGGTTTTATTTAGAGGAGTCTGAATATAAAGGTGTGCCAATAAAAAAAAGGTTTTTCATTGCATTAAAGTTTGCGGCCGTACCTTGGCAGAATGTGATCGAGTTTATGTAAAGCACTGTAAATAAGAGTCGGCTTTGCTGACTTGGAACAATCCTTTGACTGCAGGTTTGAGTGTTGTTCAGTTGCTTTTTCACTACAATGATAAAACCTACAGAGTTCATTTTAGGGTATGCCGTGTCTGCGTCGGTGTGCTGCAGCGCTCGATGGTACTCCCGTGAATAGCGTTATGTGAAACTTTTGCAATAGGAAATCCTCTCTGGACAAAAGGGCCTTTCTGTTTGAGTTTGCGTTTTTTTTATGAAGTGAAGACTTTGAAGCTTTGATAGGCTGGCTTTTTTTTTTTGTTATTTTAAATTCCTGTGTATAAATATTTAGAAGATATACTATTGTGAATTACAACCCCCCCATCCACTAAATTGAAAGCACAGATAGCAAACTTATTTCTCGATGTGAATGCCAAATATATTTCCCCGAAATCCTAACGAAGTCGACAATGCCAACGCCAACACCGTTGGGTGTTTTTTTTCCTTTTTCCTCCCTCATACATTTTTTTTTTCTTCACTTTTTAATGCACTTTCATGTGGTTTTATAAGCATAGTGACCCACTTTAACTTACAAGTGTTTGAGATGATGTATTTGAAATGGAAACCACTACCTATATGTACAGTCAAACAAAGTTCTCTTTGTTTCGCAAGGATTTTGCGTTGATGGGCTAAAGTTCCCTCCGAGGTTTTGCCGCTTAATATCAACGTAAACTGATTGTCCATCCCTTCCTGTGACCCGGCTTTTTAAATGAGTCAGTGTTGTCTCTCGGGCAGGGATTCCCCGTTTCTTTCTCAGATTTGCTGTTTTGAGGGATCTAGCCACATGAGTTAAGCCCTTCGTAACACTTAGACAAAATTATATATAAATTGTATTTATCCTCAGTTTTTTCCACCTAATTCTAGAGGTAGCATTTGGGTGTTTTTCAAGGCTGGATCAAAGAGCAAGGCGTGCTTTCTGTGTCACCGTCACCGAGCAGAAGCAGCTTAAAAAACATCGGCGTTCTGCTTACAGAACGGGTCAGAATCCAATTAAAACCACGCGATCTCATTGCTCCCGGTACTTGAACCCGCCACCTGGTGTCTTTGCACAAACCCTATTTTAGACGACATGACAGTATTTTAAAATTGACCACTAAAATAAAAAATATGGGTTACTCTGCATGTTTTACTAGATGTAAATATGTTTTTGGATTTTTATATTGTTTTGGGTTTTTATTCTTTCCACGCTCACACAAGCAGTTTAATAAAGATTTTTAATCTTCCGTACAAGCAACTCGTCTTGATTCATTTTAATTCTTTTTTTTTCTCCTTCCAGTTAAACTGCAACGTTGTGCTAGTTAGCAGAGATCAGCGGCAGGTTGATGTAGCTCTTCATCGGAGGCAGCGGCTTGATCTTCCGACCCGCCCAGCCTCCTTTCCTCTTCCACAAGCCGCTGGACGGCCGGATGCCGAGCCAGCGGTTGCGCCCGGCTTTGCCGATGATGCGTTTGTTGTGGTCAATGTTTGACACGCGGCCCACCGTTACCATGCAGGTCTCCATCACCTGTGTGCAGTGAACAGTTAGCAAGAGGAAACAGTTTGTTCAGAAAAAAAAAAAAAATTAAGTAGTTGCGGCTCACCTGAACCTGCTGCTTCGAAGGGAGCTGAATGATGGCGGTCCCGTTTACTTTACGCAGCAACACACCACTCGTGCCTGAAAGCCAGAATAGACAACAAACTAACATCAATATCACTAGTCTGCTTTTAAATACTGTTTGCATCATTAATAGTTTAGTAGAACTACCAGCTTCTACTTTGCAGTAACCTACCATTTACCTCCCAGAACATCTTACCTATAATTTAAGGATTTAATCTAGGGGGTGTCCCGATATTAGTACAAAAATTAATATCCGATTAAATCGGTCTCCATCTAAAATCTTAGATATTGCCACTCCAGCACAAGCAGTCTGTTCCTCCAGGTTTATCCATATAGTAGTGCCCAGTGATCTCTACAAAAGCATTTTTTTTTTTTTTTTTTTTGGTACTACTATTTTCCACTTGATTAATAGTCAATTCCTTACCAACATTTTACACTATAAAGTAATTTGTATCATTATGTCGGGTCTGTATTGGTAGTGAAAAAGAGGCATCAGGACACCACTAATTAAATCCCAAATGGTTATAGTGTCTTACCTTCTTAAAACTTTCATCAAACATCATGGCTTCTATACGACGCTCTTATTATATTGTAATTACTTTGAGGAACTTTGACAGAAATGTCCAGTTACTCTGGAGATTGCGTGCAAACCAATTACTTTCCCAGACCCAGAAGGTTGCCTTCCTGAACTTCCATGCAATTTTAAAGTTACTTATCGGAGCTTTATTGTTCTGTTCCTAAAGTAAACAGTTACTCTCTTCGAGTTGTAATCTTAATTAGATTTTTACTTTCCCTCTATTTGATTAGAATATAAACGTTGCTTTGCTGACCGTTACCTTGTAGAAATATAAGCAATTTTAAAGAAACAGATTACCTACCTATAACTTTTAATGAAATGTACAAGTTATGGGCAGGCAAAATTAGTTTTTAAATGTTTTCTATTTCTTCTTTATTTTTTCTGGTATTATTTTAAACAAAAATTCATAGATACTTTTGGAGGTTAACTTTTGCATTTTCACAAAATCTTTAAAGAATCTAGAGGCTACTTTACTTACATTGAACTTGATTGTTACTTTATGGATTATAAATTTGGTTACCTTGAATGTAGGAAACTTTTCTGTTATGTACATTCTAGGTTTTGGGAATGTATGGGCTATGAGATGTAATTGCAGCACCTGCAGCACGTATGAACTGGGATCCTCTTCCAGGCTGTAACTCCAGGTTGTTCACTAGTGTCCCCACGGGAAGAGCCCCCAGCGGGAAAGCATCCCCTTCATTTGGTGATACTGCAAAGAGTTTTTAAAATGAGCTAAAATTAACAAATGCCCTTCACAATATTAAGAATCTGAGGCGACTGGTTTCCCACCTGCCATGCGTCCGATGACACCAGATGTTTTAATGACGTCTCCAGCCTGCATCTTCTCTGTTGCAATGATCCATCTTTTCCGGTCGCCTCCAGCCACCAGAGCAATGTCTGCAGACCTTTACACAACACAGAAAAAAAAACACATAAAACCGCTGTTTTTCAGTTACGTGGAAAGTTAGTGTGGCATTTTGATCTCACCTGCATGGGTCATATCGAACCTCAACCACCTTCTCTTCGAAAGGCTGGCCCTCTTTCTTGGGTTCATAGCGTAAGCGCTGGAAGTCTATACATCGGTGCCTCTGTTTGTGGCCTCCACCGATTCCGTGCGTGCGAATCTTTCCTGGAAATGCAAGAATTAAAATAGTTTCACAAACCCGGATAAGAGTGCTTCAAGCCTTTCAGCAGAAGCTGTGCCAGACCTTCTGTTACTACATCCACCCAATAACAGACAATCACATCTGAAAGCAGGTGGTTTATTTTGTTCACCTGCTTATTATCGTTTACAACTAACATCTGATAGTTTTGGAAAAATCACCACACAGGATTTAAGCTCAATAGGGTTGCATCCCATTCAGAAAACCTACGAATCTGCTATGATGTGGCTGCACTGCCAGAGGTTTAATCCCAGTGAGCCGAAAATAAAATCACCCATTGATTAAAGAAAATTGGCTAGCATGTTCATAAACTACATAGGCCAAAACCTATCATAAACGGGGAACATCTGGAGCAGCAGCATCACTGACCACATACGTGGTCAGCAAATGTAACCTGAGAAGGTACCGACTGAGAAGTCCCGACTACATGTTTACACTCAACGGAAATTTACGGGACAATCAAACGGCTTGTGTGAAGAAAAAGGTGTAATGATTAGACGATAATAAAAATAAATAAATAAAAGACGAGCTCACAGGACCACAATAATGAAGTCTGGAGAAGTCAAGGTAAGCCTGTACAGATTTACGGTTGACGCATGTAGTTTATCCTCGAGCTGTGAAACTACTGGACTGGAATAATTCAGTTAAAATTCTCATAGTCTCTTTTATAAAATCATGGCTTGGCTCTGGGAATCCAACACTTTCCTTTAAAATGTATTTAAAGTTGTGCATTAAAGGTGATGAATTGTTGGCTTGTGAATTGTTTGATTTTGGTGTTTTAATGGATTGTAATTGGTTTATTGCAGTGTTTCTCACAACTCCCAGAGAGTTTGGCAAAGCTGGCATATTTTGAGAAGTGTTTACTAATTAGGATTATTTTTTTATATTTTGAAAAAAACTAAAACAAAAAAGCAAGCCCACTGTACTAACTGACAAGCATGGCAGGGGCAGTATCATTCTATGGGCCTGTTTATATAAGATAAGATACACTTTAATGATCCCGGATGGATTGCACTAGGTGGGTGAAATAAGAAGTATTGGGGAGTGGCTTCAAATTCAACAACTGGATACTGACATTTTTTATTAATTTCATCTAATAATTAAAAGTAGTTTTAGAAGGATTATAGCTAACATTGAGCTGCTGGAATAGCCTTGAACCAAATGTAAATGCTGAGCTGAAAGACTTCAAATAAATGAAACATCCTTCTATATGTAAAGGATAAGTTGTCTGAAATGGGAAAACAAAACTACTTAAGACAAATAATTACAGCAAAGATCCCGTTACCCTTCGGTCTTACCTGTGTGATCTCTGCCTCCGGTCTTTTTCATCCCCATCGGCTTTATGCTGTACTTCTCAGTCTGCTTCCATAATGTCCTATTCTGCTCCAGAGAGGCTGTGGTCAGGAAGCCTCTGCACAGCCCGACTGCACTGGGTAAGCAAGCTCCCAGCTTTAGCTGAGCGACCGCCTGTACACACAGAAAGAAGATGCACGGCTAGTTTGATGGCTGCAAGGTTGCAGGTTATCTCCGGCTGTTAAGAGACAAAAGAGTATTTATCTACCTGCGAGGAGAGCAGAGCGGGCTGGGAGAGAGTCAGGGAGCGCAGAGCTCGGGTTAAACAGGACAACGCCATGACAGCTGAAAAATAAAACGGGAGAGATGGGATGCGTGTCCGATCCAACATGGATAAATACAGTCCCTATAGGGTGAATTTTAAATAAACAAAACAACTACATAATACTAGTGTCAAGACAGTAGCTCAGCGAATTCAAGCTGGGTACGGTTATAGGAAATGCATGACCAAACCCACCGATCTTAGTGATCTTTAGTGCAATCGCAACATTCCAGGTTGTCTTTCGCAAGCTGCATGTTTTCCTACAACTCTGAACTCTCCAAGTGTCTCGGTTTAAATCCTGAAAACACAGAGCCTCAAAGTGGCAGATGGATGAGTCTGAGTTCAGTTTTTGCTAGGAGAACCGCACATTTGAGCAGCAAATTAAGACTGTGGTGGAGGGGGTGTTATAGTGTGGAGGGGGTGTTATAGTATGGAGGGGGTATTATAGTATGGAGGGGGTATTATAGTATGGAGGGGGTATTATAGTGTGGAGGGGGTATTATGGTGTGGGGTTGAACTTTAATAGAAATCCCAACACTGCCTTTGAACAATTTTAAAACAGACTTTGCAAAAATTAGTTTGGATCGTGAATGCACAGTCCAACATTAGAAATCCTGAAGGATTGGAGAAATCTTCCCATAAACATAAGAGACATCCCATTTTACCACTAAGTGCTGCAATATTCCCCAAACTTCGCCTTTAGATCATTTAAACTTTTCTGCACTTTTGCTTTAGATTAAACGTTTTTAAACATTTATATAAACACTAACTCGTCGTATTGACTTTGGACCACAACTGCGTGAGAATAACATGAACATAGGAGAAATATCATCTTACCGAAGCGGATTGGAGATTCCTCTGACTTTCTGACCCACAAATTATATGAATGACAAGTTAAACTTCAAACATAACGCATTTCTTTTAAGATTTAATGAACATTTTAGTAGTTTTGGTTATTTCATCCTGAATTTCCGTTCGGCGTCCTTCACAGTCCTACAATCGACGTCGCGTTTTGATGACGCA
>JAVLVB010000251.1:1797048-1824088 GCA_032876305.1 Orestias chungarensis | reverse complement strand
TATATATATATATATATATATATATATATATATATATATATATATATATATATATATATATATATATATATATATATATATATATATATATATACAATGAATTTCCAACCTAAGCTCCCACTTATCTATAAACACGTTTCTGGTTAATGCAATCCAATGATATCAGAATCTTCTATATATTTTCACAACTAAAGATTTCTGATAAGTTTTGCGACTGCTTGAAATATTATGCTCGCTTGCCCTGCCGGGTAACGAATGATGAGCAACCTCTGTCTTAATACTGCGATGTTATAGTTCCGCCACCAGGGGGCGATGTTGTGCTGTTTTATCAATCATGCAATATTATTCCTGATCTCTACATTTTTGCCACAGGGGAAACTCTGAAACAGAGAAATCGTCGGAAAATGTCCTGCTATGGCTGCCACTTCGCCCACTAGAACGTTTAGGAACATAAGTAAACATCTTAAAGGCCTGCTTAAATCCTTTTAAATCAACCTGGTGCTAAATATGCATGTAAGAAAAGGAGCAGAACACCAATAAAGTCTCTAAGAATGTTTTTTCTTCCTCAAACATCTGGTTAACATCGTTTGTTTGTTTTTTCCTCTTAGTTGCCCGTAATTATTGCCTCTAGATTCATTTTCACAGTTTCAGGGCAGAAAAACAAAAGATGACGTCACTGAGAGCAACACCAGCCGCAAAGACTTCTGGGAGTTTTGCTTCGCTGGAAGACATTTTGGATCTGAAGCGGGGCTGAGCTGTCCGTCAGTCCCAGCTGTCGGTAAGTGAAAGCGGACTAAACAACGACGGGTGCTTTGGCTTCCCGGGTTCGTGTTCGTTTCAGCAGGGTCCCTTAAAGGCAGCAATGCGTAATATTGACCGAAAAGAGGCAGGAAAACAGCTCGAAGTTGTAGAGAATAGCCGCGGAGTGGCGAAGCTAGCCACCGGTTAGCTAGCCAGGCACGGAGCGGAGCAGCAAGCCGCATCAGATGACTTCCAGTCGGTGAAGTTCGCAACAACAACACGTCTTTTTAGTAGGGAGAGAGGTAAAATTAAACAAAAGTAGTTAATAGGGAATTTTTAATGGGAACAAAGTGGACCAACATGGCAGAATTAAGCTTAAATGCTACGTTTTTAGCCTTTTTGTGCGGATTCGTAAACAGGTAATTAAGTTAAACCAATTAACGCGGTGATGTGAGAAACCCTGGAGATGTAGGCTGAGGTTGTCTCCAGCTGTTTGTATTTTTTTTTTGCTCGGTTTATATTTACAAGGAGGGTCGTGGGAGTGATGGACGGATGTCAGACTGCCACACCCTCCTCTCAGGCATGCCTTGCTCTTTGTGTCTGGCAGTGGCAGCGATCACGTTCCCTCAGTGTTTGGGTAAGAAATGCATAAAAAACAATGTTGAGGTCAGGAGACGATTTTTTTATGGAGATGAAGCTTGTTTTAAGATTTACAGGGAAACCATCATTTTAATTTTGATTACAGCAAAAATAGTGCGACACACACCAGGGTTGATGCTAAATGGATGAATGGAAAAAAAAGATCATTTGATTGCATTTTTTTTTTTAAACAGATCCACTTTTAAACGTTCATAAGAATACATTTAAAATGTATTTTCTCTTTTTACATAATACCTTTTATAGGATAAATGTGCGAATTTGACCTTTAAAAAAAGGCTTTATCACTTCTTTATATATATTTTTTCAAATATTTTTCCTAATGTGCCGAGTTTGATGATCCGGCCCAAAAACATCCGGACACGTCTAATTTGTCTGTTTAGGTTTGTTTGTTTTTAAGAAAGATGAGCAAGTAATATAAAAACAAAAGATCCCTTTTACGGGAGGAGACCGATAAAGCCAAGAGTCGGATTCAGTTTTGTCTCTTCCTACTACGGATATTAGAGTTGGTGTAAATACTGCAGTGACGACATCAGTTGCGATAAATAGACGTGTTTTTTTTCCTCCTTCCTTTCTTGTCTGCATTTCTTTTTCGCTCTAACATTTATTATTTTTGGAGCAACGTCATTAAAGCAAAGTCCAGCGTGAGCATCTGGAGCCACCAGTCTGCTAAATATTACATCAGCGTGTTAAATTCAAGCTCACAACAGTCAGCCTACAGTTTCTGCACTCCAAACATGAATATTATTTGCGATATAGTGTGCAACTCTACTTCATACAGCAAAACTTTGATGGCCGTTTATCATAACAGGATTGTCACCATCTTTTTCCCCTCAATCGGAATCAGCTGTTTATATCTCTAATAAAAAAAACAAAAAAAACATTTTCATCAAGATGTAGGACCGACCATTTTCTGTCCAAAACAATAAGTCAACTTTCATGCCCTTTAAAAAAGCTTGCATATAAGTGTTAGGAATGTATAATTATAATTTTAAAAAAATAGGGGATAATCCCATTTGTTGAAAGAAATTTCATTGTATATATCTCTTATTATTGAATTGACTGTGAGCGAAGAGAGATCAGCATTATCTTGGGCCAAAAAAAAAGGTTACATAACACAACAGTTATTTTCAATGGCACACGGGTGCTAAATTAAGTTATATTTTAAAGATCTTACTGATAGTGCTCATATATTATAGCATATCTGCCTGAAGCTTTTTACATAATAGAGAACTGCTGCAGTGTTGGGCGACCTTTGAACGCTCCGCAAAGGGGATTCATCTAAATTGTCCATAAAGCTTTAGTGTTTTGCATCGCCGGTGTTTTTAAATGTGAGCTTGTGCTTTTTGTTAAGGAAGGATAAAGTAGAAACTTGATTTCTGCAATCCTGAAATCTGGACCCTTCGCTTGAGAAAACCTGGAGCGACTGAAAATTGTTTTTTTTCACCCTAAAAGAAAACGCTGTGAAGTTTTGTCCTCGTTTGTGTACGGAGTCACCGAGGTTATTCCATCATGTCTAAATTGAAGAAGAGCTGCGTGGCTCCCTCCCCTCCCAACCCGCTGCTCTGCGCTCCTCGGTTTCCATCCATCAGAGGGCGGGCCCGTCTCCTGATGAGCAGCGACGCTGACTGTTCTGACGAAGCGTTGGGAAGGTCACAGTCATCCTGCGGGCCGGTCGCTTCCCCCTCCTCCCTCTCCTCCCTCTGCAGCATCGCCTCATCCTATTTCCATTTGTGTCCGAGCTTTTTCCAGCTTACATTAAACAACCCACTGGGTATGGACCGTTTTCATTCTGCTGGCTTGTTGCCTGTGTAGCTAGGAGGAAGTGACAGAATCGTATCAGCTTTTCTTGCATTTGCAGATGAGGCCTCCTCCTTTGAAACAAAGGTTTGTGTTTTCAGTTCTTTAAGGTGTATCCACTGAAAACAAAACATGCATCAATGGTGGAGACCTCCAGTGAGACTGCAGTATTACCAGCATTGTTAGGGTTTTTTATCTGTATGTTTTATTATTTTGATCTAACAAATGACATCTAAAAAAATGCTAATTTCCTATTTGGATTTCTCTTTAGTAAAACATTGGAGCTGTTGGACTTTATCTCATCTATTTGAAGACTCGGCAAAGATTAACTTTGTCTCTCTGAGCGTTTTATCCGGGGAAAGTTGCTGACTGAGATGAAAGTGTGCGTCTTTGTGAGCAGAAGCGCGTCCTCGGTTAGTTGTTACTTTTATCCATACAGGTGCCTGACAGCCGAGCTGACAGCCTAGTTGCTCTAAAGGTTAACACGTTGTGTGATCTCCGAATGCTCTTGATCCTTAAAAGAGAAACTTTAATGTTTATAGAAGTTTGAAGCCAGAGATAAGCTAGAATACTAAAATGCTTTTTTTCTTTTGACTTATGTACACAAAGTTAATGTCTGTTCCTCAACAAATAACGCAAAACTGACAGCACATGAATGCTCTATTCATTTTACTATGCAAACTTAATTTAATCTTGGTTCATTTTTGTAAGCATTTGCATAAACAAAATAATTCTGTGTTTCTCCTCCATTAATTATTGTTTGTATCTATGCACAGCTCACTCTAAACTTTACGGTTTTGCACACATATATATTCACTTTTTAGAGCTTTTGCAAAAAATATTTGGCATGCATTCTTAGGACTACAGTTTTCAATTTATTCTTAATCTGAACATATAAATTTCTCAGCTGTAATAAGCAGAAAATAAAGCTGCTTTAAAATGTTCTATTCTGAATATTAGCATAAAAGTGTAGTTTATTTTCTTTGTCACACCATTTTTTAGAACCTCCCGGTTAAAACTGTCTATGATATTGTTAATATATTTTCCCTTTTAACACTTTATAATCTTGCTAGGATTGAGTTTTGCATTTATACAGAATATAGTCGTTTATGTAATTGCATAAAAAAGTTTAGTTTGTGTCAATTATAGTTTAAAGCTTGTAGTAAAAGTATACTTTTTAAATTAGGTTTATATGTATATATATGTTCTTTCAGAAATATTTGATTAAAAGTAGTATTTCTGAAATATTGTGTTTACGCTGACAGAGTTGGTAAAAAAAAACAGGCTTTAAAATGCTTTAGGGATTTAAAGAAACAATTAAAAATGGTTAATGATGTAGAGCGGGCTTTCTCCGAATGATTTGACAAATTTCCTCTCAAATATCCCACCAGACTTAGATCTGGGTGGATATAAAGTATTGGAGATTATTTCAAATGTAGATGCCCTTGTAATGTATAAACACAATCATATCGGTGTTCTAAATAATTTGTGCTTAAAACATTTAAGTTTGTTTTCTTCTGCTTTAAATTGTCTGTTTCAACACCAGGTGGGAATTAATATGTTGTGACTTTTTAAAGGGCGTAGAATATCTTAGTCTGGGCAGAGGGACAATTTGAACTACTTTCTAGATTTTTTTATTATTTTTTTAAGTATCTTTCTAATATTGGTGTATTTGGAAGGGTTTATTAGTGTCGCCGAGTGTTCAGGCATTAAAAATGCAACAGGGTTTACATGCATCTTTGTGTCACATATTTCAAGGGCTCATCGGCTTAATGCTTGATCGTGATGCATTCGGGTATATGTGTTCACTTGCTGTTACTCGACAATGGTGGTTCGCTTAGCGTGAGTCTGTGTTGCTCGCAGGCTTTTTCAGAGCCTCCAGCTGTTAGTAAATGGACACCAGTGTCATTCTGAGTGGATTTTACCTCCACAGCTGCATAACTCTGAGCACACCACCAGTTGTTCACAGTCGTTGCTCTGCGTGTCTTCTGGCATTTGTCATGACACAAATTAGCATGATGAACAACTTCTGAGAGTCCCGCTGTCTTCACAGGATTTGACATCCATAACAAGAAAGGATTGCAGGATAGCAGAAGAAGAGAAGATGTCGCCAGGGAGGGAGGTTTTGTCTAACAATCTGTCATTGCTTTACTTTACTGTTTGGGTTTTGTCAGACAGAATAAACAAATATTGTAAACGATAAAGAAATGCACAGATTTTCCGTTTTAACCTGCCAGAACCAAGTCGGTAGCTTTCTGCTACGGTTCAACATCATGACATCTGTCTTAAAGTAAAGAGAAAGTGAACATCCAAAACAAGAGAGAGTATTTGGTAAAACATTCAACACTTTAATCAAAAAAAAAAAGTAAAGCCAGAAGTTTAGTTAAAGAATAAACCTGAGCTAACATTACAGAGCTAGTCCAGCATGCTGCCACCATTAATCAATCAATCACAAATACTTTTTTTAAAAATTCCAAATGGAAATTAAATTAACGAAGCGGTAATATAAACTTAGTGCACGAGTGATTTGTGGTCGTTACAAACATGTTGTCTAATACTTGAAACTTAGAACAAAATGATAACAGAAATCAAATTTCCGGCATTACATGCCTGGCAAAGGGCTTGGCGTGAAAGGAAGCTGTGGTGTACACTCTAGTTCACCAACCAGGGCATGACATTCGAGCAGTGGACGCCAACTGTGAACAAAATTGTATTAAACACTCACAAAGTGATTATGTCCAGACTGTTTATTAGCCTCCATTAACGAGGATTACTCCCGCCTCATCGCTTTCGCTCGAGTCACCCTTGGTTGACCGTTCAGCAATGTTGCTCGTAACTCAGTCAATATTTCATGGCATCATTTTAAAGGCATAAAACCATTGAGACAAAAAGACTCTTGAAAGACTAAATCCCAGTGGTTCAGGCATTTGCCTTTTTTTTTCCCGGACCCTGTAATTAACACTGATGTCGTTCTTTGAGTCATAGTTGACCTTCAGACGTTTAGGGCCGTAAAACATCACATGTTCGCCACATTACTAACATTGTTATTGAACACTGTGGTTGAAAGTTACAGAGGGGTTTGCTGCTTTATTCCAGCTGCTGGATTATTAATGAGACATTTTATTTTATCATGTTAGCTTAGCATGTAGCTACTAACATTAATGGCTGTCTGTGTTTGGATGCTGAGATGCGAAAACATCCAACCTAGCAGCTCCAGCCACAGTTTGGAGATGCAAAATCCCATTTTAGTTATTATAAAATAAGATCCTATGAGCCCTTCTGAGTTTTTATATTTATTACAGGATGTTTACTAATTTATTCCTGATATATGAAGAGGAGTTTTTTTGACTGTATGAAATGCTGACCTTCTTTGTGTCTCACATTAAATGATTAGATAATCCGAGCACAGGTCTCGCCGCTGGAGCAGGATCTTATTTCCAGACTACAAATGAGGCGACGACGATTATTATCGACTGCAATGATCCCCGCACGACAAACTGAGATCCAATTTCATGTCAAACAAAGGAATAAAAAACATTCTCTGCAAAAAAAAAAAAAAAAAAAAATGGAAACAATGCTGCATCGATTAAAAGGAGAATGAAGGACTTTTGGTTTAAACGAGACTAAGCGTTTCTGTTTCGTGAGTTTCTGCGTCACCCGAGCAAAGCTGAGTCATTGAAACATCATCATCATCAGCATCTTCATTTTTAATGGCTTCCTCTTATAAGAGTTGCCTCAGTGACGCACGTATTGTTTTCTAGAGTTTCTTTATAAATTTTATACAAACACATGAAGAGATATAAAGCCAAACCAGCCATTAAAGAGCCTGTTTTCTACATAATTGGCTTTTATGTATATTTGACCAAATTCTTTTTAATTTATGGAGAAAGAACAATATAGATTTCACAATTAAACGCATAATGGAGTTTTTAAATTATTTTTATGGATTATTTAATTAAACAGGATCCTAAATATAACTTGATACATTGTCTAATCTATACAAGGGGAAAAAAACATGTCAGGCTAGTTAAAGCTTTTATATATTTTCAATAGTTGGGGATGCCATCAGAGAAGGATCAGAAGGTGAAGTACTGGATATTTTAAAGGTACATGGAATAGTTTAATCAAAGGTCAGTGTTTGGGTAATTGCAGTGTTGCTTCAAATATGAGGACTGTTTTTAACACACATTGCTCCAAAAACTACTCTTGTGCGCCTCGGCCAGACAAGCCAGTGTTCCTCCTCTTGAACCTATTTGCCTATGTGGTTTTGTAGCTGACTCATCGCGACTCTGCAGCTACAGCAGCCTGAGACCTGCTTCAATATTTCCCTGAGGCTTACTGGAAAACAAAAACAACAACCTTTAAGGCCATGGAAAAGTTCTCAGCAGTAAAATGGCTAACCTTAATTTGTCGCTCTGCATATCTGTGGTCAAGTCGCACCATGGAGCCCTTTACAAGCCACACTACCTCATTTGAATGTGCAGTTCCTCTGCATCATCACTTAAGCACGCAAACACACGCTAACTGTACGTTAGCTTTGTGTAAGCGACCTTAGCGATCTACGGTGTCGCTTAGCGAGTCTCCTAGTCCCTCTTAGCAGAGGCGGTTAATTATCGAGTTAAAATTGTCCAATTTATTGTGATCCTGATTTGAGGTCATATTGCCAAGCCCTACTTCCTTATATACAGTATACCCGAAAAGATCCCAATAGTAGCTACAAAATGATGTTGGGAAAGACACTTTAACCATGGCCAGATTCATCTAATCTAAACCAATTTAGACTTTTGGCTGTTTTTCTTTAAGACAAAATGAACAATTTGAGTTTATTTGAGTCCATCAAAACCAGCCGGTCTGCATCAGACACTTTCTGATCCTCACCTTTTTTTAATCGTGTTTCATTTTCTCTTAAATCTCGTTCAGGTTTCCCTGAGCTACAGAAAACATGTCCACCATGGTGTATCTGCGGGAGGAGAAGCTGGAGAAGCTTTCCCAGGAGGAGATCATCTCCAACACCAAGCTGGTGATCCAAGGTCTGGAGGCCCTAAAGAACGAGCACAACTCCATCCTCCACAGCCTGCTGGAGACCATCAAGTGCCTGAAGAAGGATGAGGAGGCCAACCTAGTCCACGAAAAGTCCAACCTGCTCCGCAAGTCGGTCGAGATGATCGAACTGGGTCTGGGAGAAGCACAGGTAAGACAAAATGGAGAAGTGAATAGGACTAAAGGATATATGAGATTGTGTTGTTTTTTTATGCTTCTCTCAGCTTCATCGTTCTATACTGAGGTTTACTAGTGATCGTGATTCACCCACAGTCTGACCAAATTTGTACTGTGTCTGTTGTTGTTTTGTTTTTTTTTGTCCCCGCACGACTCTCCTTACCATCCCCGTCGAATGTCCTCACTCCACCGACGCCGTCTCCCCTCCCAGGTGATGATGGCGCTGTCCAACCACCTGAACGCAGTGGAGTCAGAGAAGCAGAAGCTGCGAGCGCAGGTGAGGAGGCTCTGCCAGGAGAACCAGTGGCTGCGAGACGAGCTGGCCAACACCCAGCAGAAGCTGCAGAAGAGCGAGCAGAGCGTGGCTCAGCTAGAAGAGGAGAAGAAGCACCTGGAGTTCATGAACCAGCTCAAGAAATACGACGAGGACGTGTCCCCCACCGTAAGGAAACCTGCAGTCTTTGTACTTGACTTTCGTTAAATTATGTCTGTACTTTTCTCTTTTTTTTTTGAGTTGAACGAGTAAGACTTTTTCTGTAGCCATCAAGGTTTTTTTGTTCTGCTTTTGTAAAGATGTAACACATACAAAATCCTTCGTACAAGACGTTGTGGTTTAAGGTTAAATAGAGAAAGAATAGGCCTCTTACCTCTATGTGAAATACATCAAAGTATGTGCTAGCCTATTCAACCCCCCTGAAAAAAATCTACATTTAAAATAACTTTGTTTTTCCTTTCTGTCTGTATTATTAGCCTTTAAAAGTCACCCCCAACACACACACACACATGCAAAAATGTAAATTAATACTTTAGTTTTCTTCACAAAATTGTAAGTAACAGTATCATCATTGTTTTCTGGGATTTGTACTCGGCTAACTTTCAGTTATGACTTGAACACGTTGAAGAAGCTGCACCTACAAACAAACTTGTGGAAATTAATGTCTCCATTTAATATGTTTTATGGACGGTATGATCATGACTGCCATGATATCTAGAGGGTAATTTTCCATTTTAAATCAGTTTAAAATAGGATGTGGGATCACGGGTACACCTAGAGGTAGGTTTAAGAGAAACGCTTTGAAAAGCGATTTTTTTTAGGAGAGTAAAGACAAGTTAGTTTAATTTTGCATCTAACAATTCAAGAGGATTTCCAAGCAAATTAGCAAAATTGAAATAAGATGACCAAGATCTAAATCAAAGTGACCAATCTACAACTTAATAGACCAAATAAGACTCAAGATGTTTCATGGCTTATTCGAAGTCTACACCTCAACACATTTCAGAGGAATAGGTTATTTAAGGCTTTTGCTCCCAAAGGTGGAACTAAATGCTACAGAGTCATTGTGTGTGTCGACCTGTTGCACAGTTCTCCATTTTTATTGAGGGCGGTTAACCTACTATTCCTATTACCAATATAATTTGCATTTAAATCTTGATTTCGGGTGCAAATAATCACAAAAACTGTTGTTTTCTGTTTGTCATTTCCTTGTTTGTTTTGATGTTACGGCTGCATGTTGTCCCTAGAGACAAAAATGCTGCAGCTACTGTTTGCAAAGTAAAAAAAAAAAAGAGCCTTTTTTTCCTGGAATTTGCTATATTAAGTTTTTTATTGACTGGACAGGAAGAACAAGTCGCTGCATTTCTTCGCCATGTTCTTACTCGGCAAACAAAGTTGTATTGACGTTTGTAAAAACTGCTGAAATCAGCCTAAAGTCTTACTGCTAGTTACGCTTGTTGGTCCAGATTAGAAGCTGCACTTTCTAGCCGTTAAATCACTCCTAACAATGGATGGAAGAGCAATATGTAATAACTGAGTTTCAATTTTGGTTATTGTTGAATGGTAAATTAAAGGTTTGTATTTATTAAGAAAATATTGGTCTTCAACTTAACCCAATCGTCTTTATTTCAGGTGTTCTAACTTTTGTTTTCTGTGCGGCTGCCTTCAGTTGTCAGTATTTATTTCAAAACTGATAGGGATGTCCCGATACAATACCGATATTTCAGTCGTTAGTATTGTCCTATACCGATATTAGCCCGACACAATGTCAGCATGATTCATACAGACTTTTATGACTTTTGTAGTGCTGAATGTTGGAAAAGGCTTTTTTAAGTGAGAAATAAGTGGGTTAAGAAAGAAGATTCTAAAATTGGATAAAATAAATGTAAGAAAATTAAATAGTAGCATGTATCAAACAGGCTACTTGTGTTGGAGTGCTTATATTGGAAAATTTAGATGTATCCTGACATAATCCAATATTCGTTTCTTGGCCGATATCGGACCAATATCTATCGGATCCAGACACCCCCTTTTGTCTTTTTTTATCTTTTTTTTTACCCTAACTGTTTGAAGCAAACTCTAAATACCTTTTTTTATTTTACCAGCAGGAAGAGAAAGACAGAGAAACGCCAAAGGACAACTTGGACGACCTTTTCCCTAATGACGAAGAAGAGCATGGTCAAGGAAGTAAGTAAACAGAGAATCTATTTAGTACTTGATTTTAATAAGACATTTAATAATTGGGTCACTTCTAAAGCCAATATGTTACGTTTTCTCTTACTTAGAGGTAAATGAGTATAGAGAAACTTATTCTGAAGGAACACTTTTTAAAATTTATTTTGCAGTCATCTACTGCTTTTTGTTGGTCTTTGAGATCCAAACATTAAGGTTTATGGTCAGAACCTGACAAATATACCTCACAAATCTGGTTGAATATACACATCCATCAAAGTTTTATGTTGTTTTTTCTTGTAATAGAAATTTAAGCGACTAATTCTCGCAATATTTGCCCTTCTTCTTCTCACAGTGCAGCACCAACACAACAGCGCAGCCGTGGCTGCAGCCCAGCAGGGTGGCTATGAAATACCGGCTCGTCTGAGAACCCTGCACAACCTCGTGATCCAGTACGCCTCTCAGGGCCGGTACGAGGTGGCCGTGCCTCTCTGCAAGCAAGCTTTGGAGGACTTGGAGAAAACCTCTGGACATGACCACCCGGACGTTGCCACCATGCTCAACATCCTGGCTTTGGTCTATAGGTAGGGAATTAAAAAATAATGTTAAAAATGTCAGGTTTTGCTTTTTTTAAGGATGCCTGTTAGTGTTACTATTGCTGGGGTTAACACCCCAAGATGCTATTTCAAACAGACACATCACAAAATACCAGCTTTAACAATTTCAAAGATGCATTTAAAAATAAATATTGATGTATTTTTTTCGATCATGCAGGGATCAAAACAAATACAAAGAGGCTGCCCATTTGCTCAACGATGCGCTATCCATCCGTGAGAAAACCCTTGGCAAAGACCACCCAGCTGTAAGCATCCGGTTTCCATGGCAGCGTGGTCATAGCCATCTGTTACTTCATATTGTTTGTTTTTGTGTAACTGGAAAACAGGGAGGCAAAACCAGCTCTGAACTATGTTTGCTATCTTGCTCAATCTTTTGTTGTTGTTTTTTTTCTCCTCCAGCATCCACTAAGGACAAAAGCACCAAAAAAAAAAATCATTTCACAAAGATGAGTGAAACTCTTAGAGTATTGAGAGCAGAGGTCTCCCAAATCCCTTCTTAATGAGCAAGTGTCCTGTTACTTGGATGCATCCCTGTTGCAACACACCTGATTATAGATCATGACTAATTACCAGTCCTCTGCAGCCTCCTTAATGGTTATTGGAGCAGGGATGAATCTACAAGCTGCAGTGCGGTTGCTCTCTGTAACTGGAGTAGATAATCCCTGATGTAGGTTCATTACACAGAGATGTATTTCCATGATTTTTATGTGGTTTGTGTAAAAGTAGATCTTACAGCTAATAAAACTTGCAACAGTTTCTGAGAAAATTAGAATATTAAACAGATTTAAAGCAGTCTTTCAATAAAGAAATGTAAGTTAGAATATGGCTTCATTATTTCCCCTAAAGTAATGGGGGAAATTACTTACTTGTGATTTATAACGAGGGCGAGTGATAAAATAACCCCGCTAATGAACCTGGCTGTAGAACAGTACTGTCTCCACCCATTTTAAGGATGCACTGATAAGGGATTCTGGGCTGATACCGACATCGTATAATAATGTTGTGGCCCATTAATCTATATTATATATATTTTTTTGTTATGCTTTCAACTTATTAAAAAAAGTAGATACAACACGACTTTGCACATATTCATCAGTTAAACTACCACAATCTTGGCATCTGTTTGAGCACTATCACGGTTATTGATCCCCAAAAAACACCATATGTTAATTGTAATTTCGTTCGTGCTCATGTAGGATAAGAAAAATGCATTTTGACTATAAATGGAGTTTATTTGTTTAGCGCCTTTCTAATCACATTAATCGCTGAAAGCACTTTTACACTGAAACCACATTCACCGCTGATACGTGCATCGCTAGGCTACCCTACCCCTGGGCACATTGACACCTGACAGGGTTAGCTGGAATTGAACCTGCAACCGGCCTGATTGTAAGACGACTACTCCACCGACCTGGCTCCGTTCCAAAACCGTAAATACAAACAATCGACAAGACGGAAATAAATGTAGTTTGCTAATATCGGGACAATATTACTTCAAAGGCTGATGCAGATGTCCTAAAACATGATTTGCCGATACCGATGTTGATGCCGACATCGTGCATCCCTAACCCATATTATTAAAAGTTTAGTGGATGAAAGAAATGTGGTTTGGGGGAATAAACACGTCCAGAAGCGGGTACATTTATTACAGAAATGTTATTTCATGCTAGTCAAGTGATCCAATCACATTAAAGGTTAAGAAAGGTTAAGTGGAAGAAAAAATTGTGGCTATAAAAAAAATGGCAGGAACATAAAGAGGTATTTACTTTTTTTAGAAACTAAATTCCAGGTTTTCATTGGCTGTAAGGTGGAATAGTCTATATAAAACAAAGAAAAATAGTCCTATGCTCTGCACTTAGCTCAATGTGTTTATAGCTTGTCGACAGAGTATTCTACCTTCCTTAGACGCTTGAGCTTTAAGAGAGCCCAGGAGGTATTTAGTTGCCTTGACCACGTTTCTAAAAGTTCTAAAGTTAAGTCCAAATCTAAAACGGGTCCTAATTACAATGTTGGTTTCTGTTTGTTTAGGTTGCTGCAACACTCAACAACTTGGCCGTGTTGTATGGAAAGAGAGGGAAGTACAAGGAAGCCGAGCCTCTCTGTAAGCGAGCTCTGGAGATCAGAGAAAAGGTAGGTCGTATCCCTGGACTGCTACAGGAAAGTGTCACCTCAGGGCTTTGCAAGCTCAACTATAAATAGAGAAAATGATTACCTTAAACTGAGCGTGAAGTTTCCCTGGTCGGAGGTGGAATTATAGGTTTTAATTGAGAGCACAGCCTAAAATGGATACTAGGCACTAGGGGAGGCAAGGCAAGAGGTGGATTAGAGACACGACCGACTATTGAACTCGAGAGAGTTCAGGCGTTATCTCCTAGCCTGAAAGCTCTCTTCTCTGCACAATAGACTGTTTATTGTGTATCCTCAATTCTTGCTGTGGGTAATGTGAAACGCCGACAGGATGTGCGACAAGGTTAAGAGACATGTTGAAGAGGTGATTTCCTTTTTATAGTAGCTTTTTCGTTCCCCATGGTTCCTCCAACTTTATTTTTAAGTATATTATTGATATTGGTACTTAATCTTTATCTGGTAGTCTGGTGCTGTCACTTATAGAAGATAATACAAAAAATCTGTCAATTCCAGCCGCCACCTGATTTCTAAAAATAACAACACGAAGTGGCCAAACGTCAATTTAAGCCATTTCTTTCTGGATTCCCGTAAGGTCCTTGGGAACGAACACCCAGATGTGGCCAAGCAGCTGAACAACCTGGCCCTCCTGTGCCAGAACCAGGGCAAATATGAGGAGGTGGAGTACTACTACTGCCGCGCCCTGGAGATCTACGAGCACAGGCTGGGTCCAGACGATCCCAATGTGGCCAAAACCAAGAACAACCTGGTCTGATTTTATTTTTTTTCCTCATTGTCTTTGCTGTGTTTATAACGCAACTCGTGTCAAGAGTTATAGATGCTCACTCAGTGTCAAGGTAAAGTGACGGAGGAGACTTTGTATTCTGAAGAAACGTACTTTCGGCTCTGTTGTTCGGTGAACTCTGCCTGAAAAGTTTCAAAATTTATTGAGCTTGTATTCAACTCATTTCTCTCATTATTTGTCAGTGAAAAAACAACCATTCATATAAGGCTGTTGTTTTACAAGATGAGGCACAATTAGCCTCATTATAAGTTTGTTACACATGTTTTTGGGCTTATTAACATCCTAGATCTTGTGTATCTTTATCTTTTTGGCACAAAACTAATTTCATAGCTGCATTATTGTTCCTGCATAACTCGTATTAAGAGGTTGTTGTTTTGTTTTTTGTTTTTTTTTGTCAAGGGTGTTGCAGCATCAATAGCCTCAAATGCATACATTTGTTTAAAAATTTTGTGGTTTTGTCCTCTGTTTCTCCTTTAGGCATCCTGCTTCCTCAAACAGGGCAAATACAAAGAGGCTGAGATTCTGTACAAAGAGATCCTGACCCGTGCTCACGAGAAAGAGTTCGGATCGGTCGATGGTAAGTGTCCGTGATGGACACTGGAGACGTTGGCTGGATATTTAGTTTTTCTGTATAAATCAATGTTTTGTTTCGTGTCAATAAAGAGCAGATGGTCCAAACGTGGATCATCTTTTAAAAACAGCTGCCAATCTTCACTATTTAGATATAAAGTTTAGGATTTGGATCGGTTAAAAGAATAAACTTTTTTCATCCTGGGTTTTATTCGGTTTCCTGTAAAGACCACATTGCTTTAGTATGGCCTTAACAAAAAACTCCTATTTCATACAGCATTCAGCTCATTTCTGCTTTTTCAGTTCAAAAAAAGGTCATGGAAAAGCAGGAAGAATGTTGGATTTGGTCCCTCTCTGCAATTTCTTTAAAAAATAATCAATCGTTTTAAACTCTGTAATAGTTTGTCCTGTTAGGGTGGTGAGTTTGAATGCATTTTTTGAGGTTTATGAGTGATAGGCCAACACAAAGTATTAGGACTACTATATATAAAAGAGAAAATAAATGATCATTAAGGATTACATTTCTACCAGGAAACATTGACATTAATTTTGCATATATACAAGAGAGAAATCTTACATTTTATTAATTCGAAAAATACGACATTAAAACTAGGATGTCCTCGGATTATAAAGTCAAAAATTTCTACGAAAAAAAAAGACATTTGCTTAAAAAGATGGAGAAATCCTATAAAGTTGAAATGGTAAATGTAGGAGACCTGCATCTGGATATCAGTAGATCCTGGTTCTGTTCCTGCATCAGAACCTCTCGGAAGTGGCCATGTTGCAGGTCCTTCCTTGCCGTCTCAGGCGTGTATTCTGGATCCAGTCGGTGTCGCTCGAGGCTATGTTTGCTCCCAGGACTTGTTCTGATACAGGAAAAGAATCCTGATAACTTCAGTGAAACATGGCGGCAGTCATTCAGAGTTGATCTGAAGAAGAATGGAGGTAAATACAAGTCAGCACGATAAAGAGAGCCAGTTAGAGACCAAAAATGTCTGGTGTTCGAGTCAGAGGTCCACCTTCCACCAGGACACTCACTAAACATGGATAAGCTTGTGTTTAGACCTACCTGTAGTTAAAACGTACCCAATGTCACTAAGCTTCAGGTGTTAGGCAAAACGTTTTTTGGGGGGGTAGCGAAATGTCCTAAAAAGAGTTGTAGCTGTAATTACATTAAAGGTCACTGCTTTGTGTTAGTCTCTCACATAGCCAAAGTAAAATACATGACGGAATGGCGGGAAAACTAAAAGGTGTATGAAAGGTCTGCATTTAGCTTGTGTGGTTTGATTATTTTCTTTGTGTTTATTTATGCATATATACACTATTATTGTTTATTGCACAGTTTAATCTAATGAATAAGCTCACTCATTTCCTGCTTTTTAATGTCTTGTTGCTCCTCACTTGTGGAATTGTAAACTGACCTCGATTCAAAATCAAATAAAATAAGTTATTTTTAAAAAAATGCACCGCTAAGTGTTTGAGTCCAGGCTCAGATGGTTCCTTTAAGTTTCTCTGGGTTTAGACCTTCTTTGTTGTCTCGTCTTCCTGCAGCTGAGAACAAGCCCATCTGGATGCATGCAGAGGAAAGAGAGGAGATGAGCAAGGTGAGAAAAATGTGTGTCTGTGGTAGGACAGCGTTAAGATGTAGTCCCAATTTAAGTCATGGAGGATATTCATGTGTAAGCACAGGGGGGAAAAAATGCTGCTCTTCCGGTTGTAACCGCAGTTTTCCTTCCTCTCCTCTCTGATTTACTTCCAGGGAAAGCACAGAGACAACACCCCATACGGAGAGTACGGTGGCTGGTACAAGGCTTGCAAAGTCAACAGGTGACGCTGTTACCTGTGTTTTTATCGGATTAGTCGCAGAGCCTGATGATTACAGACTCTAAATTCAGATAAATGTTTGATTTAGTGGAAGTTTTTAATTAAATCTTTACTGTATTTTAGTCCTTTTTTTATTTGTAACGAAATTGCTTGTGACGTTTTATTGCAGCCCTACAGTGAACACTACCCTGAGGAACCTAGGAGCTCTCTACCGCCGCCAGGGTAAACTAGAGGCTGCTGAGACGCTGGAGGAGTGCGCTGTGAGGTCTCGCAAGCAGGTCAGCAATACCAAAAGACTATTTATGCTGCTATTTCAATTCTGAAATATAGTCCTCATGTTAGGAAAGCAAATCTCATGGTATTTCTTTCCCTTTCCCTGCATTGCTTTGGATCCAGAGCAACACAGTAAGTGGTTCGTCTTCGTTGGCTCCCATAGAGCTTCCACCTCTCCCATTTAACATCACTCCCAATTCACAATCATGTACTACTGGTTTGTAATACTGGTTTGTTGCTAAATAATAAAAAATGTCTAAGTACATTAGGAGGAGCAGGAAATGTGGATCACTTTAATTCCCACCCATATAAAACTTTAATCTCTCACCCATTTCCACCTGCTACAGTGTCTGCCTGCCTTTGGTCTAATCATGTTTGTACCCCTTCAGGGCATCGATCCCATCCACCAGACACGTGTGGTGGAGATCCTGAAAGATACAGAGGGCGACAGGCGGAGGAGCAGAGACAGCCTAGCCAGCGTTAAGTACGAGAGTGGCTCTGAGACCAGCGAGGAAGTGAGTATGGGCGTGGAGTGGAATGGGGTGAGTACAAATCCACGACAGTAGCGTAAACACGGCCCACCTGAAAAAACAAGGGGGGTGTCGCTGATTTCTGGAGAGATGGATGGCTGGTACAGAACTGCGCCATTGTCTTTTCCCTGCTGTTTTGTAAAGCCGTTACTTAATGCGGCTTACAAAGTAGATGAGAAGTTAACCTGCAGTTATCACATACATGAATCGTGCAGTTCCATAAGCATTAAATGTACATCTTTTAATTTTGGTGGATTTTCAATCTCAGATGCATCCACATGCATTGATATTTGCATAAACATCCTATCTGCTTCCACTATAGTTTCCAATCTGGGACAGAATAAACTGGTGCATTTAGCAGGCTGGCAAGGATCTGCCTTTTTATTCATGATAAAATATTACAGAGCTAAAAAATAATAGAAACAAACACTATATCCCCTTTTTCAAATTGATTTATAATGGCTGCTTTTAATAGCAGACATAACAGGCTTGCTATTATGAATATAAGTATATTTAAAACACATTCTACACCATGCGTCGCAGTGTCTGTACCATCCATACGCACCTCATCTTTCTCCTGAAGTTGGCGTGACCTTGTAAAAGCTGATTGAGTGTCTTGGCATGCTCACCTTTTTGTTTTTAGGGTTACGGTTTGCTTTAAACTACATGCTTATGTCTTTTGTTTGTGTTTTTTTTTTTTTCTTTACTTCTAAACAAGTGGTTCTTTTGCTGGCACTGCTTTTTATTTGTGCTAATGAAACCGTATGAAAAAGGCACTCGCTCAGTCCCTGTCGCCTTGGTAACGTGACAAAATGTTCACGTCCACCTATGCGATACTAGATAAGCTGTACGGTTGATTCTCCTTCAGCTGTGCATCCCGATTGTTAGAACCAGATAAGGGCTTTCTTAGCGTCGAACCGTTTTGGACTTTACAGAGGTTGGAGTTTAAGCCACAGTAAAATGGGCGTGGCAGCCAGAAAAAAAAAAGCTGCCTATGCGCCAACAATGAGGGGACGCTTCGCCTGAGCTTGTGCCTCTTCATTCCCTCAACCGCAGCCTCACCTGGCTCTGCAGCAGCCCAAGCATGCTTGTTCCGGCCTGCCCCTCTCACCCCTTAACATGCACTAATCCAACACGTCTGTTTTTTTTACATGATTGAGAAAATGTCTGGTGACATCGAGCTCTGCTCTTTTTTTCTTCTTGTTTTTTTTTCCCCCACTGGTAAAGATGTGTAAAAACATTTAAAATGAATACATTTTTTACTGCAGTGGCATAATTACAATTGGTATAAAAAATGAATAAAATCTAACCTTTCCACCATCATGACATGTATTTGTTTTTCTCTAACATTTATAAGACTACGGCGTACTGATAGACGGATGTTTGACCACAATCTCTTTAGATCAGGGCTGTCGTACTCAAACAATCAGCGGGCCAAAGTTTAAAACTTCGACAGACATGCAGGTCAATCACTATCAAAGAATAATTAATATTCGAATAATAATAATGTTCATAAATGATCCTCCATTGGACCAGGTCTTGTACAGATTTTAATTTATCTTCTGAAAATAATCTAATTATACTCTCTTATAAGGTTGTCTTTTCAGTTTTACCCTGCAGGATTTTTTGTTGGTTGTATAGAATAACAGGTGATTTCTGTGTGCCGTCTTGATTTGGTTATACTTTTATTGATCGTTCTTCTCCTGAAAGACCAAATCTGGAGACATTTTAAGTCTTATGGCAAGATATTTATCCCAAAACAGTAAGAGGTGCTTTTTCCCACATATAGTAGAGTTGAGCAAACATTACATATTTGTGTTTGTGATGGTAGGACACAATGGCGATGCCATTTATGGCTGCATTTCTCCTACAGTGATTGTTTTCGTTTGGTTTTTATCAAATCTTCTATCTTTCTCCTCTTCATATATGTTTATCTAATTCTGCTGTAATAAAATATCAGTTTAAGGTTTTGTTACAGATCCTTACCGCAGGTGCTAAGAAATGGGAAACAGCCAATCTAATAGAATGTCTGTTGTAACAGTTCATTTGATGATCAGAGGAGAAAATGCATTCATTCATTTCTCTCACAGTTTGTTAAAGCTTGACCTTTTTACTTGGTGCTCAATACTTTCATCCGTTTAGTCTTTATTTTATTTTATTTTGCAAATTTAGAAGCAAGCAGCTCTGCTCGCTTGTGTTTAAGTGAAAAGCTTGTAAAGATCTGCTGTTCTAACACTAGAGATTCAGAGGATTTCGTGTCGGAGCTCATTTACTTTTTCTTGTTTCGCTTATGCAACATTATTTAATTACCCACCCCACCCCCTTCCCCCTTCCAGATGCTCATTAAGTCTTATGTTGAACCTGTTCACAGGTTGAGATTACATCATATTAAGCTTGTGGTTGTGTATGGGCTCATCTACTTTTGTGTTTCATTAAAAGCATGATTCAAAAGTCTGTATTCTTACATTTAATGCTTCTTCTGTTTTTCTTTGCTTTTTCCCCCCTTCCTTTTTACCACTAACACGATACTTTGTTGATTTCTCTTGCCTTGACAACCAATCAGCCTACCGATCAAATCCCTAACCCCCCTGGCAAATCAGTGGATTGTACTCTACCTGTTAAAGCAAAGAAAACTGGGTGGGGGTTATCTAATAAAAAACAAATGTGTTAGTCATATCTAACAGTCATAGTACATAGTTCAGTATTTTTAGGAATTTAAAGTATTAACATAGTTTTATTTTTGTTTAAATTAGGTTTTTGTTATGCACAATTTGGTGTATTTAGTGCAGAAACTGCTGCATCTGCAGTGCTAAAGTCTGTAGCTGTGTGCTCTTTGCCAGATTCAGACTTTCCAGTATCCAAGGAGAAAACAAAAAGAGCTGAGTCACAAGGACCGCATTACTGACCTGACTGCAGCTTCTGGGTTGACTTCATTTTTTTGTAACCAAATGGCGGCTCCCACTCTGCGACATTTATCACATCACACAAACCTAGCTTCATCTAAGTGACGTACATCAGACGTAGGAAAAAGAGAGAAAGTCTTGATGTCTGAAAAAGTATGCTTTTATTATAGTCCAGCTAAGATGGGGATTGGACATATACCCTCATTAGGCATTAACGTTTTATCATGTACAGGCAAGTATATAAAATTAGCTTATTGTTTCAGGTTTGCCTTCATATGTTGTGACCTTCTGGTGACGCAAGCCAGAGTAATTAGTGCTAGAGTGGAATAGCTTTTAGCCAGTCAAAACACATTCCTTTGATCAAGTGTTTTATACTGCCATTTTATAGCTCAATCAAGTACCTATGTTACCTTCAGTTGTTATAAAAATGCTGCATATATCAAAAACAACTTAAGAGAAACTTGACTTTGGGTCTTAGACGTATCTGACTGGAAATTGGCCTCTGTCTCTTTAAGAAGCTCCAACCCTTTCCAAAATATGCCGTCCCTTGATGCCGTATTCAACGGTTCTTAGGAGCGTTGCGTTTTGATGTAGAAAAGAGCTACATTATATTCAGTTGAGTTTATTTATATAGCGCCAAGTTACAACACGTTGTCTTATGGCACTTTACAAGAAAATCATTTAATTCCCATCACAAATACATGATATACAAATCAGTTTAAAATGTTTCCACCCTTATATAATATTAAATAAAAATTCTTAGATAATATTATGGTTGCTCAGTTCTAACAGATATTTAGTTGCCACTGTCGCTAGTCTGGTGGATCTGTGGGGGTGGAGCTAAAGATAAACAGGTGGTGTTTTGCAGAAGGAATGACATTTTAAAATGATATGAAGTTTTGCATAACACCGTCCCTTTAAGAGAAAAACCTCATCAATCATCTTCATTAAGCCACTCTTATCTGCTAACTGTTAAGGGACTTATTTCTACCCCAATGCACTATTGGTCACTTTATCAAACGATGTAATTTGATTGGCTCAAAGCTGATCAAATCTGTACGGTTGTTTGGGCAGAACATTGAAGAGATTGCACTCAGATGCATTTTGCTCTTGCAAATTTAAATTCTTTGGGATTTTTTGGCCACACTTCCACCGCCGCCCAAGCAGGTAACCCCTTTCAGCTTTGAATTGTATGAATTTCTCTTTAAAATCAAATTGTCCAGCTTCATTTGTATTCTTAGCTTTTTTTTTATTGCTTACACAATAAATCTGACATTATTCTATTGTCTGCAACTGCTGAAACAAAAAGTCATATAATCTTGGGACGATAATTGCGCTTCACTCGAAGGTGTATGAAAAAAAAAAAAAAAAAACGTTATTCAAGATTCACATTCAGAAATACTTAAATAATCTCATTGTACGATCTGTAAAATGACAATAAAAGCCATTCTATTCTACTGTAATCTTAGAGGGAAATTGCAATTATTACAGTGACAACCATTTATGTAGAGTAATAAACTTATCAAACAATATCTGCTTGTAATATTTATTGTTTTATTTGTGTTTTTAAAAAAAATCACTTGGATATCTGGAAAGTTTTACTCTGGAATAGTCGATAGTTTTTTGTAAACATCTGTATGACCGTTTAGGATCAAATATGAAGCTCAAAATTTACCCTAAACTCATGAAGGTTTAGGTTAGGAAGCCTGACCCAGAGGTTAAATATAAATAAATAAAAATCTGTTCTTTTTTTGTCCTTGTTTTTGTCTCTGTCTCTCTCGTTTATCAGGCCTAAGCCATCGAGAATATTCCTTCATGCTTCTCTCCCCCCGTAACAAAGGAGTGTGTGTTGTTGTTCCCCTCTGGGCTCCTTTGTCCCCACAAACCAGCAGCTCGTCTGCCGCTCCTGATCCTCCCCCCCGGCAGCAGAGACTCAGAAAGCCTCCCCCCTGTCCTGGTTGTCATCTGTCTTCCCTGCTTCAACTGGGAACCGCTGGGACTTTTGGTCTTCTCATCTTTTCCTGTCACTAACCAACATCCGGCGTCTTTCTTTCAGCTCTTTCTCTCTAGTTGTGCGGACGTTGTGTTTTTTTCCCCCCTCTTCTCTACAGAATTTATTTATACTTTTTAATGTGGAAATATATTTATTTATCTTTAGTAAAGCTGAAGGAGGGGAAGGAAATATATATTAATTTCAGTTTATCTGCATGATCTCGCACAGACGTTGTAGAAGCCTAAAAGTTAAAGTTGAGTCGCCGTCTTGGTGCCTGGATTATTTTCCGCCTTGTTTTTACAGATGTTTAATCAGAACGGTTTTAAGCTGACGCCTGGTTCATCAATGGTACTGAATGATCCATTTTGAAGGTTTTGCAGCCTTGCTGGTGAGAAAAGAGACGCAATTGTTGGTTGTTGTTGTTGTTTTTTTGTTTTTCTTCTTGGTTATTTTTTACCGTTATTGTTTACATTTCTTTAAAGGCGTTTTTATTCGTTAGGCACAGTATAAAAGGCATCAGTGTGCATCGCATTGACAGAAAGCTGCAGTTGCTATGGTGATATTTTCTGGTTGCTCTCACCAATAACAGTGTTTACTGTTGTTTCTGAAGGCTCAGTTCTGGTGTGAAGTTTACCTGTACCCGCCAGGTTGGGCAACTTTCTTAACAATTTTGAAGCTTTCGTTTTTTGTAGTTCACTTTCCGAGCAACAGAAAATAAAATAAAAATAAAAAACATCCGCAAGTTAGATTTAAGAGTTTCCCCATAAGCCTTTCAGGTCCAAAAACATACCACCCACCGTGCTATTTACTACTTTTTCTGGCTTAATTCAAGTGGAATATTTGCCAAAATGTTGTTTTTACTGTGACTCTGTCTGGATTACAATAAATTCAATCTTTCTCACCCCCCCCAAAAAAAATCATTGCAACAACATACAATGTGCCGCAACGAAATTGGTTTTACTGACCATTGCAAGGTGAGTTTAGAAATTGTTTTGTCAAAAATAAGTTGCGCGCAGAATTAAGAGTGCATAAATACTGAAACCGTATATCTGAAAAATAAGCAGGAAAATGTGATTCTGCTGGTGTATTTTTCCCACTTAGACGAGGTAAGGGACTAATCTGGATTTTTAATAAATCTTTAATAACCCTGAAAAATAATAAATTGACTATGAAAACTAGTGTACGTTTACTTCTGACCAGAGCTGTGTATTTAAACTTCAGAGCCGAGACCATCTAGAGCTTTCAGTATAAGTTGCCTGTGAGATAACCTACATAAGGATAGATTTTGAACATTTGCAATGCGAACGCCCAAAACCACCGCATAATGAGGGCGTTAAAACCCGAAACCCGGTGCTGTTCCTCATTAATGTCTGTGTGAATGCGTGCTTCAGTCGTACAGTTGCAGCGAACCCAGTCTGGCTGTGGCAAACTGTAATTTCAACACCAAGCTTCAAGCCACTTTTTTGAAGTTCTTGCAAAGCGTAAATATCGTATTTTTGGTGAGTTTTGTTTTGGCACAAGAGGTTCAGTGTGAGCGTGACAGTTTACCCTAACCGAATGTAAATGATCCCAACGTCCCGGAAGTGTAACTGTAGGCTGTGTTTTTAACTTTGACACGTGCGTTCACTCTGTGGCTTCTCGGTGTGCTACATGCATTGATTCTTCATTCCTTTCCATTGAGTGCACACCTATACATCTAATGCAACTCTGAACAAAAAAATAGAAATAGTGTCCACACAATTATGATAATGATGATGTTGTTGTTAGTGGAATGCTTGCTTATTTGTTGAACTGTCTATTCTCAACATATAGTGTGTTTTTATTTGTGGAAATACAACAAAAAAAATCCATAAAAGCCCTATAAGCATCGTAGTATGTAGGACTGCATTATATCTATATATTCACCATTCTGCATTGTGATGACTAATGCATCAACACTTGTTGGTATTATCAAATAAAGTTTTTTTTCCATTTGTGAACATTTGTTTCTCTCTGCTTTTGGATGAAAACATGAATGTGAGAGCTGCAGAGTTGCAGCAAAGCAGGAATCCATCTCCACATACGCGCATCGACCCCTGCTGGTAATGCTCGTTTAGTGCATTACTGAGATCAGAGAGGACTTTCTAGGTTTGAATGGGAAGATGGATAAAATACTGCGCTTTGAAGACAAAATCTGATTATGGCAATAAATGTATAACATCTTGATTTGGTCCATTAGTTAAAGCTCCATTAATAAGTATTGGGTCTTTGGGAAAAGTAAGTAAAAAGGCATTAAAATAAAAAACAATGTTGAAGTTGGATGAACTCTATGGAAATACACCACTAGATATAAAGATAAAGATTTTTATTTTGCTTTCTTTCAATAAGTATAAATATTATGACAGTGGCAGCAAACAGCTGAGGCTATAAAACAGTCTCAGCTGAAGGTAACATGTTCTTTGTTTTATATTTATTAAGGTTTCAATGAACTTTAATTTAACAGAACTACTGTAAAAATGGGAAGTGCAAGAAAACATACCAGTGAAATTCTAGTAAAATGCTGGCCGTTTATCGTTGTAACAGAAAAGCCCTAAAACTGACTCCCATATTATGGATAATTTTTTTCTATTTCCCTGACTGTGTGATGATAGCATCAGTAAATGTTAAAATATGATTGAATACCTTTAGTTTGTCCAGTTTAGCGATACAATCATGCTTTCGTATGTCACTGCTGTTCTTGAGATGTTGTTCTGAAAGCAATATTTATTGTTTATGGCAACGTGCTTGCCTTACAGTTGTCAGGACTTCAAAAAAATGTTTACTCTCAATTTTGTTTTTATCACAATAAAACTTTTAAGTCTATATCACTCACCGCTAGCGTTGGCAGCAAAAACTATATTAACTATATTTTCCTATGAGGAAATATAATGCAAATGAACTAGATAGTAACTTGTCTGCGTTCAACAAAATAATTAAAAAGTAAAAAAGAAATTGAATCGTTTTCATCGTGGACCCAAGTTTAACATGTCACACCCCACAGTGAAGAGGAGGAGGGTAAGAGAGGATCTAATATATTCCAATGTTACTTCCAACATAAAACGAAGGAATTTGCTTGAAAACTACCTTTTAATATGTAATAATAAATAAAAAAAACACTTCAGTATTCATCTCAATTTTATATTTATCCTCAGAGATGTTCTTGATATTGCAGTCGTCACAACCAAAGAGGTTTCGTCTCAATCTAACAGAGAAAGTAAACTAGGAAAGCTACTATAATGCCACAAATACACGTGTGTGTATTAAACTATAGCTGCAGCATTTCAGAAGGAAGCATTAAGGCGCCTTAAAAACGTGAAAGAGTCAAGGATTATGTAAACACGAGTCAGTTAAAGCAACACTTTTTGTAATAAAGGAATACCATAACATGATATAATGCTCAAAAATGTGCATTCTGCATTATAACCCCTGTTTAAGAAGTTGAAAAACTGAAGCAGGGCAGTTTTCAGGAAACTCCCTGGTGCTAACAATGTTTTCATGATCAACAGCTAGCTGAAGGTTAGCTTTAGCATGTTTGATAAGTTTTGATAGGACTTGTTGATAATTCGGCTAAATACTGTTTTTCAGTTTCCTAATAAAAGTCTTGTACTTTTCACATAAGTGTTTTAACGGATGGCATTTCAGCTGCTCTCTGGGTAAGACTCCAGCCAATCAGCTGTCTTTGCTATCTAAACCTGGAGCAAAGAGGATCGAGAGATAGACACGGGTAACTGAAGCAGGTTATATGTTCACTCCGTCATCATTTTAGGGCTGACTGGGTTTAGAAAATAACATTTGATCAAAATGGATTTTCAAGCCATTGACGAGAAAGAAAAAAAAAAGGTGACAGTTGATGGAATAACTTTGTGGCAGGAAAAAAAACTGTTGCACAATTAAATGATAAAAACTCCAAGTTTAGACTGAAAACTTGTCATTGGGTTCCATCCTTACTAATCCAAGCATCTCTGCTGTCATAACTTCAGCTCAGTTGTCATTTTCTGATAATGCTACTTTAACATAAAAGCATATATATATATACATTTGTTTTAGGCCTTTTTACACGTCTTTGATGCTTTTCTTCGAGTAAAACCCTCTTATCTCATAAGCAAACCAGGTTTTTTTTTTTACTTTTGCTAAGTCAAGTTTAATAATTACTCTACCTGTTCCTGTTTTCTTTGTGATCATTGATTCTCTTTGTAGATTAACAAAAAGAAATGCTCTCTTTCACCTGAGGATTAAAGCAGGAACTAATGCATCCGGACCTCTTTGAATCAGACTAACTGGAGCACATTTGCATGGCAGCGCCTGTTCCTGCAAAGTGCCTTGAGAAGAATCAAGAATCAGTTTATTTATATAGCGCCAATTTACAACAGGTGTCGTCTCAAGGCACTTTACAAAAAATCAATTAAAATCAAGGATACATTCTAACAAATCAATTTGAAAAAGTTTCCAATCTAAGGAACCCCAGCAGATTGCATCGAGTCATTGACTTGCAGCATTCACTCCTCTGGAATCAGCAGGCAGA
>JAVLVB010000251.1:1749003-1796948 GCA_032876305.1 Orestias chungarensis | reverse complement strand
ATGGAGCTGCCAATTACCAGAGTCTGTTTCTCAGTAGGTGTATCGCTGAGTGGGGAAAATCGGTTAGAAACGTTAACAGGTTGGTGGTGAGCCAAAGGCTGGGTTCTGGGACTATGCTTTCTGCGTACAGTCACCCAGCCAGGCTGATTTCCCAGCTGCGTGGGAACTGCTGGAGGATCACTAGGGCAACCTGTTCTTGAAGACATCTGTTGTAAATTTCCGCTACATAAATACACTGATTCTTGATTCTGTAGAACGCTTTCCCACATGCATGTCTGATATTTCCAGTGTCTCAAATCCAGTGGGATTTTAATTGAAGCATAAGCTCCCTGTCAGTGATTGGCGGAGGAGGTTGACAAGTGCGTGTGTCTGCAGGACGGCAGTGGAGCTCTGCAGCGCAGCGGTTCTCTGGGGAAGCTCAGGGACGTTTTACGCCGCAGCAGCGAGATGCTGGTGAAGAAGCTCCAGGGCAACGTTCCGCCTGAACCGCGAAACACCAAGTAACTACAAACAGAAAACATTAATTCATTTAAAGGAAATGCAACATCTCAATGCAAATATTGTTTTTGTTTTTTCTCCCCCAATTTAATCTAAAGGTGGTCAGAAAGTCTCAAATCTGTTTTTATTTTGTGAAATAACCAGTTAAATGAGGAGGTGTGTTAACATGTCTCTTGTTGGGTTCCCAGCATGAAGAGAGCTGCTTCTCTGAACTACCTGAACCGAACAAGTGACGACTCTTTCCAGGTGAGGACGTTATTTTAACACATGAGCTTTGTAACATGGCTGCCATACACTTCATGTCAATAATAATCACCTCCCTTTTCCTCTGATATCCCTTAAACACATTCGGTGCTAAAACTTTCTTGGCAAGGATAATCCGCTTCCTTCACAAAATAGATCTAACGTCCCACTTTGACTAGGCCGTTTGTTGTCATTCCGCTGGGAGGTAAACCTCTGCTGTTGAGCGTCTGGTAGTTTGTGCCACACCAGATTGTTACATTTTGGTCTCGTCTGACCTGAGCGCCTTCTCCTGCGTTTCCCCTCACGGTTTGTGACGAAACAAAAGCAAGACTTTCAGTTCATTTGTTGACGTCAAATAGTTTCTTCCACTTCTATTCTCAGATTAATGCTTTAAGATATCATACATTTAACCTGGTTATTCGTTCCTCATTTGACGACGTACATCGTTTTCCTTCCACTTAGCATGCACTTCCGCTTACTTAACATTCAATCCAAATAGGATGCATTGAGGTGAAAAAGAAAATCGAAGATACTTTTGATATGTGCTAGATGTCGCATTAACTCTTTGCTCCTCTTCCGATCCTGCATCCCTCTGTCAGACCCGAGGAGGAGGGAACTTCAGGGTCAGCCGCGGCCTGAGCTCCAGCACCGTGGATCTGTACACTGGGAACTGAGCCGCACGGGATGCCGGCGCCACAAAAATGTGCGGAATGAGAAATCGCCTTTCTATTTATGCAGGCCCATCTCCTGAGCCACAACGACGACTAACAACACTACCGCTCAGAAGCGCCTCCTTCTGATTTTCCTCAAAGCAGGAGTCCTCTTCACCTCCAAAATCCCAGACCTCGACAGTCGGAGATTGTCTTGCGTCACTGACACGTTTGGTGGTTTTACTGACAGCCTTACCCTCTGCCTCCATCGTGATCCTGAAGTCCTCTGTTGCCGGAGTGCCTCTTTAACGTGCGTTGGACCTGATCTCTGCCAATCGCTCATATCCCAGCAGCTGCACTTTTGAATTGATTTGTTGCCATAAATTTGCTCACTTGAGCTGCTTTTATGTTCCTCTTTTCTCGTTACGATCCCAGACTTTCGTGTCTTAGTCTTTGCTGTAGCGTTTGATTGTTTGATCAGTGCAAAAAGATTAAGACTCGTTAAACTTTGAGGCTTGAGTTAAATTTGGGTGGACCTTTTTCTTTTTTTGCAATGAAGTTGTAGCTTTGGGATACAGGGTGAAACATTTATCAGACTGATGCGATTTTAAGTCGTGTGAAATTCTTTTGCTGCTTTAACCTACACTGTTTTGATATTTCTGTTTTGTTTTTCTGCTGCTGAACTTTATAAATGCGGACTCTTTGAGGCATATTGGACTCAAAGAGCTAGATTTTAGATGATCCATATATAAATGTATTAATAAAGAAGAACTGGGGTGCTCGATTTATCTCAGCATGGATGTCTTAAAAGTATTTCTGTTGAAGGATTTGACCGTTAAGCAAGTTTCAAACTGCTACCTTTCTAGAGCATCTCTGTATAAATTAGTTTAGTGATCGTGATGGAGACGACTTGTTTTTGCACGACTCAGGTGGTGGTGGTCTTTTTCTCACCGTCTCCTCACAACTGGATTGTCATAAAACAATTTTATTTTTTTTGTAAGTCTTCCTTAGTTTGAATAGATTTTCCTATAATGAGTTGTAAGAATAAAACGCAGTCGTCTGATCGTGAGTAGAGATCGAGATCCGTTTGTGGGAAGTTAACTGATGTTTTTGTTGTTGTTTTTTAGATGATTACACAGATTTCAGATTGGGCCTGATTCTTGAACAATCTCATGTGTAATCAGTCGCCTTATGAAACTTTATCTGGAGATGATCGTTGAATAAAAACAGTTTTTGATTCAGCTTTCAATTTTTTTGTTTTTGTTGTTTTTAAAATGCCATTATATAAATGTAAAACTAGCTGATTTCAGTGTAATGAAAAATATATATTCATTTAACCACCCTTAGACATTGTTCCTACTGCCTCGGGTTATTACACGATTAGTTACTATTAATATGTAGATGATACGCAGCACTACGTTATGATGTCACCAGTTGACCCCAAACCCATCCAAACACTGAACGGATGTTAAAAACATCAATATGTGGAAACAAAACTGAACCCATTATGTTTGGACCGAGAGAGGAACGATCAAGACTCAGTGCAGAATTGAACTGCTAATCCAACCTGAACCTCCAGAGACGCATAAAGACTGTTACCAAGTTGGCCTTCTATCACCTGAAGATAATTTCCAGGATTTACGGACTATTATTTTAATAATAGTATAATTCTTCACAGGTCAGCCTATTAGGTCACTCAAAAGTGACAGATGATCTTGTCTCCTTGCTAAAACTAGGAAACTTGAGCAACTCGCTCCACTTACTCTGGTTTCCTTGTAGCTCTACAAGACTTAATAAAATATGGTATAAATTACATCATGATTAGTATCAACACTCATTAAACTTCTGTTGTTGGTTTGTCAGTTTAAATCTCGTTTGTCTCTCCAAACCCAACATGAAGAAGCACCATTCAGTTTTTAACCTGGAAAGATCGTCCAGGACACTGCTTAGACACCGACGTCTTTTAAATCAAGGCGATAAATCCCAGTTGTTTAGATCAATAAACATCCTGCAATCATGTATGTGCAAAATAACAACTAAACATAAAAACAAAACCTTTTGGGTAAAGTTTGATTTTGAAGTTGAAGAACATGCAGGTATCCCTTTATACCAGAGGGTGGCGCTATTGTGTTCTTTATCCCAAGTGCGGAGCAGGAAGTTGCTCCTCAGAAAAAGTGGGATTCAAGTTACCGACAGTATACACGTTTTTACAAGGATGTTTTAAAAATAAAGTTTATTTTAGCCTGTGCTTAGTATGGAAACAATGGTAAATAATACAGAAGGTTCTGTGAGAATGTACAGAACTGATTTACACGTAAAGTCCACAGAGGTACAAATAAATTATTTAATAAAACGAGCTACAAAGATTTTGGTGAAACTAAAAAAAATATTAAATAATATACAAATAAATATAATAAAAGTTTAAATTTTTTTTTATATTTTGATGGACGCCAGGTGCATTCATTTGTTAGCTGTAAGTCGAAAACATGGCTGACTAAATGGTGAGAGGAGCTGGAGGAGCTGCAGAGATTTACGACTCGGGTGGCAAAACAGAATGATGTCAAAAAACACAGTTTTACATAAATTATTAACTTTTTTGCCCTTCTTTCATTGAAGCACATACAAACATTGCTATAATTATCTTTAGCAATTATCTTTAAATTAAAACATTTAGACTGAATATTTATTACATCTCATTACACAGACTCTTATTCTGAAAGGCAGTCACTGGACGCCGTTCTCTTGATGTTGGGACTTTTTCCCCCCTCCCGCTTCACTGCATGTTTGAAGGAAGGAGAGAGAAGCACTAAGAGTCACCCAGTCAAGGCTGAGGCTGCGGAGCGAGAGGTAGCGAAGCTGCGGGTTCTGGACGCGGTCCCGGTTCGGAGTCCAGTCGGAGCCACGCAGCGGGCCGGAATGAGCCGCGGGAACGGAGCTTCCCTGCAGCTTTCCCTCTGAGAGGGGAAACTTTCGGAACTTGGTGCTCGCTCTGAACCCTTCCTCCTCCTCCTCCTCCTCATGTTGCTGCCTTGCTCCAGGGAAACCAGGTGAGCGGCCACGGCTTCTCCTTGGACTCCTTTTGGACTGTGGGTGCTTTTTTTCCCTGGTTTTCTTTTTTTTTTCTTTCTCGTTATTCGTGGAGACCTCCTGGACGGGACATGGGTTGCCGGGTAAACTCCCTGGAGCCGCTGCTTGCTGTTGGGTTCCTCTGCCTTCAAGGTTGGTACCGAGTTACAATGTAGCCACTTGTGCGCATGCTCAGTTCGACTTCTGCTGCTGTACTGAAGCGTCCACGCAGATGAATGGATGTTTGAACTGCAGAGTTGGAGTAAAAGTTGGTTTTTGTTTCCCTTCCCCCATCATCTCCTCACTGGACAATAAGTAAAGCATCACATCTGCAGCAGCTCTGTGCAGCATCCCAAACTGCGTGGTTTATGCTTCTTTTTGTCAAGTTCCTTGAACATTCCCACATTTGTTGATCAGTAAATTATGTTTTTACAGCTTTAATATGGATTTAAAGTGTTGAATTTGAACAAATTGGCTTCTTTGGGACTACACTTTCACGACTGAGGCTTCTAACACTAAAACTGCACAGAAACTGTAGTTAAAACATAGTTTTGGACTTGATTGTTGCTGTAATGGAACAAACAATACAATTGAAAATGGGCTTATTTTAGTGTTCAAGCATTAATTGCAATCTGTCGTCGTGACGATGAATCACAACTCGCATCATGAGAAAAAATCTATCATGATATGGAAGAAAAATACTACATTGACCAGCTGTGGTTTGAACATCTAGAAACCGGGTTTTTGTTGTTTTATGTTGTTTTTGTAAAGTACCTCAAGCACAATCCGATTGGATGGAGGGTATCTTGTTCCTAAATGGTATTTCTACAGATTTTCTGTTGGATTTACTTTTGTGCTTTGATATGAACCAATTTTGTCCTGTTTTCCACAAATATGCATGTTGTGTAAGCTTTTATGTCCCTGCTGAAGGAAAACAGTCCCGCAGCATGACTCTACCACCACCATGTTTCACGGCTTTGTTCAGGGTTGGTTTTATGTCAGGCATCGCTACCTTCTCCCGCATGTTTGCTGTTTCCATGTATAGATCGAGTCAAACTTTAAACGTTTCCTGGACTTCATGAAGTTGTTTGTTCACTTAACCTTTTCTAATCATCATAATTGATCAGACGTATCATACTTAAATGTTATTTTTAAATTATAAATCGAGTTTTCTTTTTCAATCAACAATTGCAAACTACTTTGTATTAATCTTTCACTTAAAAACAAAAAAAGTCACTAAAGTTTTAGGTTATGAAAAAATTAGAGATGCACTGATCCTGAAACTTTGGGCCGATACAATATCCATTATCAACATTGCATTTCCATTCGTTAACTGATATTTACTTTACCATTGTAAATAACTCTGCTTTGATTAACAATACAAGTTGGTGAGAAGGATAAAAAACAAAATTATCACAGTATGTTGTGGTATTACAGTGATAACGATCGTAGTAGGGCTCCAACTAATTTTCATATTCCATTAATCTGTCGATTATTTTTACGATTAATCGACTAATTGGTTTTTATAATTATTTTATTGGTCCTTTACTTTCCCATATAAGCTATTAAAAACATGTTTTCATTAATAAAAAATGAAAGGTAAGAAAATTGTGCTGTCTATTGCAATTTATTTGACATCGTTTAAAGGTAGAAGTGACCATAACAGTGTAAAAATATTTGTTCACTTTTAGGCCAAAAATCTGCGTCTTTTAAGGTGAGCGTCTTGCTCCGTATGGCGAACGATTAGCTGATTTGTTGTTCTACTACTGGTAGATCACAGTGCTGGGTAGCTCATTACTGCCCCATATCGACCGCAGATATAACAGATGGTGTAAAACTAATCGATGACTGAATTAGTTTTTTCACAATTTTTATAATGGATTAAATCGATTAGTTGTTTCAGCTCTAGATAATAGTAACAAAATCAAAAAAAGTACTGTGCCAATTTTAAGGCGATGCGATTACTAACAAACTCCCCGACAGTAACTGCTTACTCACCCCTGTTTTTATTTGCATAAACTCTTATATTAAAAAAAAAAGTGGTAAAAAAATAAATGCAACAATTCACCCGTTTGTTGCAGTTGCCAAATATCATTGATCTTCATTTATCTATATCACTTTCACACAAAAAAGTCACAATTCTTATGACAAATCTATTACGATAGTGTGAAATAATACGATGAAAACCATCACTAACGTCAACAAGATGGAAATAAATATATTTTCTTAATGTTGGCCCAGTTTGAGGTTTTGCACCGATACCAAAATGTTACTTTGCTAAGATCGGCCCATTACCGACGTTAACATACGTATGCCGTGCGTCTCTGGTTTCTATACTTTTAAAGGTGCAGCCCTACGCTTTTCTGCAAATTATTATGGATGCAGTTTGAGTCCTGGAGCAGAAAAGTCTCATTCTGCCTCCTGACCGTTAAACCCAAATGACGAATTGAATGATTCGGTTCATCTCCAGAGTCTGCGGCAGGAGCTCAGTAAATCAGCGCTCATCATGTCATAACCGAGTCGCTTTTATCTGATTATGGCAGATTGAGGTTTGCCATGGTTAGTCGGAGTGGCTGAATAAATTCTTTTGAGCTGAAGTATGTCTGCCCCCACCATCGCCACGACCAGCAGCAGCATTACCGGCACCACCTCTCTTTATGGATGAATGTGTCCTCTGTGTGCCGGCAGCAGCAGGGGGACGGGCCGCTGCCGGTTTGTTTTTGTAAAGCGTCTGGACAGAACCGCTCCGAGGTCCGGTCGCCACGGCCCGCTGTAAAAGGAGATCTGAAGAAACCCCTGTTTGTCTATGGTTGTTTTGAAATCCATCTGGGCGTTTCGCTCAAATTTGCACCCAGCTTTGTTTCTATCTGCTCGTCTCAGCACGTGTAAAAGCCACTAATGAAACCATCTGCATCTCAATCAACTGCCTAAGTGTTGCACACCAATGTGGAAAAACACGCTTTGGGAATGTTTTAATTGCATTCCGATTCTTAAGCGTAACCAAAGGATTTTCCCCCTTTCTGCTTATTTTAATGTTGTTATTGAGTTGTTTTCTAAGTAAAGGCCGGGATGTGGAGCTCCTGGGATGAGGCATCCTGCAGAATCGACCGGTGGTTTGTTTTACAGTTTAATCTGAAGCTGCTCTGACTGTGAGGAACAGATGGCAATGAAGGCTTCTTTTCAATGCGTTCTGTTGGCACTCACACCTGCTGTAGCTTTATTTAAATAAAAAAGAAGAGCAAAACACTCACGCTTCGCGGTGCCTGTAGGGCGTTTGGCTGCTTCTTCGTTTTCTGAATGCTCACATTAGGACGGGATAAGAGGATTATTACTGAATAAACGGAGGGATGAGTTTGTCAGGCACTCATAAAGACAACGCGCACTCTGTTGTCTTATTTGCAGATGGAACCGTCATCTGAAGTGGATAATTAATAAATTAGTATCTAGATTCTTCATCTTTTTCTGTAACTTAATATATCTTTCTATTACTTTTGCCCTTTGTTTGCTTTGAAATGATAGAAGTAAGAAATAAACAAAGTAAGAAGAAAGAATAAAGAAATCCGCCCCCTCCTCATTTCTTTCCTCCATTATGTTTTACCTCCATTCCTTCCTTCCAAACCTTTACGAGAACATGCCAGAAATACATGCTCATCTTTCAGTTATTTTAGTTTTTTTAACCATAACTTGTAGTCCTGAAAACTCTGAAAATGTAAGTCTGGAGAGGTTTGAAGTATTCAGGAACAATTACTCACAGTTACTCACGAGAATAAAACAAACAGAAAAACTGATAAATCCTGCTAAAGTGAAGGATAAATAGTTTGATGCACTTTCATGTTTCCTCGTGGCCACTTTCACTGGTAGCTATGGGACCGTGGGAGGATTTGTCAAGGTCCTCAGAGGCTCTGGTTTCTGCTCATTTATCAGGTGATGTTTATTCAGCTTTAGGTGACCCTTTTTAACTTCTTTTTTTTTTTTTTCAAACCCCGTCAGTATGTGCAGCTTTGCTCTCTGTCCATTATGAAGGGTTCAGTCTCTGGGGAGGTTCTTCTTACACCATTACAGCTGCCGAACTCATGGCTGTGAACTCTCTCGTTACCGACTGAATCTTCAGCGCCAGATCGATGCGCCTTCGTCACGGACGCTCATTTGTCAGATCGCCGTCTCCTCCGTTTTTTTCTTTTTTGTTCTTCGTGTCAGTAACGGCAGTTTGAAAGAAAAACTATTTGTGGCTTAGGAGGCTTTCCCCTGTCTGCCGAGCTTTCCTCGCGTTTCATTGAAATCGTCTTAAAGTCACGACAGGCGATTGCCAAAAACAACAGATTCAGCAGCCAGAGGGAGAGATTAGGAAGGAAGATGGATATGACGGCTTAGAGGATGTCGTGTCGGTTAATATTTTCCATGATCTCACATCAAACCTTCGGTATGAGTAAAAAAATCGTAACTGAAAGACTAAATGTTTGCCCATAATAAACCACGTCTGTTTTTTAATAAAGAACATGCATGTTGGCTCACGTGTGAGGGATTTGGACGGCTTCGTGGTTTTTGTTGTAGATGTTTTTCTTTTTGCGTCCGGTCTGTTGCTCATGAATGATCTCTGTTGTTTATTGACTCAGTTCATCTGGAGCTCTTTGTCCTGCCTGGACTAGAAGACTGATTGTGTTACGCATAGCACCATTTTTCTGCTGTTTTTATTTTTATTTTTTCTGATCATTTGCTGCTGTGCGTTAGTTGTTTAGCATAGAAGCGCTACGATGCTTTCACTGCAATAATCCATGAAACTTGATATAATAAATTTAACTTAAAAGCCTGAAAGTCTCCATGTCTAAAGGGACATAAGATAAATGTACTGCCGCCTTTTTGGCATTTGGCCTTTGCTGATTTTTGTGCAGAACTTAAATCGAACTCATTCGTGGAAAGTGGAGCTGAACGTTATAAATAAAGCTCGCGCTAGCAATAATATGTGCAACTATTGCAGTGACCATTTCAGTTGCGATAATCTGTGATTCTCTTACGCTGACCTTTAGCATTTTTGGAGCAATGCTATCGGTGTTCATATTGAGCATCTGCTGACGTAAGACCGTCTCCAACCGTCTAAACGCGTTAAAATGCTGTATTGGAATAAATTAACTGCTCCAAGCCGCCTGTATAAAGATCGACCACACTGATACAGTTATGACGGTACATGTGTTTTGTTTTGTTGGTTGGACACCTTAACTTGTATAGATACAAAACAAAAATTGGGGCTTTTGGAAGAGCTTTTATTTACTTTATTGCAGGATTGCACATATATGGTGTAGCGACTATCAAAATCTCTCCGTTTTAGTCGCTTCTGGGTGCAGTGATTTCAGGTCCTAACGTGCTCAAAAGGTAATCTCCAGACTGGGAGAAGAGTTTGGGGATGCTCCCATTTATTAAATACAAGCTGATTATTTAATGCAATACAAAAAACCTTACGACCTCCTCACACTTTCCCTTTGACACCTATATAGATTTCCACCCTCACCTCCATTAGTGGTTGAGGAAAATATGGGTCAAAGAGTTGGTTTCACATATAAACCAAACACCGCTACCAAAATAAACATAATCATCAAAACGAAATAAGACGGACACAAACTATGCCCAGACACCAGAAAACTACAAATGGCTCCTACATACGGCCTGTCATCGTTATCAGCAGATGAAATATATACGGGTTCATAACACTTGATGTGGGTAAATATCGGCGCCATGTTTCTATATTGGTGCATCTTTACTTTGTCGTTAGGATTTGGCCTTTTAGTCGTTGTATCGCACAAATATTTATGTATTTATTTATTTTTGCGTTTCATTCATTTCAATGATGTTAAGACGCACCTAAACTCCCCAGCAGGTCTAGTTACACCAGTAGAAGTGAGGTCGTTTTCTCAAACTTCCGACTCTGACCACGTAACTCGCTCCTCAGACCCTACAACTTCTCCCCAGGCAGGTATGAGGTGGGCGGGTGGGGGGTTCAGTTCGTTGTAACAAAATCCCCGTTTTGTTTTCCCAGTGTTTGAGCGCAAAGCGGTGCTGCCGCCGCATTCAAATGCATCCGACTGCAACGTGCAGGAATGCCTCATTTGGCTGCAGCTCGTTTGAAGGGAGAGGAGGGAATAAAGGAGGGCGAGGAGAAGGGGGGAAAAGGCACGCCGTTTCATAAAGCCGGCAGCCATTAACCCTTTGTTGCCGGAGGCTGAATGAATTCATCAGAGCAACAGGCCACAGATGGAGAGACAGCGGACAGCTTCCTTTCAGCTCCCCTTTGTCGCAGCAGAGCTTGGAAACGGCACGGCGAAGCCTCTGGTGTCTGATTTCATCTTCGGCTGTTTCATCTCAAAACTCAATATTTTATTGGGGATTCTTTCAGCTGCTTTGCATTCAGTATGGAGATTCTCTTTGTCTCTCTGTTGGGGTTCCAGCAGCAATCTGGGTGGTTCTTCGTAGGATTGGTCCGTCTCCATGGCGGCGTGCGATGCGTCGACCTCACGGTCAGTCCTGAAGCTGACGGTGTGAGGCCGGTGAATATTTTAGATGTTCAAAGCTTCCCGGAAATCCTCTTCAGAGAGCCACTGTTCTCCCGAGGTTTTAGCCAATGTTTTATCAGAGCGTTCTTTGAATTAATTAAAACCTGAAGATGGGACATAATACTGATATTTACCCGATATTAACACATTTACCTCATTCTTTACTTATTTACTACAGTTTTGACTTTTTTTACATGATCCTTTCATTCATCGTGACTAAGATCCGACTAATATCCAGGATATGGATCGATCATTTTATAGATAATGTCCAGAATTACAGACGGACTGATCTTTTTTTTTTTCTGCCTATTATTGTTATTATTATTATTATAAGAATTGAAAACACATTAAAGTCTGAAAAAAATACCAGAAAAGTAAAGGTTCTTACTTTTGATGCATTTAATGAAAAAAAAAACGCATATGATTTTTAAAGTGTTAGACCTGGTGATCACAGATCAGTCCATCACTTAAAAAGTGATTTCATACCATTTGATCGCGCATCCTACATTCAGTTTCTGTCTGTATAGGTAGTTCATATATATATTTATTTACCGTTTATGATTATACAGATTGGTTCCTTGTAATGAAAAGAGATGCAATCTATTATCACAGGCCAAATTGTTCTTTTTCCCTTTAGAGTGCTCCTAAATTTAAAACAAATGGTTACTGCATGCAGTTTAGTGATAGAAATCACGCCCATTTGGTATGTTTTTCGAGGAAGAATTTCAATATTTGCAGTTTGTTTTATTTATCGTTTACATTTATCCTAATGAGTCTGTTAAAGTTTTTATAGGCTATTGCAAAAGACAGGGAACAATTATGGTATTGGTTAATATCTGTTAATATCCTTCGTTTATCGGCCCAAATTAAAGTAAAGATCCATGAAAATAGGCTAACTTTTATTGCAAAAGCGGAATAGGACACAGTTGCATGCTTATTTTTTTCCTCGCTTTGAAGTGTTTATTTTGAGCGTCTCATTTATAGCATATTAAAAACCCTCAGTTAAAAATTATGCATTTTCTTGAGACAGTACCACGACTCCTCCTTTATTCTTAAAAATAAATACGTGTTGCAAACCCAGATATTCATCCCTTCAATGCAGATCCACACAGTTGTGGTGAAGGTGATGCACTAAAAAGTTTTTAAATCTGTTATGGTAGGTAAAAAAGTGCTCGTTTACGCTCGTTAACTGCTATAGGGAGCAAATATAATGTTATATAAAAGATACTGATGCTGTCGTATATGTATAGAGGTTATGAAGCCCCATTAAAATATTTTTTGAAAGGTCCAGAAATGCAGAGCGGTGATCGTATCTTGAATGTGAACACGGTTCAAAACAAGCCTAATCTTTCAGTTGTCTCAATATCAGATTTTGGAGAGCCAGCCGCCCGCTTGTTGACAGAATAAATTGATACTCTCTAGATGTGACCTCTTCACTGGGGCTCGCGTTTGGGAACTGTGCGCCCCGCAGATCTGGCTGATCATGAGCAGTATTGTTCTGTGTTAGCAGGCAGTAATTGCTGTAGAGAAGAGGGGATCATGAAACGAGGCAATCGGTTGTTTTTCTGTCTTTCTTTTTTTATTATGTTAAATAATCTGGCCACCAGCATAACGGCTTCATTCCTTCTGGACCGTTTCTGCACTCACACTGTACTTCACCTCTTTCTGCTCTTTTCCACATTACTCGTTCTGCTTTCTCAAAACCATGCCAAGCACCAGTCCCCCCCACCCGCCTCCTCCCTCCACCATCCTTTCTTGTCTTGTCCTCTTTCTGAACCTTCCTCTAAGGAGTCTCTGTTAGCCCAGACAGCAGGATGGAGCAGCTCAGGAGGAATAATTGAGTAGGTATGCAAAAAGAAGGAGTCTTGCCTCTTGAAAGCTGCTCGCTCGGGGGGGTATGAAACAGATAGACGGAGCGTGTCTGGGGGCACTCCCCTATGGTTTTGGTTAGTGTTGTTGGCAGAAATATATATTCCTCTATTTTTTTTAAATGCTTGGCGACTGGTTGATGCTTGATTTTCAATGACGTTTTGTTTGTTTTCTATAAGAAACGCTGAATAATTTGCAATTGTGTGAGTATACAAGAAACTACCCTGTGAATCATTGCTACATTAGCTCCATAAATGGTTCTCCCTGCTGATTTTTAATCTGGTCTGTTATCTGTTAACCGTAGAGTCAAGGAATCTGACTTAGTTTTAACTCATTAATGTGAATCTGAATCAGACTCTTTATTTTTAGCTAAAAACATAAAATGGAACTTGACACTTCCTGTTAATAAAAAAGTTAAGGATATTTGATCTTATCTATGATTTATGCTTGATAGTTTACTGCATCGTAGACTTTATCTGCTGTGTAGTTATTTAAAAATCAACCTAGAAAAGCTTCAAGAGGCACACAATCATTATTGATCTTCATTTAGCAGTAGAAACAGAAGGCATGGAATCGAACCCAGGACACGGATGGTGTCGCTGCAACTGCAAGCCTCTATGAGTTATCATCAGCCTCAGTCAACGTTGTGTACGTGCAGGCCCTCAGAAATCCCATTTTAAATGCCCACAGAGGACAGACGTAGCGCAGGCCTTCACAATGGGCAGCTCTGTGCAGGTGCAGGCAGCTGACACAACCTTGTTGATTACGTGGCGCGGCGCGTTTCCTGCCCTTATCTGCCGAGGCGATGACGGACAGAAATGTGTGTCTGACTAATAACAATGGGTCCCTCGGCTTGCGCCCATGCACCAAACCGCAGAGGAAGTCAATGCGTGCTGCCGTCGTTTCCTCTCACTGTAACACACGGCGGATGCGGATCTGGGAGGAACCCTCCCTCCCCCTCGGATCAGGATCAGGCCTTTGTGTGCTCATCCAGGTTAGGACCCAGACGCAGTGCCACAGTCTGCTCTTTCGTCACATCGCCGGGTGTGCGGGTTCTGTTTGCGCCCGTGTTGTCAGGAGGGTGAAGGCCGTGGACTCCCTGCGGGGTTGGGACAACAGCCGGTGGCAGGAGAAGGTCGGCAGCTGTTTGGTTGTTGACTTCCTGTGGAGCAGACGGAGACCCCACGCCACTCGACACTGGAGTCCTACACTCTAGATGGATTTTTTTATTTTTATGTTATTGGGCGAAAACAGACTCATACTAAAACATGAGGCTTCTCCGGGCAAGAGATTATTATCTGGATGTAGCTGATTACTGATGGGCTCTGGAGAAACGCTCTTTAACGTTTGTCGGCTTCATTCATTGCTGTTCACTTCTTCTTTTTTCAAATTTTTTTTTAAACCAACTCCATTGTGCTTAATTCGAGGAAAAATACATCTAAAAGTTTTGCAGACAATATAAATTTGTCGCCTCTTTCTGCAGCTGGCTACCTTTTAGTGAGCAGCCCAGATTCAAAAACACTCTTTGCACCATTTAAATAAAAAAATAATACATCAGCTGTTTGATTCGTTATTCTACTCTACAGTACATCCACTTAATATATGGATGGATCAGGTATTGGTACTTTAAAGCCACTTCTCCACGGGCGTGGCTTTAAGTGCTTTCCCTGGTTCGTCTCCGTTAGCAGATCCTGATCGGTTCCGTCCCGTATTTTTCAGCCACCTCAGATCCAAATAAGTAATTTCATTGACAGCTAACCGTATTCTTTAATTGACTCGTGGATTTATGTGACAGCAAGAGGGAAGGCGTTATGGAGAAACTCAACTACAGGAGCCCTGCGTTGCATTTTGCATTCCTCCTCAGGTCTTGCTGTTGCTTGAACTCCAAATAACGGGGCGCCATTGAAACCTCTACTTCAAGGTTCTCTGTCGCTGACTGTCCTCGAAACATTGACTGACTGACATTGATGCGTCGAGTGAGGATCAAACTGCCAATGGAGACACAACCAGCTTGGCTACAAATGTACCCCGATAACAATGCTAGAAAGAGACTGGAAAAACAGGCTTTAGGTAGCATGTACAGACGAGGAGTTATGCTAAAAACTGAGATTTGTGTTTCCATGAAGCTTCTCAGCTGAAGGAAGCATAATCTACCCTCGCTGCAAAAAACCACACGGACTTCAGACACTACATAACACAGCGGAGCAACAATGGCTTATGACAACCGTCCCCTCCCCTGTTCTTCACACTGGACCTCAAAAGCCTCTCTTTTCTGTGTCTTTCCGTTCCTTCTCTGATCTGTAGGAACTTGATTTATAACTCAAATCTAAACTTTGATTATATCTGAAATGAGGATTTGGACCGTTGAGCCAAATTCCGGTCTCTCTTCTGGTGGTCTTCTAACGCATTAAACAGGTAGTTGAATCTCATTTACTGGATACATGTTTTCAGAAGCCTTTTTAAGGCAACTTTTCCGTCCATTACATTTTACTTTATAGTTAAATACATCACCCTGTGGACATATTTGGTTTCACTGTTTTAATCTAATCATGAAAAAAGGTAGCTTTGCTCCAATATATTTCATTCTGATCCTTTATGAACAAATATTTTCGTTTTGCCTTCTCTTGCGTATTTTAATGAATGTTTTAGCACTTTTGTTATGTTACTTACAGACATAACTTTTCACTGTTATTGATGTGGAATAGCTCAATGACAAACTCTGTGGTTTGCTTGAGCTGTAACATTTTAGAGTCTTTTATCAGAGATGGAGCTCGACTTTTCATCCCTGGTACGTTTTTGCACCATGACTTCACCGCTTCGCTTTCATCTCCCGGGATGATTTCCAGGCACAACTCTTTCTTTGTCCCTCTCGTCTTGCAGGAACCAAAAGAAAAGGTTGCAGCGAAAGCCACACCACCGGCTTTCCCTCTCGCGATGTCCCAGGTCTGTCTCGAAACGAGGTGGGATGACACACGAGCCCACGAGTCGAACCTCCGCCCTGTCGCTCTTTTGAACGTTTACACGGATGCTCCTGAAACACCACCTCACTCCCTGGAGTGATATTATTGAGAAATCCTGCAGTTCGGCTGTCAGGGGGAAAAAGAAAAAACAAAACAAAAGTCATGTTTGAACCAAGAGCAATGAGTGACGTTTGCCTCGGAGCAACGCTGGCCAGATGTGTGCCAAAGGTCTGTCTGTCTAAACCTTCCACTTAAAGTGCTATGGTATAATTAACTTCAAACTTTAAAGTGTTAAGGTGAAAGAACCGCTGTATTTCGACAGAAGCTGCCGTTAAACTTACATCAGCCTCCACTTATAGAAGCGAAGGTTCTTCAGCAGACTGCAGCGGAAAATCATGCATTAAAGAAGCGCCGCCATTCCCAGACACACGTCCAAATGTTCCTCATCAGCAACAAGAAAGAGTTGGATGTCCTGCAGCTTTTCCTCCTCCTCCTTCCTTTGTTTGATCTTGTTGTTTTATAACTCGCTGTGATTCTCTGTGGTTCAAAAGGCATTAAATATGAGCAGGGAGTCGCTGGGGCCTCCGGAATGCGCGGAGCTTGTGATTGCATCTGGTCCAAAAGTGCTAGTAAACTTCATAGCTTGACACTTCGTTTACTACCCTCCTGGTTGGTTCTGGAGACTCAACTCTCCTTAAATGCAGAAGAAAGTAGAATAGCAAGCTTTTAGAATCCTCACCTCTTCCTAGTCTGTATTCGTCTAGGATGGACTTTCTAGTTTCTTTCTTCGTCTAGAATAATTTTTCGTCTTTATCAAGGACAGACTTTCAGATGGTCTTTGCTCAAGACAGATTTTCCTCTTTGTGAACCAGGACAAGTCGCCCCCATCCCCTGTCTTCGGCCAGGGCAGATTTTCGTCTTAGTCAAGGACAGGTTTACCCCTTAATCTGTCTTCGTTCAGGACAGGTTTTCTTTCTTTCTAGTAGTTTTCTCCCCCCGTATGTCCACTGATACATGCTCAGACACACAATGCTAGGACGAATCCTACTTTCTGCCGTTATCAGAGTTTTTTGTAAACTTTAATACACAGTTAAAAAAGCAGTATTTTATCATAAAAGATGAAAATGCACAGATTTTGACAGTAAGTGAATAAGACTATATAGACTTTATAATAGTCAAGATATTAAAGATATATTGACTCATTACTATATGAAAGATTCTGATTATCCTCTTGTTGCAAACGTTTTCCTTGCCTTGGTCTGGAGAGCGGCTGAGAAATGGTGAAAAATAAGGTAACTAACCTTGTTACACTTTTAAAGGACTGCGTGTGTAAATACGTGTTCCGTCTGTCTTTGCCAGCTAGATCTTGTGATGTTAATCTGGTTCTTGTTTGGGTCAGGCGCTGCGGTCCGACCTCCTCTGATTCCATCTAGATGTATTCAAAACAAATCTAAATTAGCAGCTAAATGAGTCAGACAAGAAGAACCGATCGTGTGTTCAACTTAGTTATATAAGGTTGAACTGATGGAATGGAAAATATTTTTCTCCTTAAACAGCTCATGCATTAAGGTTTGTGTTGATCTACCACAAAAGCAGTGAAGTTACTGTTTGTTTCGATGCATAAAACTATCGAAAAATGGAACAGAAACTTGCACATAGTTGATTACCTTGAAGATGGAGGATGTGATGATTTTTATGAATACTAAGAAATGGCACTTTCAAACAAAAGCCATTATTCAGTGTAAGACCATCTTTGCTTCTATTTATTGAGTGTTGTAGATTTTTAATATTATTTCAAACTCAACGTACTGATCCTAATCATTTCCGTGTGGCCAAAATTCAAATGTATTTATTTTTTTGCTTTGGCTTCATAGCAAATATTTACCCCATATAGAAGTTTATCCAACTGCTGGAAAAAAAATAAGTAAATCAAATACTTTGCATCTCAACAAGGGTTAAATTAAAGCACTGTATATACCTCATAACCACTATTGAGCATATTAGCCGATGTGTGATGCTGTGGGCCCGTTTCGAGGCATCCTGAACTCCTCAATGATGAATTCATGATAGTTTACCTTACAGAAATGCTTCAATATTAATATAGGTGACCCGGTAGAACTTTTTCCTCTTTTTCCAATACGATACGATATTTCAGTCTTCAGTATCGGCCAATACCGATTTTAACCTGATTCAATATCAGCATTATTCATACAGACTTTTATTACTTTTCTAGTATGAAAACGTTAGATACTTAATTAGCGAATAGTAGTTTACAACAACAAACATCATTCCTACTATTGCGGTTTGTTTGTTTTTTTTGCTCATATTGGACCGGGATACCCCAAAAATTTAGCAAGAAAATCCCACTCGTCGGTTATTTCGGTTTCTTCATTAAAAAACTGGATTAGCGAGTGTTGATACTTCATGTCTGCACAGATGATACGCTCTGTCCAAACATGAATGAGTGAAAGCTGACGCACCGCTAGTCATCGACTTTGAGCTATCTCTTTTTGTTTGTTTGAAACTCAAACAGCTCGAAGTTACCTTGCATACCTAAACATTGTTTGGGGGGTGGGTTCGTCTTTCAAAGCACCATTGTAAGGACCAGACAGCATTTATAAGTAATTCTGTTTGTTTTTATTTACACAGAGAAGCAGGGTAAGCTCTTGCTGAAATGCATCTTAGTCGAGCCACGAGGTGCGAGGCAGAGACAGAGTAGAAAAACGGGTTGTTGGTGATAAATGGCAGCCCTGGGTTGGAAAGTGTCTCCTTTCTTACAGGGGACGAGGGGCTTTGTCTTGAAATGCAAGCCGCCTCTCTGCAGCCGCTGCCAGCTTCTCAGGATTTTCCAACTTTTGAATGAGAGTGGTGGAAAGAGGAGAAAGATTTGTTACAGAGAGATGCCTCAGGGCGACACGGGGGGGGGTGGGGGATAAAAAGATTTTTTGAGTAGCTGTTGCTGTCTGTTAAAAGGGATTAGCATTTAATTAGAGCCGTGTTTAAGTATCATTATACCATCATATATTGTCTGTGTAATGGCGAGAGCCCTCTTCAGGTATCCACAACTAAAACCTTCATTATCGTGATGCATATGTGACATTTAAGCCGCTCCTTCCCACACAGCCCGGCACAGAAAAAAATAGAGCTCGCAATTTTATTTGGGTTTTATGTTTTTACAATACAAAGCAGGAGATAATTGTTAAGTCAAAGAAAAAAAGGTTATCGTAAAAATCATTCAGTCCCCTGAAAAAAACTTGCAGCGGTCAAATTACTATTATTTTTTTATTTAAAAAAGGTATTAAAATCCAATATCCCAGGTGAACCAAGTAATATGAAACAATGAGATTAAGTTCAGTTTTAAAATTGGTTAAAGTTTTCAAACTAAGAGAACTGTGTGGATCCTACTAAAGCTTTTAGAAAAACATCAGATCCTCTCTTGCCAAACCGACTGAGTTTGAGGTATTTAGCAAAGAAGAGTATGCAAAAGGTTAGATGGATACATCAAAACACTAGTAGCTGTATTGACTCGCATTGTTGTTTCTTAAACTTTTTTTAGCTTCCTTTTTTGTTTCTAGTCTTTCTTTGTAACCACCTATAATGCATGATGTGCCTGTAGCAAAGTTAACTTCTATGCTTAATTTTCACTTGTTATAAGCCTTTTATCCCCATTTGTGACAACATGGTTCGGGGATTTTTTTGTAATCATATTTCATTCTAATCACATTTGCGTCTAGTTTTGAACTACCTTTGAGCTTTTAAATTCATGGTTTCTCTTTAATTTGCACCTAATTTTGATCATTTTCCTGGAATTTTTGTCAGAATTCCCCGTTTTTTCGTTTTTAAATAAGCCTGTCTGTTCAGCAGACCTGACACAGATTAAAGAGCTTGAAACATCCCCTCTGTTCTCGCCTTGAAGTGTCACTACATGCCATGTGAAACTGGAAATTCCAGGAAAACGAATTTTTCGTTTAGAATAATTGAATAAGTTCCCACTTTCTTTGTAGAAAGAATTGTTGTTTGGAGCTTTCAGTGAGACCTTTACATCAAGAACCCATTTAAATTGATATTAGTTAAATGCCATTTCTGGTAAAGAACAATGTTGTTTGTTAAAGGGCTGGGCAAGAAGTTAAAAAAATTTAATCACAGCTAATTTTTTTATATTTAATTTAATAATTTTCCAAACTGCCAGCTCTAAAGCATCTGTTCTGAAAATTTAGGAAACTAAAGATCACTTCAATATCACATTAAATTATGAACTAAACAAAGCAAAATAAGTTGGATGAACATCAAAAATCTTTTTTTTATAATTACACAAAAAAACAACACAGAAACTAGTTGACAGTGTTGAGTCCTTTTTAGGGTTTGCAGGACCCCAAAAATAAACGCATTGCCCTTGGAGATAATGGGAAAAAAACATTAAATGGATGTAAACATTATCACTTTAAACACCAGTTGTAATTCTAAATGAGTTAGTACCAGTGATACTTGCAAGTGTGCATAATCCTTGATAACAGTACAGACAAGTGAGTTCATAGCGGCTGGTTAGCTCAAGTCACCAGACTTCCAATCCAAAGGTTATGGGTTTGAATCCAGCCAAAAACAATTTCCTACGGGATCAATAAAGTATACATCATTATTATTATTATTATTAAGTTAAAATATGACGCACCGCTAGTGTTCGAATATAAAAGGATCAATCATGAAATGGTCAACAGAAAACGCAGCATCTCAGTTCATTATGTGGTTTGATCATCCATTGAGACCAAGTGGGAGCCGTAAAGACCTCAGACCTCAGCAGTCGACCGTGACCCTTCAGAAACATTCATCTTCCTTCCAGCAACAGTAAAGGAGGAACACCGTCACCGTATAATGACTTTGTTAAAGACGTTTAGTTAATAAATGGACATGAATTAATTTGTTCAAGTCTAGCCAGGAATGTAATTATTTGAAAAGTAAACCTTTCATCGGAGTGATTAGCCGCTAAGCTAATGCAATCTAGCCATTTAGTATGATTTGTGGGGACGATTAAAAGGAATTTGAACCTCAACTAGTATTAGCCAATTTACCTACATTTAGGACTCTGATGTTGATTAAGAGAGGCGTATTTGAGAGCCCCTGTCGTGATCATAGTTTAGCAAAGAATGATTTGTTAGCTGAATTAGCAAACTCGTTGGTTTTCATCTTTCTCCAATTTAGTTTCATACCGTGGGGTTTCATGCACTCGACAAAAAGGAGAAACAGACAGAAAATGTGAAAATACATTCCGAGCTCTGCTTGGTTAAGTGTTAGGTGCTAACAATGCTACAGCTAGCATCTGCTGGTGCCATATTAAAGAGCTCGTTCAGGTTGTCTTTGATTTAGATAGTATTTTTTAATCTCTTACAACAAAAATAATTGGCTTGCGCACTTCTAACCCAGTCAGAGAAAATCTCCAGGAAAACATGAAATGGCTTTATGGTTAAATATCAGTTATGAATAACTCATCTCTCTTGTAGATCTGTAGGCATTTCAGCTACTAAATATATTTATCAGTACATCCCTATCATTCCTACAAAACCTACAGAACTATGGATTTTCAAAACAAAATGGAATCACCAGCAATTTCACATAACTAAATCACCAGCAAGAAAAGCTAAATAGTAGTTTTGTATTATTTTGGCCCCTGAAGCTCCTGTTCCTGGCATTTAATCGATGAGGTTTCTGTAAGCTGACAGAAAGTGAAAAGATGTGACGGCAACATCGGAAACATGTCGGGAAGCAAGATGGCGGATGCTAGAAGTCACGCCTGCTAACTCTTGAACATTATGATGGATCATCAAAAGCAAGATAAGAGTTTATTTAAGGTTTTTGTTGCCATCAGTGCTGAATCTGATTTTGTATTTATTTATAAATGTATTTTCTGAAGTATAATTCCAAATATTGATCAAATGCAGCCTATTCTGGCGTTGGTTTTAAATTATTGAGTTAGCTAATTTTAAGGTTTGTGGTGTATCATTGAGGCATAAATGGTGATAAATGGTACGGAGTGTAGCTTAGACCTTTAATAAAGAAATGAAAAACAGTCAAGGATAACCTTCATCTTAGCTGAACTTCCTTTTTCTTCTTAGATTTGAAAGTAAACATTTTTTTATGCCATTCTAATCAAACTGTGACTCATCCTAACGGAGAGGCGAGTTTTAGAACAACCACAGAGGCCATCTTGTGTAAAGTTCTAGGGCCGCCACTCTCACACCATGGAGCTGAGAGGAGTGCCTCAACACATCTTACTCCAACACAATGGGAGATTGTGATGTACATACCAATGAGCCCTTAATTACTAGTGCTGTCACCCTCTTTCTATTTAGTTTAATCTCACAAACAAGCTGTGCCCAGGCATATGTTTGTAATTCTGGTGTACTGGGTTGTGTTGATGCTCTGTCTAATAAGCGTCTGCTAAGTAGACTGAACTCTTCCCCTCTTTCCTGTTTTTCTCCCTAACCGTCTTTCCACTGTCCCACAAAACCCTGAGCCGTAGGTAAAGTAAAACATTGTTCTCTGTGTGTGCGCGACTGCAGGGGGTGGTGCGCAAAGCAGGAAGTGATTAGAGCTAATTATTCTGCTTTAATCATCGGGGGGGGAAAATCATTTAATGATGCAGCATCACTGCTGTGCCTGGTTAACCAGCATTTCATTGTGTAATTACAGCTCATTGTGGTATATTGGGCAAAACAATGAGGTTTGGTTTTAATTGCCGCTCTGAGTGAGCTGGAAGTTTGCTAGAAGAGTCGTGCATTCCCAGATGGTTTAAAAAAAGTGTTTTAGCACCTCTGCCTTATCTGGGTTAGCCGAAAGTGCTGGGGGAAGTAGGACAGCCTTTCTATTGTCATCAGAGCAATTTAGTTGGTTTCTTTCATCTTTTGAACAAGGCGTTGCAGTTCGCAGCTCACTGAGCAGGGCCCGGTTGTGGGAGCTGCTAAAATAAAGGTGTGTGGCGGGGGTGTTGAGGTTGTTGTTGGGACGCTACAGACGCAGCGTCTCCGATCGCCAGACCACGTCTGTTCTGGAAGGTTTTCTAGGCTACAGAGGATTTCAGTTATTCAGAGCCGTCAGGACCAATTTATTCTTGGATCCTCATCCTTTAGATGTTCAGTGTTGTCACTCTGACTTCAATACCTCAATCCTGCCCTGCTGTATTTGACCTCGAAGCAGTAAAATAGGAGCGTAAACTTACTTTATAGCCCAGTTTTCGGTGAACTGCTAGATCCCCTGCCCAACTTTTTTTTTATTGCACCTTTTGAAGCCAGAAAACTATAAGGATGATTGCATATGGGCCTGCAGGCTGTTGGTTGATTGTAACTAAAGTTAAAACAAAAAAAATCTGCACAGCTCTTTCATTCTTTAAAATTGATAGATGGTGTTTGGACTATGAGGACCTTGCTGATCCATTTATAATAAAATCCAGTTTGGGGAGAAATGGGTAGACCTCAGCTAATCTGGCTTTCTTTATCTGGAACTTTATCCATCCATTTCCAGCTTTGGGTAAAGGCAACTTAACTGAAATTTTTCAATTGGGTTCTCGAAACCCCATCTAACTGAAACAACTGTTTTCAGTCTTAAATAATATTTTGATGTAACATTATTAGAAAATGTAACTGTCAGATCCATTTTCTACAGTAGTTTTAAAAGAAATTTGTAAATAAGTACACTGGTGTACCACAGGGCTCCTCGCACCCCTCCTGTTTCCCCTGTTGAGAACTACCTTTATTTGTTATCAGTATTATGGAGATGATTTTTCCAATTACACACCTCTTTTAGGCCTTGCCAGGTTTTCTATATTTTTTTATTTAAGTGCTTGACAAAAAACATATTTAGATACCAATTTAAAACAGGATTCTTTTATTACAACCGTTGCATAAAGATGTGTGATTTCTATCATTAAAATGAACAAAAACTTCAATTATTCGTATTTCTTAATTTATCAGTGCTCTAACAGAAAAAGCAACAGTGGGGAAAAGGTAAACAAAAACAAGTAAGCCAATTTTTTGAGTTTTGAAAGTCTTTTGGTCTTTATCGTTCTAAAAATAACAAATTTTTTAATAACAAGAAGTTTATTGTGATAACCCAAAAATACCCCTGTCGGGAACCTTGGGGTATTTTTGGTCCACTGACTTTCTTAAATTAGGTAAACATGTCTAATTGCTGGTTCACTCATGTATGTTTTTATCATTTGTGAAATGTTTCAAGGTTAACTTGCTCTGGAACTTCCAGCAAATCTGCTAAATTACTTACAACTTAGTGTTCTCATGTTACTTTGCTGAATCGCTTTTTGTCCAGGGTCACTGGCTTCCCCTCCAAGGTAGACTGCACTAAAAACGACTTGTGTGTTGTTGTTTTTTTAAAAGCAACCAAATGACTATTTTTAAGGAGTTATTTTTTTTTTTTACTATTTCATTGGGGAGAAGGCTAAATGAGACACTTTTGATTAAGTCCTGCAGCCAGGCGTTTACAACAATCCCTCCTGATTTATTCTCCCCACTAGAGTGAAAAGGAGGGAATATCGTGCATGAGGGGGAAATGGCTCAGTCTCAGCCTCCAACTAAACAAACTCCTAAAACCCTTGGACGCCTGAAAAGAAAATTCTTGCTGCGTTGCACATATTTCCCTTCCTCCTCCTTATTTACATTTAATTGAATCATCAGAGCCAAAACACAAGTATGTGAGCAGAGCTGATCTTCAGAGTGCTTAAGACACTGTATTATCCTGAACTACTTTCCACAATAAACCGTTTATCCTACGGAAATTTGTGTATTCGTTTTTTGGGGTAGACACGGTGGACGGAAAACTGATTAGGCATCAAATTTATTTCAACCAAATACTTTTACCTAGTTCCCAGAAGTACTTTCAATGTACTTATAAAGCTTTACAAGAACTAAGTTTTATTGTGTGATAGTATGACAGACTTTTTGTTGTTTAAAACTATATGTATTGATCAATAACCGTAACCTGTTCTGCAGTGAACTGTGTCATAAGCAGCTCAGCAGCATGTTTACTTATTTGATGGGATGGATTTAATACTAATGGAAATTTCTTAACATGCAATACTAAAGTAAATAGTGTAATATACATAGGCACAATATATACTTTGACTATAAAATATTTATATCACTAACACATAACTTATTTTTGTAATAACAAAGACAATTTTATTTTTGAATGTCCATAGATATAACCTAGGCAGGTTCCTTCAAAACGAAGCTAATTTGTAAAGATCAGAGTTTTGTTTCTACTTTTTGTTGACCTGTGATATATGGACATAAATCTGTTCCATCAGATTTGGAAATTTATAAGCCATTGAATTTTAAACTCACATTTTAAGCACTGAATTTACATATGTGAATTTTTAAAATCTGAAATAAACCATTTAGTTTTTCAACAATATTTTCCTCTACTATTTATTCAGTGTTTTGAAATTCAAGTCCCAAAATCCAAAGTAAAAAATGTGAACGAGCTAAATTTGATGGTTAAAATTAAAACGTTCACTTCCAGGATTACATTGGATTACAAAAAACTTGCATCAGAACCGGCTCTAGGCACAGGTAAACCAGGCAGTCGTGTAGTCGCCAACTACTGGAGCAGCGCAAAAAAAATCAACCCATAATGACTGGCCTGATGTGCACATCAGACCAGAGCTCCAACTTTCCTAGCAGTTTTTAGATACTTTGCAATGAAAGTGATTTAGACATCAACATCCAAGTGAGATCTTATATATCCATCAGCCATTACGCAGATATGCTGGGTGGCGCCGCCATATTGGGTCACGCAGAGGATTGTTTGGGGGCAAACAATCCGGAGAGCTCCGTTTACATAGTTTTGAAGAAAGACAAAAGTAGTCGAGGCGATCACTTTGTACAAGTACAAATCTTATTTTGTCACCAAGGGATAAATATCTAGAATTCAAGATTTTTAAGTGTTGTATTTAATACTTAAATACAAGACTTAAAAATCTTGAACTGTATTAAAAGATATAACAAGTAAAAATGATTGGAGTTGTTAATCTAATGAGGTCATCCCTGACTGATCAAGCAAATTGGCTGAGCATAAAATTTAGTTTTATAGTTTCATCAACTGCAGATGTCTGTTTTATTTTATATTTGTTTTTGCAGACCTGTGAAAACACTTTTGCGGTCATGAATGTGACAAATATAAATGCATGGATGTTTCTTATGGTTATAGAATCACTTAGACTTACCTGAAAAAGACAACCAGCAATAATAACAAAAACAGATTAAACAGATAAAAACATAAACCAAAACAACTAAAAGAGCAGCAAACACACAAAAGCAGAATAATGTATGTGAATAAGTAGATATAGGGATAAAGAAAAACATTTATTTAAGAAATATGTTCCGACCGTAAAAAGAAAATAAGTTTCCACATAAATTTTAATAATTTTTTCAAGAAAAAAAGATTTAAAAAAGGAAAAGTTTTTTTTAAAGTTTTTATTGTCTTAAATGGTCTTTGTGGTTTTGTTCTCTTTCCCTATATCCATTCAAAATTAAATTACAATTCAGAAAATTCCCTCGTTATTTCAAAATAACTCCCCTTAGTGTAATAACTTATTTGCAATGATCTTATTAAACTGCACCCAGCAGTCTGGACAAACATACAGGTAAAAAATAAATGATCCTAACTCGTTTGCCTCATCAGATTAATAACTCCAATCATTTTTACTTGTTATATCTTTTACTTAAATACAGCACTTAAATATCTTGAATTCTAGCTATTTGATATTTATGCCTGGGTGACAGAATAAGATTTGTACTTGTACACAGTGGTTGCCTCGATCCATTTTTTCTTTCTTCAAAACTATGTAAACAGAGCTCTTAGGCGATTCCGCCTATATATTCACTACATTACGTTTATTTAATCTTCTCTAGATTGAAAAAAACAACAAAAAAACTGCCAAACATAGACACTTCAAAACCACGTTTGTGAACTTTCACAATCTTATACTGAAGTTAATTTTCTATTTTCTACATAATGTTGATATTGTATTTATGTATTTCGTTTTTTTTTTTTTTTTTAGATCCAGATCTATTCATTTTTTTTATAATGGGTCCTTGTTAGACCAACTGGTAAAAGAGACTGTTATGACTCAATCCAAGGTGCGTCTTTTTCTCTTGTTTCAGTCCAACTGTTTAAATTATTAAATTGCCAGAACATTGGGAAGAATCAGCAATCTCAACACCTTAAACAAAAATCAAGATGAGATTAACCCAAACACTAAAATCCTTTCTTCACACTCCTTAAAGAAAGACTCTTTGTCCTTTTTTATTTTACACTCTGAGTACATTGTGACTGTGTGGGTGGTGCACGGTTCCTATATGCCTAAAGCATGTCTCTATTGAGTTCTCATGGTGCTAAAAGCCTCGCCGTTTCTTTGGACCCCCTAAGAGCAACCAGCGCGTTACTCCTGCCGTTATGCTGGTCGCTCAAAGAGGTGCTTGACGGTCCAGTGGCTTCCTCTCTGAATGCCCATCATTGTCCCTCCTGGTTTTAGGGAACTTTAGAGCCTGGCGTTGGACTTGCTGGCTTGGGTTTAGGAACTCTGCTGGGCCAGAGATTAGCAAGGCATGGCAGGATCCCTGATAACTGACACCCTCCACGCAGGCATGTGTGCTTCTCCCATCACACTAAAGACTGCAGCCACAATGGCTCCTTTCAGTTCCGGCCACGGTGGCGCTAATCCCCAAAGCACAAAGACCTTAGCCACCGATAGCATCTAAATAACTCTAAAGTAAATGTCATTTGGCTGAATTAGCAGCATCTCAAGTTGTCGTTGGATTTTGGGGTTTTTGGACGTAGAGAAATGTTTTTGCTTGTTGTGATTTTAAGTGATGCCGCCTTGGCAGGAAACGAGGTCAGATCGTTGGGATGGTTGGCCACTGTATTTTTGTCAGGTTTTGTTTGTGTTAAGGGCTGCAAATAACGATTATTTTCATAATCGATTAATCTGTTGATTATTTTTACAATTGATCGCTTTTTATTATTAATTTTATTTGGCCTTAACTTTCCCATATATGCTTTTAAAAACAAATTTGTATTAAGGAAAAAGAAAAGATAAGAAATTGTTGCATCCACTGCAATTTATTTGACATGATTTAAAAGGAACAAATGACCATAAGAGTGTAAAATATTTGTTCATTTTTAGGCACAAAAAAAAGTTGAATTTCATACAACTTATTGAGTGTTCACCATATTAACACAAATCTCAGCCCTTATTGTGTTGTACATTTAATTTCATATTTAGTCTTTATTCTGAATGTTCAGCAGGAGGTTGACTTAGTTGGTCATTGTTTTTACAAATATGAACTTCTGTCCCTACCAGCAAGTTTAGAACAGAGTTTGTAAGTGAAGCGACTACGCCTCTTCTTCCACATGTATTCATATAACGCGTTAATTTTCTTATAAGCTATCGGTTATCAGATATAACGGGTTGTGTTAAAAATAGACCGCTACGGTAAAAACGTGATTATAAAGCAACTAATCGATGGGTAAATTAGTTGTTACCTATCTTAATAATTGATTTTAATCAATAAAATTGATGAGTTGTTTCAGTTCTGTTTGTGTTCTTTCTGTTTAGTCAGAAGTAATCTTAAAAAGTCATACCATTTACAAATATCAGCCTTTTAAATTATCTGGCAGTATCATCCTGATCAATTCATTTTTAGAACGGCGCCCTTTATGATTACTAGTAAAATAGACGGACTCAATCCAAGATGTTGTTTTTCTCTTATTTCAGTCTTAAAGGAAGAAATGCAGTCTACCAATATTATAACCATGCTCAAAATGCTGGTCATCTCTAATCCAAGCAACGCAAGAATGTTTCAGAAAGGCCAGAGATTGATTCTGTAATTATATGAATTGGTAGCGGAGTTCCCACCACTTAAACTGACATTACTTACTTTAATTAACAATTGATTAGTATTTTATTTTGTACAAAAGGCGTCCTTGGAGGATTGCGTCTGAATCTTTCACTGAAAACGAATTACCCCTGAGTTGATCTTTTGACTTCGGAGGTTTCGCATCCCGTGAGGATTGCCGACCACTGGTTGCTGTGGAAACGCCCATGTAATAATGCAGTGAGACACAGACATGCATTAAGGATGAGCTGGTTCAATCAAATTATACCACTTTTATATTCTTTGTGTTCCACCACAATGTCGGGGTTTTAATACCATACATTAGTCCTGATATACAGCCAAGAGATTTCCAATAACCAGAGACTACATCCCATCTACATAATGTGTAAGACTGTCATGCTGTCACAAGGGATTGTCTGGTTCTCATTTTGACCACACTTTGAGCGTAACACGGTTAGTGCAGGTTGTGAAAAAAATGAATGATATCTAGTTGGGTGTTTTTTGCATCCCTTCATCTTGTCTTTTTGGGCGTTGTTAGGTGGGGAGGAGTGTTTCGTGCTATGCTAGTCCATCCCCCCCGGCTTTAATTCAATAGGTCTGATACCTGAGAACTGGACCGTTGCTGTGCTGTTAACCCTAAAGCCCGGCTTCTGGGTCAAGGCTACATTGAAAGATTGATCAGCCCGTTAATGGACGCCTGAGACGAGTGTGTTGGAGGACAGCAATCTTTCATAAACATAATTCAGTTTTAACCGTGTAACTGAATATGTTGCTGTTTGTGGATGATGTATCACATCGTTTTCTGCTCTGAAAGCTCTTATTTGGTTGCAGCTGCTGTTGTAAAAGTGTAGGAAAGGGATCATTTTACAGCTTCCTAAAGCTGGTCTAAAATCGTTAAATCACCACGTCTGGAGGGAGCGCTCATTACTGATGTGAGGGGAAGCGTAGCGGCGCTTTGTGTTACTGATGCATCCGGAAATACAATTATTTTCTCACCGTTGCAGAAAATGTTAAATGTTATAATACAGTGTGAACGGGTTTTTTGTTCTTCATATTTAGAGATTAGCATAGTTTGCATTACTTACTGTATACTTCGGCTTGTATTCCTTTTATTGTCGATGTCTAATTTACTACTAACTGCTACCAGAGTTGCCGCCTAAAGCGAATCAGGCAAAAGTTCTATATTTATATTTTATAGCTTTTCATTTCTTTTGCTTTTTCTTGTACTGTACACCCTCTGCTTTGACAATTTCCAACTTGAGAGACTAATAAAGGATTACTTTATCGCAACTCTGAATTGTTTGTTTAGTAGGCCTAACAAAGACTTTAATCGTGGACTACAATTGCTTGATTCTGATGGGTCCTGAGGTTTTTTTTTATTGTATCTTTTTAATGTAGGGTCAGCGTCTTAGACAATAAAACAAAGTATTTGCCCTCAACCACAAGGGAATCGAGAAAACTTAATCTAGCCTAAATAGACAGGTCACGTTCGGTTTGGTTTCATCCTGGATGGACCTTCCACTTTAAGTGGGGAATGCTTGCAGTCCACAAAACCCCTCCTGCTGTTGGCCTTTCTTTACCTAATCCTCTTATAAATAGGCCACTGTGTGTATTTTACAGCCAATAAAGCAATGTGTGCTTGGCATGTCAGTAAGGCTTAGGGGATAAGATAGGAGAGCTAAGGGTCTCGCTTGGTGGCAAAGATTTTGCTTCTCGAAATTCTAGGAAAATGTAAAAAAATAAAATAAAATTGTTTTCCAGTTTTGGATACTCATGGAGACTTTCAGAAACCTTTTTTTAAAGATTGTTCCTTTGAGGCGGTGAAAATGCAGTAGAGGAAGATTTGTTGACCTTAACTTCTCTTTCCCAGATGAAAGCATTACCCAGAAGCCCTCTGGCTCAGCCCACGAGACCACCAGGACTGCCGGGAGGTTTTCACTGCCTGCGTTCATAAACCAAATCCATTAAAGTCATAGAGTTGCGGGGGTATGAAGGATGAATAGGTGGAGTCATGTTTACTCCAGGATTGATTTATCTACCCCAGATTTCACTCCAGCTTCATAGGCGATCATTTGCCAGGAGGCATCACATGGTTACAGGAGCAACACATTAAAGAAGAAGTGCATTTAAGAAACCACCTCACAACAATAGACTGTGTTATGATGCCCTGGGGCAAAATTCAGTCAAACAGGAACAAAAAAAAACTGAAGTTGCCTCTGCTGTTTGTCTCACGGAGTCATTGTTGACCCCATGGCTAACATTTCTGCTTTCTCTCCCTCTCTCTGCATGTTTTTGGTTCCATGCTGCTGCATTTATTTCCATCAAAGGTAAGACAAAAATACCCTCCCACTCCCCAAATAAATCCTTTAATGACATGTTTTGCCTAAATACAAGTGAAAAGAAATGCAAACATTACTCTTGTTTTTACTTGCTTAGTACATTTAGGTGAAGCCAACATTTTAGCCCCTCATCCATTTCTTTGTATACCCAATCTTGACTAACTAAGAAATGGGCAAAATCTTGAACTAACTTCATTGAAGCATAATTCATATAAACCGGAATAAACACAAAAAATTTTTTTTGAAGAAGACAACAATTTTTTTTTTCTTTTCTAGCTCTGTGGTAACACAAAACTTTACTTGTTTTTGTTTTTTACTCCTATGCTGTTGTCTTGACTATAAATATCGTAATTTCCTGCAACTTTTTAATGCATCCCTGCTCCCAGCCCATCTGAATCAAGTTAGTGGGTAATAACCAGGGCTTTGCAAGACTTCCTGACATACCTAGAATGTAATTCAGCCTTTTGATTCCTGTAGGTTTGGGTAAGAAATTCATCCAAAGGTTGCAGGAAAGAACCCCCGAAGGGCAGGACTTAAAGATCCCTGATTTAGGGAAAAGATGCACGTTTCTCTCTTCATTCATTGTTTTATTCATCAATTTCTCCATTTAGCCATAAGACATGTTCTCTTTCTGTTTTTATATTAGTCAGTCTCTTCATCAAGCCATCTTTCTAATCAAATAATTGTTCATTCCATCCATTTTTCAGTCCATTCATCTATCTATCCATAGAGGCATACTTTAGTTAGTTCTTCCAAACATCCATCCATCTACCCATCCAGGTTTTCATTCGTAGACCCATTAGTTTATCATGGATAGATCCATCTTGCAGTCCAGCTGTTCATTGATTGTTCAGCCAGTCCTTCCACTGATTGCATGGTCTGTATGTCTTTCCAAGGATTTCTGTTCATTTGTTCATCTATCAATCCATCCATCAATCAATCAATCAGCCATTCACAGGTTTGTTCCTCAATTGGATGGATCATTCATTGATCTTTCTGTCCATCTATCGGTCAGTTCAACTGTCAGTTTATTCATCAAACAGTCACTCTATCAGTCAGTCTTCTATTGATCGTTCCTCCAGTCAGACAATCCGGTAGATGAACCAGTTAATCAAAGCATGGATATTCATTAGGATGGATGAATTAATAGATGGAATAAGGTAAGGCATGACTCAGAAAAACAGTTAATACATGGACAAAAGCACATAGGGACAGACGGTCCATTGATTCATCCACCAGTGAATTCATCCATCTATGCTATTCTCGGTCAAACTCACCACTTAAGAAATATCTACCACAGATTCAAAGTGAACTGTAATATTTGTTTTAACAAATAAAAATAGGGAATGTTGTAAGTGAGGGGGGGAAAGCGTTTTAGAACCATGACCTCTACAGGTGTAAAGGTTACAAAAATACTTATATGGCCATTAACTTTTCTGGGCAGTTTGCCCAGTAAAGTCTGAGTGAAAAAGGATCTCAGTGTTTTACTACTAAAGAACGTCAAAAGTAGCTGAAAAGGCTAGGAAAAACAAAAATATCAGTGGGGCACTGATGCGGAAATGATTGTAGGATGGCGGCTTACTCATGGTCTTCCAGACTGGCAGGAGTTCACAGACAGGAAGCGGCATTGTCCAATCGTGCTTTAAGACGAGACAGGCTCTGACAGAGAGACGGGCCTCACACACAGGTAATTGGCTGTTGGCATAGGAGACGCCGCAGCATGAAACCAGATTCTTTATATCAGACACACAAACTCTCCTTCCCTTCCTTTTCCTCTTCTCCTCACCTTTTGAGAAGAGTTCTCACAACAACAGCTGCATCTCCGCACTTAGGTAGCATTCACAAACAGCCTGGCGGCCCAACTAAGAGCCTTTAAAAGGTTATAATTACGCATATGTGATTTGGCAAGTGTGTGTGTGTGAAGGTGTCATTCCAGCAGTCTCGGGGGGTGTCGCGCCACCTCCCGCTGAGAGGTGTCTCTGCTCGGAGTGTGAGTGGCAGTGCGCTTAGCAGGGAGGTCATTGTGACGGTCAGGCCTCGCTGGTTTTCAATGCTGTTAACACTGAAGACGAGAAAAGACTTGTCTGTTATCTTTGTGTGCGCTGAAGACCGAAAAACTCATCGGACCGTCACGCATGAGGAATGGGGGAAAAATATTTGCAAATGTTTAAAGTAAAACCTTAGGCCTGAATTGAGTTCTTAAACATTAACCCTTTTAAAGCTGATTGGTCTTTGTTTTTATCAACAAACTATTTGGACTTATTTAGACGTATTTTTAGACATATTTATTTACATAAGAAAATAGTTCCATTAGTGAGTTATAAATATTCTCTCAGGTTCAGATAGAGACGGCGATCCAATCGTGAAAACGATCATTAAAACATTATGCTAATGGAAAAACTATCTATTATTTTTGATCTAATTCAGATTTTCCTAGTTTCCTGGGGCTAGTTTCCCTATTGTTGATCATGATTTATATATTTTTTTAATCTCTACAATGATTTTAAAAAAATTATGATAATGCTGTAGTTGAATATATTTTTCTTTAACAAATAAGTCTGTATTATCTAGCTAAATGTATTCTGTTTGAGGTTTTTGTTTTGAATCGTTGTTCCTCCCTAACAAATCTAATAATAGGTCTTGGTTCCCATAGATAAGATGCTCTATGTAATTGGCCAACTGATATTAAATAAGCTTGCATTTAATCACTCGGGAACAACTCATCATTTAATTTTCTACTCTGTTGTTTAAACAAACGAGTCCTTTGCAACACTTAGCAATTTTTACTGAAGTGATTGTTAGTAACTTCCGATTTTGTGCAAGGGGTTAACAAATATACTGTACAAAAACAAAATCTTAACTAAAGCCTGGAGATTTGAGAATTGGGTTGGTTGGTCATGGGCAAGCGCTCGCGGTTTTACTCCATAAACCAGAACAGTCGGCGGAACAGAGCCATGAGCAGAAAATTAAACCCTGCTAGCTGAGAAATGTTGATTATTTCATCTCCTGTGTACAATCCAGATCATTCTTAAACAGAAACGGCATCAAAGTGTTACACACTCAAAGAAAGAAAGCTGGAATGAGAATGTAGAGAAATTTTGGCATTCAGCCTGATCTGTCTCTTTTTGAGTTTTTCTTTTCCTCTCTAGTTATTTTTCTTGTTTAAGCATGTTGGAAATAACATTAGCTGAGCCTTTTAAGATGAAATTAACATTTGTTTGGTCACACTAGCTCTTTGAATTCTCACTTCTCAACGTTTCAGTCAGCCGCTGAAGCATCTTAAAAATGTCTCATTTCTTATCATCTGTTCTCTGAACAACACATGGAAACAAGGTATAATTGCTTTTTTGGGGTGGATTTAGCGCCACGCTGTTGGCTTGCCTGCTGTGTGAACACATTTCTCTGTGAGACCAGAGGTGTGAAAGTTGAGCCGGTGCTGCTGGATTGTTCTTGAAAACAACATAATTATCTGAATTGTGTTCGGATCAACCTAAGTGGGGTTGAAATGTGACGAGTGGCTTGTTGCCAAGTAACACAGCTTTTAAGATTCAGTGTTTTTTTTGTCCATAATAACACTTGCTTGCCTAATCTGAATAAACCTGCAATGTAAGGTTACATTTAAATGCACAATAAAGACCTTTACTGCAGTTTTTTCACTGAAATTGTCAGCTGATTAGTTTAATATGCATGAGAACCGATCGTCGGATTCCTCTTGATTATCTCTCTCTTTACTGAGACTCTGTTTTTATGCTAATAAAAACTCTTTGCTTTCAAAGCAAAATGTGAGCCTCATCGGGGGGTTTGCCACACCCCGCCCCTTCTCTCTGTTATTCAAATAATCATAGGGGGTGCAAATGTCATCGGTCCCCCTGAGCACTTTTGAAAAGGTAGCACTGCACTTCACTGAGTTTTTATTTTTTTTTTTTGCTCTGTGATACATGTAGACATTCACCTTCCTACTGTTTGATTTGTTCTTTATACAGATTTAAATGTAGCCACAAATATCTTGGTGTGTAAAGTACCGTAACAAATTTTAACTGCTGTGTTTTAAAATGCAATTGTTGCATTTTCCTACTTTTTTTTGTAGAACCGCAAACTTGAAAGCATTTCATTGCAGAGGAACACAAAGTTGGGACTTTCTAACAGATGCATATGCTTTGATCTGAATCGGTGCGTTAGTTCAGATGGAGTAATTGATGCACAGAGAAGAGTTGAGTTATTTGCGGGAGTAGCGCTAAGGTTGATTAAATTGTGCATGTATGGCGCCTAATACATGAAGTCGGTGAACTGAAATAAGCCGATGGTGGTTACGTGGGTAATCCCACAAGTTTTACTCCTTTTTTAACATTTTTACAGTGGATTGCATCCTGTCTGTTGCTTCGTGGCCTCCTTGAGACTAAGTTTCATACCAATGTTTATGTAAGAATAGGGCCAATCTGTGTTGTAACACTCTATTTTAGGAAATCAGAAATTCAAAATAGAAAAGATTCTCTTGGAATGGAAGTTGACTTATAGAACTGAAAGTGAAAATTTTGACACAACAACATAGCTTCAAACTATTGATATGGATTTGTTTGTTTTTTTAAATCTAGGTTTCACACCAGTCCATTCTATTTCAGTTAGTTTTAAACAATACAGCTTTAGTCTGAATTCGGTTTCTGATGGCCCAAAGTTCACGTTGGTAGTTTTTCTTTAAGATCGGTTCGTATTTAGCTTTACCTTTCTCTCAGTTGGATCACAGTTTCTTCCCAAGACTGTTGAAGAAAGATTACCTTGCCACCACCTATTTTCTGCATGGCGATTATGTCTTCATGCCAATGTGCATTGTCGATTTTCTCCCATACATACTATTTTGTCTATATTTCCACATCTTTGCAATTCAGCGTCTGATAGTTTTCTACTAAGCATTTTGTCCATTAAGGCCAGATTTGTAAGTAGTTTTTAATGTTAAGAACACCCTTTGTTAGAATAGTTTCCAAAAGCTCAACACCTAAGGTATATAAATAGTAGTTATATTTATGCTGCTATTTACATACACACAGGTTTATATTGCCTTGTATTACATAATTTGTTTTAATGGAAGCAGATTGGTGCAGGATTTTATCAAAGGAGTAACCGGTAAAAGGAGTGAAGGTTTGCAGCTGAATGCTTATGCACACCAGACATTTTAGATTAGTATTTGTAAAAAATGTGTAAAACTATAAAGAGTTGTGATGTGGTTTTATTTTTTTATTTTTTACAATTTAACTAAGTAGGAAGTATTTTATAATTTGCCATAGTCACATAGTATATTTTAAATTCAAATAAAAAATTTTGCAAACGGAAAGGCTGCAGACAAATGAGCACAACATTTAAGTCATGGCTGATTCATTCTTGGGTTGATGGGCGTCTGTAGTTCTGAGCAGGAGACCAAAACATATTGAAGTCATTATTATCCTCCCTCCCTTCCTCCCTCGTCCCTTTGTTCCTCTCGGGGTGATGCAAACCGACCACCTGCCGGCTTGGAAACACGATGACACAGCAAGCCTTCTTAATTAAAAGATAACATGACCTAATTATAGTCATTTATGCCGCAGCTGCAATCAAAACACCCTGGTTTTAGGATTTGGGTTCGTTTTAGGAGATTTTAGGCTAAGGATGTGTTCACAAAAAATGGCAAAGCTTATTTTGAGGACAACGTCTTCACAGTTATTCTTTTCTGCCACAGCATTTTCACAAAAGAGACATATTTCCCCCCCAAATGTGCTTCTCAGTCGCTGAACTCTTACATTAAGCCGGAGGCCGCGAGTGACGGGCGTTACAGAAGACGTCTGTCTCGATCGCTTGTCGACCAATTAAACTGCAGGGCCTGAGCTGAGCTGTCCCGCCACGGCCAGCCAAGCTCTGCTGGGAAACTCACCCCACAGAGTGGATGCGTCCCCTGCCAGCATAAACATCCACATGTGTTATATGTGGGAGGGAAGGCAAGCAGAGGTAGGTCCAGAACAGCCGGAGGGGGACAACTAGTTCTAAATATGATTCACTCGCTTATCTCTGTCGAACTTTTATGCTTTTACACTTTTACGGATATAACCTTAGGATATATTTACCAGAACAAGCTGCACTTTCACTGATGCCTTGATGAGGACTTTCCGGACTGCTCTTACTGGAGGGCTCCATTTAGAGATGGCCCTCCTAAGGCAGATGCAGAGATTTAATGTGATGGACGGAAACGGTGAGGCAGAAGGAGCAGCAAACCGGGGTTTAATGGACTCATAATTGACCCTGGGAGTCCCAAGAGACTGACTAAAGGAATCTCCATTTTAAGAATGGGATTGCTCATTGTTCAATCAGCTATTAAGTCTGTTTGTTTTTGTTTTTTTACCATTTGTATTTTTGAAAGTAGGAGATTTATTATCTCTTGATGTGATTAGCATTTATGATTTTGAAAGTGGACGGAAAGGACTGAGTTGATGTTAAAACTAATTATTAATGTTAAATTCAGCTTGGTTTATTTATACAGTCCTAATTGCAGCAAATATGATGTTGAGATGGTCCATTTTAAATAAACGCAGTAAATCCAAATCTTTCTAAAGTCAGTTTAAACATATTTGTCGGTCTTATACAATAAGTTAAAACCATTTTGCCAATTGGTAAAAAAAGAAAAAAAAGAAAGTATATCTAAACCCAGGTTACAAAGGAAAAATGTCACCCCTAGTTTAAATTAAACAACTCTTTGTTGGTGCTTTTTTCCTTCAAGTGATCGTCCTTGGTTTCATTTCACGTCTCTGGTCATTTTGGCCCGTCTTCTCTCTTCCTATTAATTTATTGTTCCATAAACGCCACAAGTGACAAAAAAATGTCCTCCTTGGTGAAAATGTTGACATATTACTCCTGCCTTCAAGCTGACCTATAACCCTAAATGTATTAAATGCTTCATACATAACAATTGATGTTAGAGCACATCTTCATCTTGCAGTTTTAGTTTTTTATTTCCACACGACGCAGAGAAGAGTCTAGACTTTTGCCACCGGTGTGTTGACGGGACCTAATTATGGCTTCTGGCTGGGTGACGTTCTGGAAAGAGACGATGCTACGAAGGAGAACTTTTATATGTTGGAAAAACAAAAAAAGGGATGAAAAAAATTCAGCAACCGAAATGCGACCACAATATACGACTTCAAATATCAGGAGGTTGCAGAAAACTCATGTCAGGATTTTCTTTACTAGCATAGCTAAATGAAGAAGGGACTCTGTACAGATTATTAGAACATGTGGGTAAAATAAGAGAAAACCAACTTCATACTATTAATAGCTCAGTTAGTGACATCGTCCGGAAAATGAAGTAGAAATAGAGGCACAACGCCAGGGAGCACTTGCAGTGGGAAAGAATAGCAAACATCGCATGTGAGGTTAATGTCATCAATGGCTGATTCTATGTTCTAACGTCTGGTAAAGAATGTCTGCTCTGACGACGAGAGACTAAAGCCGCAACGATGGAAACATGCGTTCAGATCCGGCTTTTCCTTTTAATCTGAAATTCTTTTCTCATCTCGGCTCACTTTCCTCATTGTTTGGCTGTTGTTTGCCAGGGAAGTAAGTGTCATTGCATTCCTGGCTGGCACTAATGACTGGTTGTGGCCGACATTAGCCAGAGCGGCCTGCGGGGGAGAAAATGAAGTTGGACAGGACGTGGAGTCGGCATCCATCCGCGGAAACGCAAACGATTACAACCGATGTGAAACCAGTTCCCGTCACCGTGGAGACGCGCTTTGCTGCGGCTGCAAATCTGCGATGAAAGTGTTTTTCCCTTCCCCTTTTATTTTGATTAATTTACCATGTTTTTGGGTCACGCTTCTACTTTCCTCTCTCTTATTTTCTTATTTTCCTGTAGAGACTGTGGTAACTCTGCGTCCAGCTCCGACTCTGAACTCCCATTTTCACTCTTTAATCGCCATCATCAATCTGAACTTGTGTGTTTTTGTCTGACTTTACCAGCTGGGCTCTTTTTCTGTTACTCTCCTATATTTGTAGTTCACAATTGTACAAAAATATTGAGTGACTTTTGTAATGTTTGATGTTTTTTTTTTTTTTTTTTACGGTTCTGGTCGTTAAAGCACTTGCTTGTGTCACCGGTGTGTTTAGTCTTTATTCCTTAAACGAAAACAAGCGCCCCTGTTCATCGCCGCCGTGTTATTTTTCTTTAAAACTGCCCCATTATTGGATTAAAGCCCCTTTTTTTTTCTTCTTTTTTTTTCCACTCCAAAGAGATGGGAACAACCCAGCCTGCCTTATCTGAGCAAATGCTGAACCCTCTTAATCTGATAAATGCTTCTCTGTCTCAAAGGAGCACAGCTGTGGCGTGGCGGCTTCATGGCTCCAGATCGCTCTGAATTATTTGAAAGAAAAAATCATGTTCCGGTGCCTTTTTGATGGCCAAATTCAGATATTTGGGACCATAAAAAACAAGTTCTACTTCGTCATCGTTTGACAAATTGTTAAACCGCTTTTTGGCGCGTCTCTCTCTTTCATCTGCTCTCTTCTTCTCCTCTTCCTTTCAGCTCACGTTATGTCCTAGGGAGCAGGCAGGTCACGGCAGAGATGCATTAGACCGCCTGTGTTTCAACAGTCCGCTCTGTTTATGAGTGGGTGCTGAAAGTCGTTGTGAGTTAGCTGCGCTCAGATGTCTCTGTTTTAGATAAAACATGACGGTTATGAAGCCCGGCGAAGAGGGACGAATAGGGGAGCTTGACGAGCGATGCAATTCGTATCTTCCCTTCAGGAGGCTCTGTCACGTGTTGAGGCACCTGCTTCTAAAGCGAGGTGTTCACTCTTGAACACCTGTGTCTGACACAAGAGCTGACGAGGAATGAGTACTAATATTCAAACTGCTTTACACTCATTATTTTCATTTAATCTTTTTTAAAACCTAGATTCAACGTTTTGCCATTTTCTTTAGATACAAAAATCAATATACCTGTAAAGAGATATAAAGTGTCTTAGTCATCTTTTTGTCCATTTGACACGAGCTTTAGACTCTCTTAGTGTACTAATCTGTTATACAAATACTAAAATTTCCATCATACTTTTGCTGGTAGGCAACTTCCAATCCGTCACAACTGTGTTTTTGAACAATCTTCACTTTAATTTGAGCAATGAATGGAGATTTAAGGCCAGAATACACCAGAAATGGAGAAAAAAAAGACCTAACCAACCACTGTTAAAGTAAAAATCACTGTTTTATTAATACCACGCACATGATATGAGACCTCCCATGACATTCATGAACAGGTCAGATTAATGGTTCAGAATCGCAACTACGCCCTGTCTGCAGGCAGACAACACAAGAACAGTAGGAGGGAAAAGGTAAAATCAGAACACATGGATGGAAAAACTGACTGCTTAGTCCCTTTGTTTTACTGAAGGCTACTTTACGTTATCACCAGAAGATAAGCTCATAAAATATTAGTCTGAAATACACAGCAATTAAAACCGGTTGAAGTTGATGGTCATTCTGATGGAAATCTAATGAATCAGAAGGGAAGAGATGCAAACAAGCACAGTAAGGAACAAGTAATTTGGGAAAAATACCAACTAAAAAAGTCCAACTGCAAATGAAACCGATGAGAACCACAGAAGCATTGTGTCGATGTTTCTCACTCTGGCTCCTAGTTGGTGTGATTGCAGTTCGTTGCACATGATTTAATAAGGATAAACAACAAAGTATTTAGTTCATGGTACTCATGGTTGGAGCTCTGAAGTATAAAAAAAAAAAGAAAGAAAAAGAAAGAAGTGGAAAGACAAATTTGTTTGAGCTGGTTTTCGCAGGAAGTGAGGTTTTGTGTTTCCTGCATAGACCGATTGGATAAGTCGGGTGATCTCTTCAGGGACCCTCTAGTTGGAGCCTTAGTATCAGGCAACAAATCAGAATATAGATTTGGATGCAAGTGGTGCATGTTTTAGTTTTTTTTTTTTTTTGTGTCTAATCCAAGAACATTTATTGTTTTTACTCTAATTATTTTAAATCAAATACATTCAGCTTTGATTACAAAAAAAAAAAAGAGCCGAGTTTTTTTAACTTAAATACATTTGTCTAACTACTATAAAGGTTACGTTGCAGGTTTGCTGTTTGGCTCCCAACGTTTTTTACAAAACATACTGAATAGAATAATCCATCACGGAAAGCCCATTTTCATTCCTGTTAAGTTTATTAATAATACTCCATAAATAAAATAATCTGCATCCATTTTACGGCAGGTTTGAAGTTCTGATAACATATAAGTATAATAAAATAAATGTTCATGCAGGTCTTTTTTTTTCTGCAACCATTCAAATGGACGTTTATCCTTGTTGGACTACGGAAAATAAATATCTAATAAAGTTGGGAAAGGCCTTTTCAAAAATACTGTTACAACAACTTTGGAAATATTTTCAAATATAGCACATAAGAAACAATGCTTCATTCCTCTTTTCTCACCCCCCGTTAAATGACATTTTATTTCCCTTTGGGAGAAAGTATTTTTGATTTTAAAATGATTCTGGCGTGCTTGATGATCTTTCGCTTCTTGTTTACTATTACTGCGTCGGGTATCTAGTATTGGGAGCGTCATTAAACGGGCTGAATAGGTCAATTACAAGTAAAACCGCTGGAAATATGAATTTATTGGAGTTCAGTTCTGTACTGTTCTTGTTGGCCCGGCTGAGCAAATGTTGAGTTTAGCCATTGAGACTTTGAGTAATAATGAAGTGGAAATGACTTGGGATGTGTAACCCATTAGAGCGTCCTTTGAACAGCGCTTGGGTGGGACACATCCAGCACTTTGATGCCGTAGAAATACCTCCCGGTGTGCTCAGATTTGACTGATTTGCCCCACAACTACTAGTTGTGTTGCATGACTGTTTGCATAATTTCTTCTGTCATGGAAAAATATGGAGCAGTTCGTTTCGAACACTGAGGCGCGCTGGCAAGCAGCGACTTGTCAGAGAGCCGCATTCATAAAGGCGAACCAACAGTGACACTCTCCTGAAGGCTTTCTTGGAATAATTAATGTCTGTCACTGTCTATATATAAATGAGGCTTGAGGACATGTCAGAATTGGACTCACTTCTTTTCTTGGGTGTCATGGATGACTGCTGTTGTTGCTGCTGCTTTATCTGACCGTGAGTCTGGGTGCCGCCAGGTGAGTTAGCATGCCGGTTGCCATGCAAATGTTGCCTGGTAATAAGCTGGTGAGCAGGCCTTTGTCTCGCCCGTGTCGCTGACGGAGTTGAGACGGAGCGAAACTAGCGAGATGGTAATCTCTGCGGGGTGTTGTTATAATGAGGCCAGGGTGTTTCTTTGCATAGTGAGATCCTTCCACACACCAATTACCTGCCACAAAGAGGACGGCGATTGGATTTAGGCAGCATGTATGGATACCTGTGTCACTGGTAAAAAGCCAGCGAGGATGAAATCTCACTTTGAATAAGCATAGATGTTTCCCTGACTAGACAAAGTTCCCACCTGAGCTCATTCTCTCGTATCGTAACGGGAAAACACAGCAAGAGTCTGGAGACGTTTCGAATAGAGGACTGCTGCAGGAAAATATGGAAAAATATACCATTAATAATTGGTGCATTGGTCCTAGGGTATGGATCCGACTGGACTCCTATTGATGTTGGCTAATTATTTAAGTGGCGTTCATTCAGGCTCCTGTGATATATTTAGTGACACTTATTTATTCAAGCCTATAAGTTTTAGGTTAGAATAATCAATCTGCCCCGTTTTCCTAATAAACAGAAAAAAATTATCATTAATTAAATCTGTATGTGAAAAATGTGTAACAAAGCCCATTTGTGTTACTTTGAACTAGTTCGACTTGACAAACTGCATCCTGGGAATATTAGAGGCTGAACGTTGAATATAAAAAAAAAAAAATTAAACCTGTGAGCTGTTCACTTGGATTTTAAACACCCGCAGGCAGTGCTGTTAGATCGTGTGGACCAGAATAATGCCGAAACTTGTAATTTATTATTCCTTTAGACAGTAAAAATAAGAGCAACCAGCGTAAACTGAAAGTAAACAGTTTAGTGAAATTAAAAAGTCCAGATTAAACTAGTTTAAAAATGCTTTAAATTTCCTTTACGTTCCCTCTTTTAAGTTTTTATTTGAATAAAAAAAAAATCAGGACAAATTTTGAGTTACTTATTGTTCTGAGGCAAACGTAAGTTGTGCCTCTTGGTGAAAGAACTTGACGGAAATCTTGTCACTCAGGTTTCGCCGTCCTCTTTAATGTCTTTAGTTTGGAGTTAAATAGAAGGCACCGTGATATTTTTGTGGCCACATTTCTATTCACACACCACTGCCCCCTAATTGTATTTCCATTAGATACGCAGACGTTTCACGGACATGTTAGAAATCCAAATGAAGTTAGAATTACACAGTCCCAACCACTTTTACATAAATGTTTGTCAAACCTCCTAGTGTATCACGCTGCCTCACCTGTTTCATGCTCTGTTTTTTTTTTTTCCCTCCCCGTTCATTAGACCATAAAGGCTTCAGAAAATATCTTGCATCTGGTTTTAAAGCTGACAGCTTAGTCATAGACAAACTGAAGCCGTGCTGACAGGCAGTAAAAGCTCTGGGAACTTACCATGACTTTACCCTCCGCCTCCACTCTCCTGATGTATCTCTGACATCTCAGTCTGCACAGCTGAGGCTTTTACCAACAAAAAAAAACTGACTTGCACTCTGACATCTGGTTGTCAGCAAGCGTTAATACACTAATCAATCAGCAAAAACTTTTCATTGTGTATTTATTAGTTTTTTAACAGTTGCCCTTGTTCCTTCTGACAATATTAGGATCATAAAGAAGATTCTCTGAATGCTTTTGCTTGAACAAACTACTATTAAGGTTTCAATTTTTAGAAAAGGCTCTAATCTGCCCGTTTACCTTCATATATCTCAATCACTTTAACTTAACTAGATAGGAACATGAACGTCATCTTTGTTAACTAGTTGAATTAAACACAAAGATTTAAAAAGGAAATTCTTTAATAAGAAACTAAGAAATGCATTAAAAAAAGTACAATTAAGAACTAACTAGAGAATGTAAAAGCTTCTTAGAGCAATGACTTGCTACATTAAACACAGGGAACATATAAACTCTTAACGGTCATATGTGCTGTTAAAAAGAACAAGTTTTAATTCTGGATTTTAAATTTATTAGAGCGAAAGCCTGTCTCACTTCTTCAGGACGACTGACATCATCATATGACATTATTTCACCACAGTTAGATTCTTTACCTCATCGCTATTCATCCTTCACACAACCACTGGAAACAGAAAAGTACTTCAATCCAACTACGGGCTCCGGGAGATCAGGATTTTACGTCGCTATGCGCTGGTGCTCATGGGAAATGCTGGCAAAACACTTCCGCTGTTGTCCACACAGGCCGCCAAAATGAACCAAAACTTTTTTAGTGTTGCTTTAACAACTCTAACTTGATAACTTCTTATATCATGTAATTGTGAGAGTATAATAACATATTTTTTTAAGTAACACTGGAACTTTTACCAGGACTCCGTATAAAAACTTTTCTGTTTTCTTGCTTGTAAATATTCCTACCGTTATTAGCAGTCTTCCAACAGACTAATGATGATTCAAAATCCAACATTAGCCAAAAGATTACAAATGGAAAGTTCCAGAGTATAAAATAAAGCAACTTCCTCTAAAATGAAACACGAAGCGACAATTCACTGTTTTTGATTGAATTTTCTTTTAAAGTAAGAAAACAAAAACCAAAGGTCAAAACATTTCCTGGTGACCCTAAACGTCTTTTTGACAGTTTATTAGCAATAGTGCTGTTAGCGCTGCTAGCATAACTAAAAGAGTAATCTTTACTGGAAGATAAAAAAACTCTTCTGTGTAATTTTATTTTAGTCTTGAACCTTTTTTTGAAGCCTATTTAGGTAAGAAAAAATCAGTATATTAACATTGAAGTCTGCAGCTGCTGAAATTTGTGCTTGTAGAACATTGTTGCATATTTTTCTTGTCCTTTCATATGTTTGGCCTTTGTTTGACCTCCTAATTGATGGAAGCCAAGTATAAAGACTTGTTGTCTTTCCATGTCCTGGAGTCAATGCTCTTTTGGATCTTAATTGCAGGTTTTTATCACAAACTGATAAAGGCTGTTCAATTGTTCCATGTCTTGATTATTTTTGTATTTTTTGTATTCTCCTTTTCAAGCCAAACCGTTTGATGCTGCCTGTTTCCAGCTTTGCTCTTAAACTGGATCATAGTTGTCCATATTTCGTTAAATGGGTTATTAAAAGTAGAGCAGCTGCTGACAACTGTCTTGTTTCCATTAACGCTGGCAGATGAAACCCATTGGTCCATTGGCTGTTTGGTATTTGAAATCTTTGTAAGAGATCCTGAAATATTTATCACTGAGGCATGATGGCAAAAATAACAGCGGCACCGTTCACCCTCTTGTGCATCGTCAGCACTTGTCGGCGACTCACAGGCTCCTTGTTCTGCCAGCTCATCACTTTAAACCGCTTTCAGTGCAGCTGTCCCGTGTTGACGCATTCTGCAGAGGAGCTCCTGAACCGCACCAGTCAGGGGTGAGTCGAGCTCCCACGGTGGGTGTTCCCAGTGCAGAGTGTCATCACTGGTATCGCCGCATGAACGGGCGCATTCGCCTTTTGACATCCGGGTGGGCGGGACCTCCGGGGTTAACCGCTGTTCATCGTCAACGGACGGAGGCATGTTTACAGAGAGTTTCCGAGATAACAATGCTCCCGTGTGATGGGCTGCTGGAAACGCACAATCCCGATAGCAGGAGTTTCAACGATATCATCAACCTGAACGAAAAGAAAGACGTCTCCTCTTTCTTTCATCTTGCATGTTTAAACAGCACTTTCATTAACTGGCCTTTTTGGGGGGGATTTAGACGAAGATTTTATTGTTAGCTTCCATTCTGCCGTGTTCTTATCCTCTGTACAGCAAGATTCACTTCCGTAATCTCTGCAGGCTTGTGGCAGCAGACATGTCTGACAAAGGGAGAGCAGAGTAGAGAGTTGCTGATGAGCTTATTATGATGAGCACTGGCTGTCAGGCCGACTTAAAAGCACCTTCAGCCTGACAGCCCGACAGCCACACCAGCCCTAATGGGGTTGACGGTGAAGCAAGCCAGAGAACAGATTCCCCGAGTGCAGATATTGCAGTCTTCGTCCTTAACCCTAGTTCTGTCTCATCCAATGTCTTCTCAAAGCACGCTGATCAGAATCCAAGCATTGTTTTCCCCATCTGTGAATAAACTGCTTTTCCAGTGGGAGCTTTTTCTTGACGGTTGCACAAAGGTTATTGTCAGAGCCACAGGCAGACTTTGCTTTCTGTGTTTAATTTGTGAGTCAATGGATCTAGCAGAGAACGTCTGTATCTAATCATCACATGCAATTAAAATGTTGCTGATTTTTTTCCTTTCAGCTGTTGAAATGTTGAAAGCCGAAAGTAACAAAGAAAACTCGACCCTACTCAAGTTAATTGCTTAACTTTTTAACTGACATGAGAAGCTGGCTGACTAATTCTTAAACAGAAAGATGATAATTTGTGATTAATCTAAATTAAATTCACCTAAAATTAGAATTTCCTAATTCAATTTTAACAGCTTGAACACTTGAACTGTTGCTTTTGTCACAATTTGGATGCTTAGAAGAACGCTGCATTAACAGATTAGGAAAATTGGATTTTGAACCACAAAAGAGAAACTTGTTCATGATTAATAAAGTTATTTTAGAGACCAAAATCATTGTCCTGACTTGACCCCATCTAAATCTTAGAAACTGTATGAGGCAAATGGCTCTATAAAAGAGTATAAGTATAAGAAATAAACAGTTCCTAATAATCAGTGTAAAACTTTTATTAGGATTTTAGCAATTGTTTTGTTTGTTGGTGTTGTTATTGATAATAATTGTGCTACTAATCATCTCCCACCACAGACAAAACCCTTAATATTGCTTTCATACGAAGAAACATGTTAAACATTATTACTATTATTGCTAAAGTTATTTTTGGTTGCCCTTCTGTTTGTTTACTACTGGACCTTATCTCCGTGCATTGTTTGTTGCCGGAAACGGTTCTAAAACACATTTCAGATGGGAAAAACGGTGATTACCAGACCTACGCTTATTCTGCAGGAAATAAGGAAATGTTCATCCTCTTTTTGGTTTGGATTTGCAGTTTGGTGTTAAAACAATATTCTGGGCAGAATGATTTCTAGCTCGCTGCCAGAGGAATATGGAGTACGGCAGTGAGTGAAACCTCTGAAGACTTCGTGGCATTCCTGGAAAATAAAAAGTCCAGAAATTGACTCTTATTCCAGCAGCTTCAACCAGAAGAACAAACTCTGTATTTGTAACACAGGTAGTAATTTCTTTAATAACTTGGGTAATAATTATATTACCTTTATGAGCCTGATGTATCAGTAATGATAAAAAAAAAACAATATTTCAGGATTTATATGTTAAATCAGTTTTTAGGTGGGGGATAAAAACCTTAAAAAATGCATATATATTTTTTCTTGCCTTATGAGAAATCCCCACCTTAGTAGGCACACTGGCTCACAGCGCAGATGCTGCGCTTCATGTTTCTTTTCCTGCTTTTGCCCACTATCGGCGTTTGTTTGTCCTTTATCTTAAACTCTCCCTTTCAACCAGTCCGCCTTTGAAGACTACTTTACATACCACTGCTTATCTCCGCGAGGCACAGCTCCCCGCAGATCCAGGCATTTTCTTCCCTTCAACTCTCAGAGGAGTCTAAAAAAAAAAAAGCAGTGAGACCTCATTTAGTCGTTGATTTGGTCCGACAGATAGAGCTCCGGCAAAGTTTATATGTTTGAGTGACCGCGGGGGGGG
>JAVLVB010000251.1:1713586-1748903 GCA_032876305.1 Orestias chungarensis | reverse complement strand
TCATGTCTTTCATCGTGCAAAATGTGACACCGCATCTGCTGAGCTGATTTTTCCGGATGTCGTTCCCTCTCTGCTCACCTGAGCTCACGCCGTGCCTCATCAATCATCTCAAATCATCGACTTGTGTCTCTCTGAGCCGCTGAATCTGAACCTAAACGGCACTCTCTCTCAGGATTCAGCAGCCGCCGCAGCTCCTCCGTCTGTCTCTCCGTGACTTGTTTGGGTCGGCGTCGGTTCATTAGGCTGTTTTTTTTCTCCGACCCATCTGACGCTCATCGTCCCCATTTTTCAACACATGGAACAGATCTGCTTCCTCATGGGGAAGTTGTTTAGGCCTTTTGCTTATGTAGTAAAGAAGTTGTTACAATCCTTCGTGCAATAAATCATGCAACGCCGCCACACAACGCCACACTCCAGATGTTGCATGGGTGATTTATTACCTTTTTACCCTCAATGCATTTTGACGTAAATCCCAAAATGTCATCGAGAAACTGATCCAACAGGTCTGAAACCTTGCATAGTCGGTGTCTTCCAAGAAGTATTCACATGTTTCCACATGTCACTCTATTTACACAAACTTGAATGTTTCTATCCAGGCTTTAATGTGTCCAGAAGAAAGCTGTGGACACAGATTTGGGTTTAAAAAAAACACAATTCGGAGCTTTTAAGCAAAGCATTCATCAGAAGCGCAGTAAAGTCTGGAAGAACCAAAAAGATCCACAGCTTGGGTGGGATAGATATGTTGACACGACAGCTGTTAGAAGTAAACTCCACAAAGCTGAGCTCAGTGGGGGACTGTCAGGTCACACACTGCAGGACTAAACCTGTTCCGTCTGTAGCTTTTCAACATCCAAGCTGAACTACAATAATATGGCTTAGATCTAAGACTATATGGAAGTTAGGATGATCCACTTAGTCCAGACCTAAATCCAACTCAAAATCCTTGATGAGACTTGCAAAGTTGGTCGCAAAAATACCCAAAAAGACTTTTATGTTTTTGAATAAAATAATTTCTTTTTACATTTGATAACAAAGAAAAGTCAAATCAAATGCATTGCCATTAAAAAATCATGGTAGTTTTCAGTTGCTTAATTTCCTTCCCTTCAGTAACAAATCCGTACCTGTAAGGTTGTTTTTGTTGTAGTTTCTACAAAACTGACATTCCCGTGCTTCGCTCTCATCCCTCTATTTTTGAACCTTGATCACTATAAAGAGATTCCGTCTTTGACCAAGATGTCTCTTTAGCTCCACCTCGCCTGTCAGATCCAACCACCTGCAACCGAGACGAAGGTGAACTCGAAGTAATAATTGCAGATGTGTAGGATGTGAAGGGTCAAAGATTGGCTCATCCTTAACAGCCTCCTTTATGTACCATTTATTAAAAGAGCCGTTTATCTCCTCTTGGAGACGCCTAGCGTCCCCCCCCCCCACACACACACACACACAAGCCCGTGCCCTTCATCACGCAGCTGAAGGTATGCCTAATCGACTCTAGCAATAGAGCGTTCCTTCTGCCAACAAGCATTGACATCTGGTATGATAACATTGTGCTGCTGAAGGCTAACGGAGGCCTGCATGGACACCGTTCGCAGCCGGTGATTGAACAGTTCCCCAAACATGAAGTTACCATGCAGTTACAGCTGCTCTACTCAGAATAAATACAAAAAATTTTGTTTTGTTGATCTTGTAGTTAAAAATATGGAAAAGTTCTTGGATGAAAAGGGAATTACCTCGTGGCGATTTTGTGGGAAGAAATCTGCAGAAATTGATTTTGTAGGTTCATCTCTAAACGTGTTAGCTGATGGATTTGTACGGTTTGAGGATTTCTGTTGGCTGAATGTGTGCAGCATTCAGATAATAAGTCTGAAGATGGAAACATGTGGACTCTAGGTTTATGTTTAGTTTATGTCCATGAAACCATAATCTCTTAACTAGGTGACCAGAACTAGGTGTTCCTTCACAACAAAGCACACGGATATGATGGCTTATTCACGTTTGTGATGGTAGGAAAGAAAAGGCTTGTCCTTCATGGATTTTGGTTTCTAATGTTTTGTTAAAATACGATCAGTTTAATTTGTAAAGATATTGGAAATGGTTCTGTAAAATTTTTATAGTGGAGCGCAAGTTTTGAAGGAACCAGATGAGTGGCTAAAACCCACGAATACGAGAGACCTCCACTAAAAACTTGTATAACTGTCTATTTTAATACTTCACACACCAAATATACCCTTATAGGCAATAATAAGCCCAATGGAAACATCTTGGTACAGCAGGAAAAGCTAATATTTACATTCTATTTTCACACATACTCCTGTTTAGTTTTTCAATGATATTTAAAATTCAATAATTGCCTGTAATGTATCTCATTGTTTCCCCTTAATTGTACAAAACCATAAATAGCTCCATTTCGACATGACTTACAGGAGCTAATAAAGCTGAAACCAATCATGTTTACAACATTATGAATTAAAAATAAAGGTTTTACAGCTGTAAGAGGATTTTTTTTTAGTTTTTAGTTTTTCTCTTTTCTTTAAGCCGCCTTATCTGACAGCATGTGTGATTGTGAGGTTACCCACTCTTACCCACAGTGGTGTCGTGAACTGGTGGGGAGGGGGGAAAAAAACCATTTCTCCAAGTCTGGTTTGATAGTTTTATAACATAATTTAACACGAGTCATTATTGTCTCTGCATCACATTCTTCCACATGGCTGAGTGGTTGCCGTGGCACACACTTAATGAATGGAAAAAAGCTATAAAATGCTAATAGCAACGCAGTCGTAATCTTCTCGTCATTAATGTCCCCCTGTCTTTCTCTCTCTGTTTCCTTTTTCTTTTTCAGTTCTGTCCATTCAGGCCGGTTCAATCCAATTCACCAAAGAGCCCAAGTCCCAGGATGCCTTGCACGGCCGCAGCGCCATGCTGCGCTGTGAGGTCAGCAACCTCACCAACGTCACCTACCAATGGTACAAGGACAGCGAGCGCTTGACGAACACAGAGAGACGCTTTCAGGAAGGGAGCAACCTGAAGTTCATTGCGGTGGATCGCCAGCAAGACGCCAGCGAGTTTTACTGCCAGGTTCTAAACCTTGCCACGGGAGAGACCAAGGTTTCCACCAAGGCCTCCTTTAATATTAAGTGTGAGTCTTCACTTTTAAGATGCGTTTACCCTAATTTAAACTATAGTGATATTACTGTCTAGATTTTATCATGCATCTCTAAAAGTTGGACTTTGTTTTGTTTTGCTCATTCTTTGCAAAAATCAACCACAAAAAAAACTCATCACGTTTAATTTCTTATCCATGCTTTTCATTTAGATGAAGATGTGAATGAATATCCTTTGATCTCAAAAAGTGATCTTTAAATCCTGGCCTCGAGGTCTGGTGTCCTGCATGTTCGTTTAGACCGAACACAATTTGGGCGTCTGGTTTATATGTTCTTTGATGGCTTCGCATCTAGGCTGCGCCGAGAAGTCTCGAAGCACATTTTGAATATATGAACTTTTGTCGCTGAACTTGAGCGTCAACCAATCAGGGATCGTTTACCTGGGCGGTGGAAGACCAAGAGCTTGGAAGTGATGAAGTAATTTTCGCTGTTATTTTTGATCTGGCTGAGACAAAGCTGTCATTGAAGTCGACCATCATCAGCACGTGGCTCCTGGAGTAGGTGGTGAAGCTCACCAGACTCTGAACGCCTCTGAATTATCTGGTATAGCCAGACATGGTGATGTTCTCTTGCTTTTCCTCAGTAAACAGAACCAAGCCGGTCGCTCAGTTTCATCCAACATTGTACAAAACGACTTTTGATAAGAAAGTGGGGAAGGTGCCTTGCGAGCGTCTCAGTTCGAAAATGCAAACGCATCCAACTTGAGGCATTGGAAATCACGTTCGCTCTGAAGGCAGCGTTAGAGGCATCTTTGCTTCAACGCACCAGAGTCAAATAGTCAGGTCAGTATCACGACTCTGCGGAGCTTGACTGAAAACTAAAGAGGCAATTCTGCCTTTTGAGGGCCTGTATTTAAGCGGCTAATCGAAGCCATTCGATTGATCCATTTAGCTCCATCCATCTCCAAACTTCCCTCTGTATGCTCAAAGTAAAGCATCCCATAGCAGTGCCAGGTCTCACCATGGAGATGGTGTGATGTACAAGGTAAAAAATCTACCACCATCAGAGCCATATGTTAATATTTTGTTCTGATTTGACCAGGACACCTTTTTCCACGTTGCTGCTGGTCTCCCTTTATAACTCACAACAGGACTTCTTATGGTTTTCTTCATCCCACTCTTGTGTGAAAACTTTATATATATATGTATATGCACAACTAACTTTGTCTCTTGGCTCCCTCTTTGATTATTGCTGTTCTGTTTTAAAATGTGCCTCAATAAGTCAATTGATTCCCTGGATAAATAAAAACCTCCCTTTGCTGAAAAATAAAAAACAAATTTAAAGTTAAACTACTATGCAGCTTCTGTCATAAATACAATCAATTCAAAACAACAGTGTTATTATGATTCACAAAGAGGTGAAATCACAACTGCTCTCAGTTTACCATCTTGATCATTCTATGTACATTAATGTACTAGTTTATGGTAATAATGTTCCCTCACATCAAAAGATGTGAAAATGTTTTTGACGCTGTTTAATGACGCCAAGTCCAGGTATCGAGTTTCTGGTTAAAAAGAACAGAAAAAAAAAAGCTGGACAAAAGTCGGCGTATTGGATGACGGCTTGTAGAGTTGGAGGAATGTTTCCACCTTGTTGCCGTGTTATTTTGTGGCTCCTTGTGTTCTGCTGGAAACCAGAGACGTGCGCCACCAAGCATGTGTTTCTTGTTGCTTGTGTTTTCCTCCCCATTGTGTAATTCTGTCTTTTTTTTCCCCCATATAACCCCTCAAAAGGCTTTTGTCGAGACCACATTGGCATGCGTGATTTACCTTTTGGCTATGTAATTATTTAGATTTCCTTCATTACTGCCCTCTTTGCGCTGGCTTGTTTTATTTTTATTTTTTGTAAACTTTTTGTCCCTTCCAGACGGAGAGGCCACGCCAGCGTCTTAATTTAGTTTAACCTCATAACTGAACATGAGTAGCTCTCCTTGTTTCAGAAGATGCCAGGCGAATGCAACCGAAGCTCTGTGTGGGATAAATAACTAGAGAGACCCTCAGGTACCAGTTGTTACTGAAAAGCCTTTTTGTGTTCAGCTATAGTAGAGATAGAGGCAAAAGGGATTAAGAGGGGAAAAAAACAGAACGAAAGATGAAAATTTTTTCCATCTGGAACATGTTTTCCTCTACGGTTACATTTGGATGGTTTCTGGAGGTTTTCTCTTTGTAGTGATGATACTTGTTCAAAGGCTGATTGCAGGAACAGATGCAGACCACCTCCTCTGCTGAGTAGAGGCAGACGGAGCCCTTTCCGCCATTTTTAAACGGTCAGATTTATTCAGAAAGACGAGAGAGGTACGTCTTTTTTTGGGCCCACGGTTGCGTTGGAGCTGCAGATGATCCATGGAGTCAAAGATCATCTCTCACACTCCCACAGATAAAAAAAAACAAGTTAGACAAGAAGGGCCAGTTCTTCTTCAGAGTTTCCATCCTGATTCAGAGTATAATGTATTCGTCTGCCAAGTCGTTAACATGATTCCCACGCACTTGAAACAACTCTTACTTCTTATTAAAAAGATTGAGAAATGAGGAAGAAAAAACCTAGCTGCTATGTGTCTGTATAAGAGCATCAGTCTGTTTTGTAACATGTTAGTAGGTAACAATAATAACCAAATACAAAGAAAAACATGTGTTTTTTAATAGGGCTGTACAACATCTCAACTGCTTAGATGCCGTGATGTTGAGTATTGAGATGATGATGCCGACTTATTCGCATCCTGGCCATTAGAAGTATAAATCAGGTATCTAACAGGTCAACATTATGATTCACATACACCATTTAAGTGCACTGAATGATAATATACTGCAATCGTTTTTGATTGGGGGACAATTGCACGCAATGATTGTGCCACATTCGATTTTCTGCGCAGCCTTAGTTATGTTTGTACTATAAACGTCCCAGCAGGGTCATGTCCTTCCCTGTTCACAAGACCCAAGGTGCTGAACTCTAGTAAAAGCCGTCCTGCTGCAGTAAACGCCATTTCGCTTTTCCGTAATATAGATGTGGTTTCCAACACGGCGATTGTGGCCGAGAGCGACGACTAATAACGGTTCACAAGTTTGAAGGAGGAGGAAATGATGGATGACGATCCGGAAAGTTCTTGTATGTTATTTTTTTTATCAAAAGCCATGAAATAGGAAATAAATAAGAGCAGAACTAGAGCAGGAGTGAGTTCAGACTTTTGATCCAAGCAGATGGATAAAGACTTGCATTTCATCTGCTTCGTCTTCATCACGTCATCAAAACGTTCCTCTTCAAAACTCTCCATCTTGCTTGCTAAAAAAAACAAAAACAAAATTTTTTGAAAGTCTAGTCGGGGCGAACTGTCTGAAATCTTCAAACAAACAGGTCTGCAAAATTCAAACCTTTCACACAATAGTTTACATGCAGAGGTTGGAGAAGCATTTGACAAGGCGAGGCGAAAAAAACAAGATGTTAAAGAAAAAACTGAGGCCATCTTCATGATGCATCCGCAACAAGAGCACACATTTATAATAATATTAGCCAGGACTACAATGGACGCATCACACATTTTCCATTACATTGCAAGTTTGTCAACGCCTGATCCACATTATAATGCCCAAAAGGCTAAATCTAGCAGCTAAAGTTTGACGCATACTAAATAAAGAGAGGAATGAGTAAAATGTGGATTTGTTGCAACTGATATTTACCCAAATTAGACCAGTTTATTTCTTACCAAAACCTCCAGGATTTTTAAATACTACAGGTGTAGGTTATTAACAACCCTGAGTGTCTTCAGTCAGAGATTTGCTGTAATACAGACGGCTACAGAAGCTACTTCCAGCCCAGAGCCATCAGCATCCACTACAACTCTTTGAAGAAACTTGGATCAAATTAGGTAAAACACTTAATTCCGCTCTGGGATTATGAAGCATTATGGTTGAATCTGATACCGATATAAACATTTACCAGCATATCTTTAAAAATGCCAATTATCATTGTATAATTAATGAGTGGCTAAAAAACAAACATTATCTGAATCATTCCCATTTGCAAATAAAAACCCTCATCATTTAATTTCTGTTCAAACAGAAATCCAGAGAAGAAGAATCTAAAGTTTCACACTAAAGCAAATCTAACCACGTCTTAATGTTACGAGTTCGGATCGCTCCTGTAAAACGGATCCAACCATGTTTCCTGAATTGAGCCATATTTACACAACATGCATTAAACGGACGATGGAGCCTTCTGCCCCTCGGCGTTGGTCCTGCATGTGCGTTCAGTGATGTGTACGCAAGTTTGCATGCATGGAAGTAAATGTAGGTTGTAAGGAGGGGTGGGGTTGCTCCATATGTGCTGTACTTGGACTTGAAGGCTGTCGCCCTTCCCCCACTCAGGAATGAGAGTTAATTTGTCTTGCCTTCAGTGGTGGGTGGGCTAATCCTGTCGCAGAAATTATCCCCCCTCAGTTTTCACTAATGGAGGTTGTAACCCCCTGTCCTCAAGCCTTTTGTCCCTTTCGGTCACTGGTCTCCAGCAGTGGCCCCGGGATCAGGCTTCACCACTCTCAGCAGCGCATTACTTGTTCCTTGAGGCAAAACTTTGCGTGAGTCTCTGGATTTGAGGACGTCGCTTGCAGAATTTCTTCCAGTATTTAAAATGGATCAAAGCAATCAATTTTTTATTTTATCTCTTATCTGAAAGCACATGGCTGCTTGAAAATTTGTACACCATCTAAGTTCAGTTCCACTTTTTCTGCTCGTGTCTGGTCTTTCTGGAGGAGTGTGCGTCGTCACAGACGTCTTCCGATTTCCCGCTCGAGGACTTCTGTTGGGCACAGCTGATAAAACCTGACCCCCTCCTAACCGCCTAGTGTTTACAGTACAGGAACAATCCCAGAGCACATGGCTCTGTCAGTCAAATGCCTTCCTACTACATCTCAAGGTAGTTTTTACACTGGGTTTTACTGCTGCAGAGACCCTTCGTCATGGCAACAGATCACCCCACTGAATGAAAGTAGCGCATATTCAACCGCAACCCTGAGAAATGATTTTATGATGCGTCTGCCTTCTCGGATTCTTCACAATATGTCTGTTATGTAGATCGTGCTTCCTGTTCTGCCTCACAACATAATAATTATGGTGTTAGCTTGCAGGCCTGCTCCGACACTAAGTCGTGCATTCTGGGAGGAATTACAGGGAGTTTAAATTTTTTTTCCTCTAATAGGTTATGAAAGAGTTCCCTCTGTTTGCTGATCTGACAGCTGGAGAAACTTGAACTGTGAATGGAGCTTTGCTGAGAGTCGGAGACGTCGAGTGTGCAGCCGTTTAATAACAAACTAACAGGTCGAATATTAAAAAAAAAAAAATTATTTGTCTGCCAGAATTCACTGCATTGTTTGGGTGGAGGTTTGTTTAGACAACAACTTGCAGACAGTTTCTTTATTATTATTATTATTATTATTATTATTGTTATTTGGATGACATCTGCTGGCTCTGAAAGATTCAAGCATACTGTGTCTTGCATAAGCATTTATATCCACAAGGTACAACCATAAAATAACAACGAATTTTACTGGTACTTTTACTGGACATATCCTGTGTCTGAATCCCTGATTCATTGCGGGCCAAACATGAAGCAGGACAGGAATTCAGCTTTAAACATTAATATGGTAAGACTTAGACATAGGGATGGCCATTTATAGTAGTACATTAGTAAATTAGTATTAATGATTTATATTCAAAGCATTAAAAAAAATGGACAAATTCTTATTTTTACTTTATTCCCACAGTTTGTTCCATTTGAGGATTTATTAAACAAATAAAACCAAAAGGTTACATGATAGAAATCACATTTCTTAGTCCTAAAAAAACTGGGGGTTTTTATTTGTTTTTTTAGCGGGCAGCAACAGTGTTTTGTCATAATTACTTTTCTCGTTATCACAAATTGTTCCCAAAAGATGTTGTGCTAAAGAATTTTATTCATTTTGCCCACTCCTATATGGCTTTAGAAAAGGATTAAAGCTGCTCTTTCCTTAGTCGTTTGTATTTTGTAGATTTAATATAGTTTTTGTAAAAAAGTAATTCATTTAATTCATAGATTTAATTAAAAATTATCAAATAAATAATAAAAAAACGAGATTTGCTGCTATTGTTGCTAGGCTACAAGACAAATCTGAAAGATTAAACCATCCAATTTTCCTGCCTCTCGCTACCGATCTTTGTTTTCGGCAAAAGGACCTGGCTGACGTCATCTAGGTACACCTGCTTTAATATGGAGAAAAGCGGAAGCAAACCGAGCAAAAATAAGAAGGACAGGGAGCCAAAACTGAGCCCTGTGGAACTCCATATGTCCCTGATGATGCCACACTTCACAAAGTACAATTTTGAGGGCCACTTTATCAACTGCAGCTGGGAAATCTTAAAATACAACAAGACAGTCACTAGAGTCTATATCTAAAAATATATTATGAAAAACGTTTAACAGTCCTAAATCAATGGCACGTAAAAGTTTAAAACCAGATAAAGAAAATTCTCAAAGGTGCTGCATGTTAATCCGCAACAGTTTTTCTTTTTTATCCGACTATAAATTGAAAGCTTTGTCTCACCTCATTCCTGTTCTCCTCCTTATCCCTTTTTGGTTTCAGCGACACAATTACGTCTCATCCTCCTCTGTGTTCTCGGTGCGGAGTTATTCTCCGCCTCCTCCTCCAAGCGACAACTTGTCAAAACGGCCGACCTTGGAACAGGAGGCGCAACCAATTGTTACCTTCAAGCACCTTTTTATAATCTGATGTGCATCTGCAGGCCTGTTTACAGGCATGGCATCTTTATCTGCGTATCACTCCTAACCCGGACGTCTGCATACAAATCACTCCTCATCGCACCAGGGAGAGAGCACTAGTTGGGCATCCGCTTCAAGAAATTCTAATGAGCAGCGATAATAACAGGGATGGAGGGCTTGTTACTGCGGAGACAGTTTGCTATGATACCTCGGGCCGTGGAGCTCTGCCAGGTTCAGAGTGTTATTTGTTGTGACACGTCTACCTGTAGCGCCCCAGCCTGACCTCGGAGGAAAGCTTCTTCCCTCCTTCCTCCTCCTTCGTTGTTTCAGGTCATCTCATGCCATGCATATTTCATAGATGAGCCAGGCGTAGCATTAAGCCACAGGACGCAGGAACGAATCTTTGCTCCGGTGGAATGTCTGGCATAAATACAGGCTCTGTGCACAAACCCCCAACAGACCCACGATTATACCGGGGGGGACCCAAACCCAAACCAGCGTGCAGCACGCTGGCGTGTAGAGTTACAGCTTTTCATGTTTGTGTATCGCCACATAAATAACAGAAAGTTGCTTTTTTTATCTACGTGCAGGCTGTAAATATTTGCACTGTAAACAAAGCGCGGAGGGGGAAATCCAGCTAGGTGGGACCGTAATGTGTTGTGACTTAAATCAGTCGTCTTTTTCTCATGATTCTAAGAAACGCTCAACCTGTTGCACCATTCCTAGTCTGCAAATAGTTGTATAGGTACAAATGGTGCTACAAACGGTTAGGTACACCAACACTAAAGCACTTTACACAAATATCTGTTCCAATTATACTTAAACCCTAAATTAGTGAAAACTAATGCTATGGCCCATCATGTGTTGAGGGATACTTAGATGCCATATTTGCAAATGTGTCATACCTCAATTGGTAATCACTGATCCTGTGGAAAAATCAATTGAGGTGGATTAGCATTGCTTGCCATCAACCAGTGGTTGCGTCCAGAAGATGCTTCTGTGAAATATCATCTCTGCCCTTTTAGATGATAGAAACAAGATGGGCTTCAGTCAGAGGTCTGTTCAGATTTGTTGCAAGACTACCTTAGATCCTTCCTGCCCCACAGCATCACTAACCATAGTCAGTCCCGATAGATACTTGGATGTTATGAATTATGACAGGTGATGTCCTTTTTGGTTAAGTATGTTTGAATTGAGGTAAATATTTAAATAAAATGTACGTATTTATATACATTTTTTAATCTAAATTTAAATGTTGTTACCTCTTGTTGTAAATCACATCAATTCATCTTCCCTTTATTTTCCTTCCTTTAGTAATTTAATCTCTTAGTGAAACACCCGAAGTCAAGTTTTACTTCCCCTTTCAATGCAGACAAGCTCAATCGTAATGTTTAGAATTTTTTTGTCTTGATAAAGTTTTGACTCATGTTTCAATCATGTTCATTTTTGCCGCTTTGCTTGCTTTCATCATCTCCGCCTCGTTTTTTTGACAGCAGCGCATCCCTCGTCACGAGGGAGCGAGTCAATGAACCGTCTTTGAAGTGTCTGAAAATACCCATTTATCTTGATTTTCTTCCCTGTCCCTCTCCTTGCTTCTTCAGGGTTGGAGCGCGGTGACGTGACGTTGAAGGAGCCAGCTTCTGAAGGCGAAATCGAGAGCTCTACTCCAGTCACGTTGCGCTGTAACATAGACGGACACCCACGGTAACTCTCCTTCTTGTCCCCCGTAGATCACTGCAGTGGAAGGGAGTTTATCATCTTTTACATTCTCACCTGACGTCTCCTGTGAATTTTCCATCCTCCTTCCTCCTCCCAGGCCGACATGCCACTGGTTCAAAGACGGAGTGAAGCTGACAGAGAGCAACCATCTGATAAACGGCAAGGAGAGGACTTTTTCCATCCAGAGCGCCAGTCCGGACGACAGCGGCCTTTACTACTGCTGCGCCAAAAACGCAGCCGGCCAAGTCTGCAGCAGCACCAACTTCACTCTCATTATCATAGGTGATTCTGACTCTAAAACAATGGATGACTAAAAACCATAATAATGGTGCATTTCAGATGATTTTTATAAATGCAAAAAAGTATAAGAAATACTAAAAAACGCTAAAAGGAGACGGCAAAGCGAAAACAAATGTTGCAACAAAAAAAAAAGGATTTGAAAATTGGAAATGGCAAAAAGATGATTTATGTTTTTTGAAACATGCATGAAGAAATGGGATTTGGAAATACAATTTAAATTTACCGTTTCGCTCTTTATGTGGATTTTTTTCGTGCCTGTATTTGGTGCAGCACATAAATGGAGCGGAAGGAGGTTCAAACACCATTAGCGATGAGAGGAGGCCCTGAAAGAGCATCTAATGAGATCATACAACCGTAGGCTTGCACTTTCATTTCCCACCGCCCACGCAGACTGAAATATAAACATAGAAACGTGCGAAGCGAACGATCATATTATATCTTTGAGGAGGAGGATTTCACTGATGAGCCGACTGTTTGTTTTCCTCGAGGATCTGGTGTTTAACCACTTATGTGCCGGTTAAAAGTTAATACGGTCGGCCAGCTGTGCTGGAGGTGCCCAACAGTCTTCCCCACTTTAATTTCCCACCTGTACGACACAAACATGCCGTGTTAACACCTGTATGCTGAGAAATAAATCCAACAACCCCTTCAGTTACAGTTTTGCTGCCGTCTGCCTTTCTGTTAAGCGTCATTGTAAGAAAAAGCAGATTTATCTTGTTGTTCTTGTATAGTTAGTCACTCCCACTGATTTCTTGGGTAGGCCAGGTGTTCCCCTAATACGCAACCTTTTTCCCAAACTAACCCCGACCCTTGTCCCCATACTGCCTTTGGCGTTGTTCGTCCTACTCATAACGATGTAAGTTTCAAGCTTTTATTGCTTGGATTGTGTAGGAAATCTTTTTCTTTACCGGGTTTTGAAATTTAATGTTCATGACAACAAACAAAAGATTCCCCTTTTTTTTTTTGCTTTGGTAGAGATGGAGCCAAATTTGGAGGGAAAAAAAATTAAAAAACTCACAGATTTGGTGTACTGCTTTTAGATATATAACCACGCGCATGTTTGTAATCCCGTCTGATAGACAAGAGCGTCCCGAAACCGGTGGTCACGCCTGAGGACCAGGTGGTGTTGAGGAACGAGGAGGCCATGTTTCACTGCCAGTTCACTGCAGAGCCCGAACCCACGTTGGAGTGGTACCACGAGAGCGAGCTGCTGGCTAACAAGTCTCGGTATGTCATTTCCGCAAGTTGCTCCTCTTTATTTTCACTTCTTAAATCCGCTCCTACTCACATTGGTTCGTCATCCTGTTTGCACCTCTTTGTAATGTCTCACCCATCCTCAGAGTCCACTGGATTTAAATGTTGCTGCAGTTGTTTTTAGTAGGATTCTTGCCCTCTTTTCTCTCCTTTCATCACACAAAAGCCTCTTTTCTCTCCAGCCTCTCACGAAGGAATTGGCAGTCCTCCAGTGTTCTCACAGCGAGCGGAAACGTCCCTCAGGCTGCGGTTGTCTAATTAGCGCGGTCTCAAGAAACACAGCTGACTTACTCATGTTTTTAGTCACATTACGATCAAAAACTTCATTGCTAGAGGTTTGTGAGACAAACGAACACAAAATAAACCATAAGGTAAAGGCGTAAAGAAATAATGCATGGGTTTCCAATTTCCTTAAAAATCAAACATTAAAACATGCAACGCTTTGGCATTTAAGCCTTTTACTGCAGCGTAATTTAATCTCAGTAATTAACCACCCACTTGATCGGATCTGTCCTATCGGCGTACACAGTTGAGCGTGGGATATTTTAGCAACAGCACCAACCGCTTAGCTGCCCGTTGAACAGAAAAATCTATTTTAATCTGCAAAAATTCTGTGAATCTGAACCCAGGTCCTCTAGGTCGAACTATCGACACTCGAATTATAGGACATTTGTCCACAACACCCACCGCGGCATCTCTCCCTGCAATCCATCGTGTTTTGGCTTGTATAGATATGGTTTAGATCAGTGATCATGGCAGAGAAGAATGGCTTATAGGAGTTTACAAGTTTGGGGGAAGAGTAAAAAAAGGGTGGACATTTTTTTTTCTTTTTTCTTTTCCATTATCAGAAGCCAAAAAAAAATATTTCAGATCCAAATAGTCAGTGAGACGTTTCAGGCCAGAACGGAGCAGAGGGAGTTTCATGTTTCAGTCCAACAATTGCTGCCGGTGGAGAGCGAGATGCACAGACCAAATATCCATCCTACTGCCTGAGAAGTAAACTATTAAATTAATCGTTAGTTGGAGCCCCAGTGTGTAATAAAGTGTGAAGAGTTGATGGAAAATTGGATGAGACACGGCCTTTTGCGATTAGGCTGCGCTGGTGGTTCCCCCTCCAGTTTGCCAACAATCCTCAATTTTCATTCTTACTAATTTGTAAGATTGGCCTAGTCAAAGTACAAACCTAAATGCAATTGAGGACATTTCAGCGAATCCTGTTGCACTTTTTTTTACAGTATTTGTTTGTGAAATCGATTGTAACATGATATCACTGGTTCATGATTTGTGTTACAAGACAGTAAAGGCCGAATTTTACCCCCCAAAAAATGTGATCTCCTGGTCGAAGAATTCGCCGTCAGCCTTGTGTTTTGTGTTGTCTTGTTTATTATTGATCTGGGCTGATTTCAACGCCGTAGGAAAGTAGCTCGGCGTGTGGGGAGCATCACCAATCCTACCCAGACTTGGTTTGATTATCGGACGGGGATCATTTTTCCATTTTTTTTTTTGTTAGGGGTGAAAAAAAAACAAAGTAGCTTTAGCTCAAGGTTGTGGTGTGAAAAATGTGATCCCAAATGTTCTTTTTTTTTTATTATTATTATATACATCTTCCCTAAAGAAGAAAATCTTCGTCTCGGCTCGTTTTCTTGTAAGGCTATTTTAGAGGCTTCCCCTCAGAGTGAAGTCGTTTTTATCATCGTCGTCGAGGGGCGAAAGGTACAGCTCATATTTCCCCTTCAGTTCCTGAACAAAGAAGACAAGATGATGAAATATCTCCTCTCCTCAGAGATTCACTCAGTCCTGGATGATGGTTTTTTTCTCATAAGAAACCGCCAAAAAAAGCATTCACTATTGATTTTACTTATTCCTTCTTTATTTAGATACCTTTTTTTTCTTTCTTTTTAAAAAAAAATAAAACCACAATAACTTTCTCATAAATCTGTGATGAAATGTTGATTTCCCTTCGGAGAGACGATCGCATGTGAGATTTCCATATTACTCTGGCTTGAGGTCAGCCTTTAATAACATCGCATCCTTTCCGTCACTCAACCCGACGCTTCCAGCAACTGTCGTCCAGCTGGCAGCTTTCACACCCTGAAGGATATAAGTTTCATTTGAATTGTAGCCGAATGTGGAAAGGCTTTCCTCCCGTTCCTGCTGACATGTTCTCAGTGGGGATTTTATTATTATTTTTTTTCACACCTTCTCTGAAAGTATTTCATTATTTTTTGTAAATTCTTCAAGTTCAGGGAGGATACGATTACTTTTCGAGGCTGAAAGTATTCAGCTGGGAATTTCCTGAATGTAACGTTACTTGTGACTTGAGAGCATTGTTGTTGCTTGTACTGCTATGTTTGGTTCCTTGAATTTGATTTTCAATTTTCTGATCTGGATGAGCATGAAAAACTTATATTATATTTCCAAATGTTATTACCCATCCAAATGGTTACATGTATCCATTTGTCTTTGGATCCATGAATCAGTCGATCTTTCAGTCCAACAATCCCATCCATAAATTTGTTAGCCCATCAGTTTATCAGTCTGTTCTTTTCTATCCATCCTTTATCCATATTAATCTCTATATTCATCGATCCATCAGTTTCTGCAGCCAATTGTCTGTCTGTTCATTTCTCCATTCATCCGTCCATGTTGTCTCTCATTCATTAATCCACATCTATCATCTGTTCAGGCTTGTTGAATGCTAAGTTGAATCTATAAAACGATTCTCCCGCCCAACATGTTCAGGAGTCCTGGTTTGTTTGGGTTAAATTCATGCTCTGATTTCATCCACGACAGGTTTTTCCTGCTGTCCAATGGAAGTCTGCTGATCACGCAGGTAAAGCCCCGAACGACGGGGAAATACAAGTGTGTGGGTCGTGGCATCAGAGGATCCGAGGTCACGCTGAGTGCATCGCTCCAAATAGCTGGTAAACACACACACACACACACACACACACACTAGACAACAGGTGTTCGATTGCTGACGCACAAAAACCTCTGGAGAGGAAGGCTTATATTATCTCCCCCTCCATGCCTCCGCTCGGCTCTTCATTCCTTTCACTTAGAGCCAGATCTGCCTGATGATGATGATGATCACATTCCATCCGGCCTTGCTTGTATCTGCCAGTGGATTGCATTATTTCCAGGTGTTTTCCAGTTTTCTCGACTTGTTTACACAGACAAACTTGCTCCAACGCAAGCAACACCTGGCAGGCATGGAACAGCAGTAACAAAAAATATCCTGCGTTTGTCTGAAACGGGGAAAGATGAGATGATGCAGGACAGCAGCGTGCAAAAGTATCATCTCATTTTGCATTTTCAGACGCATGTGCATGCAAGTGAAATGTGGCGACCTGCCTCAGACTTGGAATTTCTCAATATCTCAATGCCCAGGTCATCTGATTTCTTTTCCCTTTTCGTCCCATTAGTCGGGGATTAACAAGGTACGACTGTATCTGCAGCTCCATGTAAATACGTTCCTCCCAGGCGGCTTCATGTAGAGCATTGTGTCGCAGTAGTGTTCATTTTTTAAATAGCCTCATCTATGTTTCACCTTCTCTGTTTCTCTGCCTTCCTCGCTTTCTCTCAGGACTTCTGCACAACATAGAAAATGAAAGCGTTTGTAGAAAAATCGCTGCATTTGTAGGAGTTATTCCCAATAACATTGTTTAAATATTCTTGGTTTTTCCTTCCTATTTTGTGTCCTTCCCTTCTCTCATTTGTCTTTTGTTTCATCCTTACTTGTGCTTAAATTATAATTGTTCCTTTGTTTTTACTTCTTTCCTCACATATCATCCTCTACGGATTCATATCGCCTGATTTATTTTCTTGCTTTTGTTGTTTAATGTCTTGCTTTATTTTTGTTGAAAATATCTTCCTTTCCTCGCTTCCTTCTGCTTTGAGCACCATGAAGTATTAATGACTTGTATTTAGGTATTAAAGCTAACAGCAGTTGAAGGTCTTGTGAGCCGTAACATGGATCTCATAGCTCTTTATAGCTCTTTTTATCTGCTAATTATTGGTCTGACCCACCAAACAGGAGTTACCCCCCCCTCCCCCCCCTCCTCCTCCTCACCCCAAGGCTAACCTATATGTTCTCTGTCTAGCATTCGGTTTAGCTACCTTCACCTCAAATCACAGGATTTTCTTTAACAGGACAAGAAATCCCTTAACTAGGAATAAGTGGTGCTCGGGGCCAAACACTCGCACGCTTCAGTGACTCTGAAAGTAAATCGATGATTAGATGGAAATGAGTTGGAGCGTTTTAAATCTGCTTCACGCTCTGTTATTTCCATCTCCCTTCTCTCAACCTCAGAAATCGGAGACATGTTGCCGAAGATGTCGAGGGCGTTCTCCGTCGACACCTTGCAGCGGGTGACCTGCGTCCCCCCTTACGGGAGGCCCGACCCCGAGGTGTGGTGGGAGAGGGGGGGACAGAGGGTCCCTACAGAGGGCCGTGTGCACCAGGAGGGCCAGGATCTGGTCTTCAGTCCGACAGAAGAGGGAGATTCAGGCGCATACAGCTGTGTGGCCCAGAACAAGGCCGGGCGCCGGATCCAGGAGGTCACGTTCACTGTGGCGAGTAAGTGGCTTTTAAAATAGAAAAGCATTTAAAGCTAGTAATACAATCTTGCAATGTCAATATGAAAAGGGAATAATATTAAAGGATAAGATTAGGATTAAGTTTATTTAATATCTTTTAAATCCAAAACGTCCCTGTAAAACCATAAATTTAAAATAATTAATATTGTTTATAATTGGAGAATATCTTGACTATAAACCAATAAAATTAGGAACATATTTAAGTATCAAAATCCCAAGACAAAAATAAAGATAATAATAATGACAAATATAATGATTTTACAATAGATGTAAAAGTTATTAAAATGTCAGCTTTTGTGATGCAATATATAAGACTAGGATTCTATTATTAAATGTTCTTTTATTTATTTGACCCCACTGAGATTTAATGCCGGATTCATTTCCAAAGCTTTTTCTGATGCTTGATATACTTTAAAATACTGTCTTTTGGTTGATTTGGTCCAGGAGACTTCCACCTATGGCTCCAGAAACCACACCACTGGTTTTTTGATCCTTTCTCAATGGCTCTTTGTAGCTATGTGTAAAATTATCAATAATGTGTTATTGACATTAAAATTCAATTCCCTTTTCTATAGGACATATTTATAAGTTGTGGTTTCTTAAAAGGTCATGGAAATTTGCAGCCATAAATATGTTTGTTTGCTGGACTCGGAGCAGAAATGGCTCGTTCACTCTGTAAACAAATATTAAGACCTGCTGGTTTTTTTTAAATGAGTTGGGAGTTTTTAGTGTAAATCTGAGAGCTGGTTTCTACGGTGAATAAAATACTTAATATGTCTGTTCTGTGCATCCACAGCTGCCCCGGTCTGGGTGTCTAAACCTCAGGACAGCCGCTTAGAGGAAGGTAAACCCGGTTACCTGCACTGCTACGCTCAGGCCAGCCCTCAGCCGGAAGTCACCTGGTACCGCAACAACATGATGATCACGCCCGAGGTTCGTCGACCCTCACACGGCCGTCGACTTTTTCTAAAACGATGTACATGCGAGAAATTGCCCTTACAGCTCGTTTCCCTTTCCCTCTCATGTGGCTCTCCAGGACTTTCGTTTCGCCCTGTTTCCTAACGGCACCTTAAGGATCAACAACGTGGAGGTGTATGACGCTCACATGTATGGCTGTGAAGCCAGCACCGTGGGCGGCAAGTTGTCTGGCCACGCTAGAGTCATCGTGCTCGGTAAGCTGCAGGGAAATGTCTCCCAGTCTGAATGTCTGTTTCTTTGGGCTTTCTGCCGGACACCCACATAAATGTGAAGCATTACTCAAACATTGCAGGGTTGGAAAAACCTTCCCATTTAACACCTCCTCTCCATTATGAGGTCTGACTTTGCCTGTTTACATCATCTCAGCCTCTGATCGATAGCAGCCTTTTTATAATCATCAGATTAAGCAGATGTTGTTGTGGCCACAGTTACATTTGTCTCCTTGTAACTACAAAGCTATTTAACATTCGCTCAGCTCTGCAGAGACGTGGTAACAATCAATTTATTAAGTTCAGGTGTTTTGTAGAAAGGATTCAACTAAAGTTGAAGGTTGAGGTTAGTAGCTTAATGGAGGACGGGACCTGGATTCCATCATAGCATATTCATTTTTAGATGACCTAGTCAAAGTCCCGGCCTGAAGATATTTGAGGATCTGTGGTAGGAATTGAAAACTAGATGTCCACTGGATGCTCTCGATCTAAACGGGCTGAACTTAAGCTACCCACTGATTTTGGATCTTTCAGAATGGGTTAATATTTTTAAGTATGGACATCGAAACAAATGCTGGTTTTGTTTTTGTTTTTTACAGGAAATATATTTTTTTTAATTCCCTCAAAAAAATAACATTAATGCTTTATTTTCACTGAGCGCTGCGGTTTGGTTTACTAATAAGTGATATTATATTGTATGGTTATTTTTCCAATTATTGTTTGGAAACCATTTAACTTTTTCTGGCAGTTTTCAATTTTTTTCCATCTCCTTTTTGTGAAAATTATATGTTAGCTTTACTTTAAGAACCAATAATATGGGTAACAATGGGTAACAATCTGCTCTGAAAGATTTTTATTTTGTCAGATTGAGTGTAGAAACAGCTCGTTGGCTCGTAAAGGTTGCAGAACTATGAGAAAGAGAGTTTTGCAAGATTTTAATGTCTAGATGTGTCAAATTCTTTGGCCTCAAATGACTAAACAAGGGTTGCCAAAAAAGTTCCGTGTCGCTTTCCTTCCACTTAACAGTCATGTGAAACAGTAGTGCAATAAAAAAAATAAAAAAATACGTTAAAGGTTGCTACCAAGTGTTTAAAGGGACTGACCATGTTATACAAACGCTGCAGATCGGCTTAGTGTCATTTCATCTGCGGAGAGAGTTGGAACAAAAGAAGCTTTGACCTTCCCCCACCTCCCTGGTTTTTGCAGCGCATGTGTTAACCACATGTAATGTTTTTTCCGGACCTGTGTTTTCAGAGCGGCTGAAATTCACGCCCACCCCCCAGCCTTCCCAGTGCCTGGAGCTGGATAAGGATATCACCATCCAGTGCTCCGCCAAGGGCCGAGAAAGCCCCACAATCCGCTGGACCAAAGCAGGTGAAGTGTGACGGCGGCTTAATCTTTGATCTCCGTATCCGATCCGTGGTCACAGATCGGATACGGTGAAATCTCTCTGAGCAATATCTCACTCAAAAATGATTGTCACAACTAAGGTGCGACGTGTCAAAAAGTCTTCAGCAAACAATACGGGAAAGAGTTGTCATCACACAAGCCTTATCTGGCCTGTCTCGATTAACCGTGATGGTGCGTCGGTCGCCTCTTTAACCCGCTCCCTGCCTCTCTGTGTTCGACCCCCCACCCAGACGGAGGAGAGCTGCCGCCACATGTGGAACAGACAAACGGCCAGCTCCGCTTCACCAAAGTTACCCGCAGCGACGCTGGCAACTACACCTGCATCGCCTCCAACAGCCTCCAGGGGGAGATCAGAGCCTTGGTCACGCTCACTGTTGCGGGTAAAGACCTTTCCCATCAATCCAGATATATAAAAGTATCACATAGGGTCTATTTATATTCTCAAGACATTTTTTTTTATTAACATCCAAACAAAGCAGCTTTTATTATCCTCTCTCTGGCACTTTTTACCATATTAAGGACCTCTGAGCAGCTGAGAATCTGTTGGTGTTTGTAGTCTAGGTATTTCCCCAGTTGCACCCTCACATTAACGAGCGTTCTGCTCTGATTTTCTGTCCCGTCTGTGCCTGCATGTGTTTCTTTAGTGTATGTTCACTTCAAGGTGGAGCCAGACAACACCACCGTGTACCAGGGACACACCGCAGTCCTGCACTGCCAGGCCAGAGGAGACCCCGAGCCGCACATTCACTGGATGGTCAAAGACAAAGCCCAGGACATCACAAAGAACGGCAGGTAAGGAAGACTTATCGGGTCTAAGATGCTGTAAGTGAAACGTTTGTGTGTTAAAGGAATGTTTATCGAAGCTATGATGATATTTTAGTAATGCCTGCCAACTCCAGTATCCCTCTAAGACCTTCAAATAGCAGCAACATACATTGTTTCTCCTATAACCTTCTTGATCATTTGATAACTGAATTCATTTAAATCGATAATTTATCAAAGTCTGCCAAATGATGTAAGCTGTTTATCTTTGCATCACCTTAACATCTAAGTAGTAATTTCCGCCATCTTATGAGACAGAGGCTTCTGTTAATCGAGAGCAACGTCTGATTAATTCGTTTACAAAACTTAGACTGCTGCTCATTTTGTCTTACTGTTGTGTCCTACATTACTTTTCAGTCCTACTTCCTTTCCTCTTTCAGTGTTTCCCGCCATTCTTCCTTGTGTCCTTCTTTGTTTCGTCCATTGTCTTCTATCTGACTTACTTCTGCTTCTTTGTTGTCCTTCTTTCCTTTCCTCCACATTTCTTTGCTGTTATTCTTCCATCCAAGCTTCCAGTATCCTTCCTTTCCTCACTTTCTTGTTTCCTTGACTCTTTTTTTTCTCTCTTTCTTTTATGATTCCTTCCTCACCTCATCAATCTTCCTAATTCTGCAGATTAAGTGTGATTCTTTGATTGTTAAATCCACAACAGACAGTTAAACATGATCACTTAAGACGTAAAAGACACAACAGCTGCGGTAATGAGGAGGAAACTTCCCTCCTCTTCTCGTTGACCCCCATGTTTCTGCTGTCTGTGTGTTCTCCAGGATCCAGAAGATGCCGAACGGCTCGCTGATCATAAGAGACGTCACCACCGACGACACGGGTCGGTACGCATGCGTGGCCGGGAACAGCTGCAACATCAAGGACCGTGTGGCTCAGCTCCATGTAGTGGGTAGGTATAACACACATTCACACACACACAGGCATGCTTCCAAAGGTTTTCTTTGTTGTCAACGACCACGTTCACAGGAGCACATTAATTAATCCTCCACCCGTCTGTCCATCACCCGTAGCGACAGGTTAATAAACCCTCGTCTCTGACGCCACGGCTGTCTGTGGGGGTGATGAGCTTTGCTGGATGCTGGATCTAATAAAGCTTCGGCACACCGAGGCCAATAAAAGCTGATGAAAGTCACAGGCTCGCACTTTACCTGAATAGAGGGGACGTCTGATTCCAGAGAGGGAGACGATTGAATTTAGTTGTTAGGGTTCGCGTGACACAAAGCAGCCAAACAGAGTTATAGCCGTAACCTGATCACTTTAACCTTTTTTAGAGCGTCATGTTTGCTTCTGTGGTCATCAAACTTTCGCTCCTTTAAACAATCTCCTGTTGTTTTCACACATTTCCTCCCAGTGCCACAGCATCTAAAATTATAACTATTATGTATGTCAAGCAGACAAACCATCTCGCTCTCTTGATGGCGACGATGACGATAAAGCTCCGTATAAGATGATCCAAACTATTGGGCTGTCCGTGGGGGCGGCGGTGGCCTACATCATTGTAGTGCTGGGACTCATGTTCTACTGCAAGAAGAGACGCAATGCCAAGCGACTGGACAAGGGCCAGGATGCAGAAGAGCCAGAGATGGAGTGTCTTAACGGTAGGAACCGGTTCCTACATTTGCAACATCAACACAATTGGCTAAAACCGTAACAGACCATCTACCTGAAGAGACTTGCATGTTAAAAGAGTTTGAATGCATACTAAGGGAAACACAAAGCGCTTTGTAGTGAAACGGCAGGAAAATCAATAATAATTAATCCATCTGAATGACTTTTCTGATGAAACTAAATTTGTCATTATAAAAATTGATTTAAAAAAAACAACTGATTTTAAGTCAATATTAAAGTGAGCTCTCTTTCCGGTTCTTGTCAGGATTCATGCTGCTAAACCTTTTAGTCTAGTTATAATATTTTTAGTTGAACAAAAGTCAGAGAATTGCAGTAATGTGTTTTGAAAGTTACACAATCAGATATTAAAGTCTTTGTACTGGATCAAGAGAAACAGCGCAGCTCTGTCTGTTGTCCATTTGATTAAATGCAATCTTATTTTTATATTAACATTTTTTTAAGGGAGTTTAAAAAACAGAAACACCTAAGCTAAAACTAAATTTGAAATCAACATTTTCACTTGGATATGTAGAATTGCCTCCCAGTATTCGGATTTTAAAGTTATCTTTGTTAAGCCCATGGAAATATGTTAATATGAATTTAGCTTTCAGCGTATTACTCTTGTTGCTTAAAAAAAAGTTACCTGTTAAACCCCTCTACATTTTTATTTATTGAACACACAACATTTTTAATATGTATATCAATAGTATACAATTTAAAGTGCTAACATACCCACACAGGACTGAACTGTTTGGAGCATCCTCCCAATAATGACACTCGCTGTGTCTTTATTGTCTTTCGGTTCACTAACTTTCTTTCTCTCTTTTTTGTTTTGTTTGTGATTTACTACTTTTTATCTGCAGTTCGAAGCTTCAGCTGCACAAACATTAGCCGGCTGCTAACGTGCTTCCTGCATCAACCTAACTTGCTGTTGCTACTTTCCGACTGCTTCAATTATCATTTACTATTTATGTTTTCTGTATATTGCAGGTCTATAATGACCCTTTCTCGTACGTCTATCGATAAAACATTTAAATACTTTTATTGCTATTGTTTTATCTTCTAGCCCTACAAGAGGATGACTTTGGCACCAATTACCTTGGAAAAACTTTTTACCTGTACTATTGTTATCGCCACATGTTCCAACAATTATGTTAACATTTTTTCATAAATTGATGGTTAAAAAAATGTTAAAGCATGAACTTGTTTTTATAAATGTTGAATATTTCTAAAAGTATTAATATGAAATTTGGCAGCAATAAAAGAGGAATCTACTTGTTTGCCTATTATAAACCGATATTGCTGTTTGGATATTTGCCGTCATCTTGTGTTGACTGTGGGTACTGCAGGTTAAAAAGAATAGTGTTATTCTGGCTGGATGTATGGATTTGTGTAAATCTGCTTATACGGCTCCTGACCCACTGTGGATGTGTGATGTTTTTTATTAGGAGGTGGTGTTCAGCAAAATGGCCACACCACGGCTGAAATCCAGGAGGATGTGGCACTGACCAATGTAGCTACGACTGAGAAGCGCCACAGCCACGCGAGCGACAAGCTCCATTTTCCTCGAGCAAACCTCCAAACAATCACAACACTAGGTAATATAGCCGTGCCGTCGCCATGATCCCCGACTTGAAAGCCTCGTGTGCGTCTGTTCTAAGGTGTTCGGTGAATGTTTGCTCAGGTAAAGGGGAGTTCGGTGAGGTCCTGCTGTCCAAAGCCAAGGGCATCGAAGAGGACGATGCCGAGGCGGTGGTCCTGGTGAAGTCTTTGCAGTCCAGAGACGAGCAGCTCCAGAGCGACTTCCGCCGTGAAGCGGAAATGTTCGCCAAGCTGAGCCACCCCAACATCGTGCGCCTGCTGGGCCTCTGCAGGGAAGCAGAGCCGCATTACATGGTCCTGGAGTACTGCGACTTGGTACGCGCACACCAACTCAAGCAAATAATTAATCCTATTTTACTCTTATTTTTTTTTTTTACACAGTTTTGTTTTTTGTTGTTGTTTTTTTAATCACAGGGTGATCTGAAACAGTTCCTCAAAATTTCAAAAAGCAAAGATGACAAGGTGAAATCCCAGCCAATCAGCACCAAGACAAAAGTAAGTCCTTCAAAGCTGCTTTTCACATCAAATATCCTTAAAAACTTTAAAACATTTTCCTGTCACGCATGTCCAGATTTATTGATCGCTCATTTCCAAGTAGGAAGTGAGCGATTTGTAAAAAACATCATAAAATTCGTCACAGCTTATACAATATCGCATGTTCGGTTTTATAATATTTAACATTAATGATCTGCTTTAAAAAAAAAAACACAGGCATTTATGATCAACGCTGAGTTTTATAGATTTTCTGGCATTTTATGCATAAATAAATAAAAAGTATATTTGCTTATTGAAGATAAAATATGTCAGATCTCTAACCTCCTGTTAGTTTATTTAAAGTGTTTTTTAAGCAAGAAAAAACAGATCTCTTATCAAGGTGACTTTAAATTGTTTTTTTTTCTTCTTCAGGTCTCCATTTGCGCCCAGATTGCGCGCGGCATGGAGCATCTGTCCAATCACCGCTTCGTTCACAAGGACCTCGCCGCCAGAAACTGCCTGATCAACAGTCAGAGGAGGATCAAAGTGTCTTCGCTCAGCCTCAGCAAAGACGTCTACAAGAGGTCTGTTATAAGCACCCCGGGGTTCATTACTATTATACAGCTTTAGATGTTTATTTGTTTTAGGAGTTGAATGAAAAAATGAGAGAAAAAAAATAAAGAAGCTTCTGCCGATTATCTCCATGCACTGCACATGAATCCGTTCAGTTGTTGGTAGAGGCTCTTTCCACATAAATTACTTCATCTATGCAGCTTCAAACGAAGAGAAACAGCTTGTGTGTTTTCTCAAAGCTTGTCAGCCAAAGGAAGTCTGAAGTCTCCTTCTTCGCACCGGTGCTGACCGTCCACTTAATAATAGAAGTGAATCAACAGATGATTTGGCTTTTCTTCCAGGTTCTGGGACCTTGATTTACCCCTATAACACCCCTGTAGTTGTCTCTGGTTGGTTACTGGCTTAACACTAAGAGTACAAATGTTGTAGTGTGACCCTAGGTAAATGTGAACATTTGCTGGTTTTGAATCTCTGAGCTCTTTGAATCTCCGCAACACTCTTCAGTTGACTTTCCTTTTAAAGTTTTCCAAATCTGTGGTTTCTGTTGCTTTTCCATACTTTTTCCTTCCACTTAACTTAATAATTGTGTGGGTACAGACTTCTTCTGGTCCTTTTTTGGGGGATTACCTCCTTGTTTAGTTTGATAATGAAGTTTAAGGTCAGTAATCTGACCCAGTCGGCCATATTCTGTATTTTCAGGGGGGGTTTTAGAGGTTTTAGCCATAAATATTAAGGTTACCAGAATAATAAACCACCGTGCGACTGATTAACCTGCATAATCCAAACTTTTCTGTGACATAATTCTGTTTTTGTGCTGTCAACCTTTACGTAGCGAGTACTACCAGTACAAACAGGCGTGGATCCCTTTGCGCTGGCTGCCAACGGATTCCGTGTTCGAGGATGACTACTCCACCAAGTCGGACGTTTGGGCCTTTGGTGTGTTGATGTGGGAGGTCTTCAGTTTGGGGGAAATGCCGCACGGCAAACTGAGCGACGAAGAAGTCCTGGAAGGTTTGACTTCTTTCTTCAGCGTTTTTGTTCGTTAAACGGATTCGCCATTAAACAAACGACGGAAGCCTCTTCATCGTGGCTCTCGTGTTTCTGTCGCAGGTCTGAAGATGGGGAAACTGAAGCTCCCAGCTCCGGATGGATGCTCCTCCAAAATCTACAAGCTGATGGCGCGCTGCTGGGCGCCTGGCCTGAAAGAGCGCCCCTCGTTCACCGACATCGTCAACGCCCTGGGAGAGCAGCCCTCCGACAGCAAAGTCTGAGGGAATCGTCCTCAAACGGGGGAGAGGAACCAGAACTTTTGACTCTTCTTCCCTCCGAAGTACAAATGCTGGATTACTAGTCTCACTCATTTCAGGGAACAGGGTTGAACCGAGAACTTTTTGGGTTTTGTTGTTTGATTGTCTTTCCGTCAGCTAAGGGTTCAAACTAAACTTTTGATAAACCGCCAGAACCACGCTGATGGAGGAGTTTGGGTCTCTGTTGCAGTCTGTGGCGGCTCTCAACCTCAGTGCCTCTACCCTACATCGCACACTCACCTTAGCTCTCTACTGCCACCCTGTGGTGATGATGGGAACCACGCTCAACTCAGTGGAGATTTTGATCTGAGGGCTGAGATCTGGTGGTCTTCAGTTTTAAATTTGGTCATCCTTCATGTTTTTAACACCGACTGGTTTGGTTTCTGTGGGGGTTTTTTTCAGGTCTGGAGAAATTTAGAACAAGAACAGCATGCAAAAAAATGATCTATAACTCCAGGTTTTATTTCCTGTCCCATCGTCTAAATGAAACCTTCTTTGTCCTTTCTAACATTTCCTTTTCTTTCATCCCTTCTTTATTGTGTCCTACTTCTATTTCTTCATTGTGCCTTAACTTTTGTTTAGTCTGTTTTTTCTTCTGTCCTAATTCTTTCCTCTTCTCTCCTTCCCATAACTTTTGTGTTACTCGCTTTCTTCCTTTTCTCTTTCCTTCCTACATTTCTTCCTCATGTCCCCTTTGTGTCTTCCCTCCTTGCTGTCCTTCCATCCTTGTCCTCCCCACCGTCTCATTTGTCCTTCCTTTATTTTTTAATTCCCTCTTTGTAGTTCTTCCTACATGTAATCCAGTTTCAGTATTTTTCCCCAGGTTTTCTACCTAAATGTTGTCCAAACATAGAAAAATGTTCCACTAATTCACGATGAGCATTTGTTTTCTATATATATTTTAAAAAAATGAGCATTAAAGACAGAGGAAAGTAGAGTCTGTGTATACGTGAATCATGTTTATCAACACTATTTTTAACCTGTTCCTTTAACCTTTGAGCATACATATCCTTTTTTTTTTCTTTAAGATATTCCTGACAAAAGGAAAATTGCCTAGCCGGGTTTTCATGAAGGTTTGCAGTCTGTTACACTTCTCATTTAACACATCTGGCTACATTTCCTAAAATAAACTGAAAAATTCAAGTTTTCTAGCCAAGAATTGATATTAAAAAGGTTGAGCGTGCGTTCTCTCGTCATCTTCCAGGTGCTTATTTGACGCAGTTACAGGGATTAAACGTGCAACACAACATCCTCAGAGGTCCAATCACGTGTTCTTTGTTTTTTTGTTTTTATCTGAGTGGACCACCACACCTGTCAAAGTGTACATAACGTAGAAGCCATGCACTAACTTCACGTAAGAGAACACCATGTTTGTTTGTGCAGAAGGATGCACAGGTACCTGTTTTTTTATTATTATTATTATTCACGATGAAGGTCCTGTTTGTTTCGTTCTTTAGCTTTTTATAACTGGTATTTTCATAATGTTTTTTATGTTAATTTTTTTATTTTCTATTTTTTTTTGTTCGCATGGTCCAACTCTGTGTGCATCCTAACTGAATATGCGAGCAGTCACTACATAAGCATGTCAAAAATGCTGACTGCAGGTTAACGTGGACTCATTTAAGTGCCTAGTAAATGAAGGATTATCCTAACAGTCGGCCCTTTTTTACATTATCTAATCAAATACAAAGGCCTTTTGTTTGAGCTTCTTTTTACATATGTTGTGTTGGTGTTTTTTTTTTTTTATAAATGCTAGGCACTCAAACCTAGACCTCCTTGTTTTTTGTTTTTATTCTGCTTGAGCAAATGTTCACATTAATCAGATATATTCAAAACTATACAAGCTGCTGTCAATAAAGGTGCACAGTGTTTTTAATCGGTGTGTGTTTTTTTATTTTAACTAGCCAGAGCCAGAATGTAGTTTATTAAATGTTGCAAAGTTCAAAACAAGAAAAAATATGACTTAGTTTTAGAAATGCATGTTTCTCTCATGTTTTTTTGGGTGTTTTTTTTATGGGAATTTCTCAAACCAAAGACTTGTCTTTTTTTGTATTTAGGAACATATGGACACTAGACGGTAATAATTGGGATGGAAAGTCACAGAAACAAAAAAAGTTAAACTAAAAGTAATACTTTATATAGAGTGCTCAAGCTAAAAAAATCAAAAAGTCCAATGACCAACAATAATTGACATGCAATTAAAAAACAAGTTAAAAAGCAAATTTAACTAGATGTATTTAAACTAGTCCAAATGAAGAGTTTGAGGGTCTTTTTTACTGTCTTAACTTGGCATGAGGCAATCAAAGCAGACCCTGATTCATGTTTATATTGTATTTCACAAAAACCACAATTGCTATTATAAGATACGTAGGTGTTCAAACTAGCAAAATAGTCATGGTATACTGTAAAGCTCCAGCAGCACAACTTGAATGTCAAGAGCTTTTTTGTTTGCTTCATTTGTAAATCCTTCATTTTTCCTCATGTGCTTCCTTACTCCTTTCCTTTTGTGCTCCCTTCCACCATGGGTGTCCTTAATTTTTTCTGCCCTTTTTTTCAATCCAATCTTTATCAGTAGTCTGTATTTCTCTTCCCCTTTATAATTCCTCTTTTCTCCTGCCTGTCCTGTCAGCCTGACCTAACTCTTTCCTTCCATTGGTCCTTTATTCTCCTATGTCCCTCCTTTCTTTCTTTCTTTCCTTTCTGCATGCACACTTACTTCCACATCAGCAATTTTTCTTTCTTTCATTTTGTCTTAATTTTGTTCCTTGCCTTCTTTAATGTATATTTACCTTCACTGTTTTATTTTTTTAAATGAAAAGGACTCCAGACTCGTGAGTGTAGAAAGGTTTTGAGGTTTTACATTAAAAAACGGTTAGATTTCTACCTCAACTTACATGGATATCTTGAAGACAGATGTTTAAAGTAGCAAAATCCTGTTAAAAGTTTGTTTGTTCAACTTAATGTGTGATACTGTTGGGGACAATTCAGAGAATCTGTAATTACCCCTGAAGACCACTAGGGGGTAGTGAATTCCCGTTGTAAAAACCAAAGAGCTGTTAAGGATTTATTAGAGGTTCTTTTGAATGCATTTGTTTATTACTACATGAAAGGCATACATGCTGCACTAGATATAGTTTGTAAGAGTGTTTTAGGCTCACGGTTTCTCTTTTTGTCCATTCTCTAAAACCAACTTCATGCAAATTTACAAGAAATAGGTGTGAATAGGCATTTTTCAAAGTTTTATTGCACTGGCTTTCTTTTATGAACGAGGTTTCATGCCATGCTACAATCCTACAATGCAGCAGCTTTCGAGGGAAAAATAATTTCAGAAATATAACAAGGCACCTGTTCTAACCTGCCTGCTGGGAGAAAGAAGTGGGAGAGGATTTCATGCCTTAACCACTGAAATGCCTCTTGGCTAATTTTCTTTCCCTTTTTCTTTTTTTAATTTGGAGGACATTTTTAAAAGTGTCTATTCGCGGAGTCATGACTGATTGTAATGCACTCATTCCCGTTGTCTGCTGTCATGGAAACCTGGGTTCTTGCACACAGTGCTTCCAAAGAACAAAAACTGAAGGCAGCTACTACAAGAACTTCAACATTATACGCACCAGAAAAGCTGGGTTAGATTAGAACATGTTAACTTTAGCTTTAATTACAATTTTTAAATCAAAATATACAATTTGGTCTCCCTGAACAAGGTATAACAAGTCTTATACACATTTTCTGTAAGAAAACCTATACGTTTGTTACAATGTTTAGTACTAGTAAGACCTACTTGCACCTGTGGTAAAGATTTAATTATCTAGGAACAAAGTTCCATGTTAAGGAACATTAGTGTTAGTAGAGATATTTCTGACAATAAATTAACCAGAGTAATAAAACAATGTGAAAGCTGAGCTAGTTATGAACTGCAGATGGAGTTCATGCCTACTTTTCCATAAGGAGATGGATCTGTGATGCTGTGGGTCGTTTTTTACGCCAAATGTCATGGGAAACTTGTCAGAGCGCATAAACTATGTAGAATATATGATATCACATGCAAATTTAAAATGTTTGATTAGGGTCTTTTATGGGAGATGATGAGCTTAAAAATATGGCTAAACCAACACGGAAATTGTTCACCGGAAACAAAATCCGAATGGCTGCTTTAATTCCCAGATATAAATCCTGCAGAGAACTAGATTGTTTTAATTGCTTTGCCTCTTCCTTGTGATTCCAAAAGAGCTATTTGCTGGGAATTCAGTAAGTTTTTATGGGGTTTCTTAAACTTATTATTCCATTAGTGGAAGCCAAACTAAGAGAATACATCAAAGAAATGAAATTGACTGCACTTGAATTAACTTTAAGGAATTTTTTGATAATGTTAGTGTGTAAACAAAAAAAAAAAGTTTATTTAATGTTTATTTAATCAACACAAACCAGGAGTGGCTCTAGACTATTGCAAAGCATCCATGCCTGTCTGATGCGTCAGCAAACTAAGCAAATGCAGGTGGCCCGAAATCACCAGCAGGGGGCCTCTGAGAGCAGCTGAACTCCAATGCATTGCCTTATCATTGCTTTTATCTGAGGGCCTGTTGCTTATTCCAGGCAGTCACTGGGTTAGAGGTGGTGGATCATCACAGAGTTAACATAGAGACACACATGGTAGCAGTTAACCTGACATTCATATTTCTGGACTGTAGAAGGAAACTGGAGTATCTGGATAGAGTTATTGTATACAAAGGGAGAATATGACAACTCCACATTGCCAGGTTGGGTTGAAATCCCCACACTGCTTACATCTGGCCATTGTGCAGCCATGTAATTGTTTTAGATAAAAATAATAACATCATTATTTAGGGTTTAGATCATGTGTCATGGTAGTTACAAGATTGTCCCGCGTTTTGTGCTTGGGTCAGAGTTTCTGTGACCCTGTAGTTTAAAAATAATAATAATTTACTGTGTTTGCTTTAACGACCAAAAAACGAAGGACCTCATTTAATGTCTCTAAAGCGTTTAAAGCATTATTGGTTGTTGTTTTTTTTATGGATGTTACTGCTCAGGTCGTCAAGAAAAAATACATTTGGTTGTAAAGTTAAAGAGCTCAGTCTAAGTTTATATGATTTTAATTGGTTTGAGTGGCAAAAATATTTTCTTAATTAATATTTGGATAAGTTGTATTTTATACATCTCTACAAAAAAGCTTTATGCCCAAATATGCGGCTATCCCTGTTGTTGCAAGAAAAAAACGTCATCCTTCCACTAAACCTTCTATTAAAAACGATCAGAGGCATTGAGCACTCTGGTTTAGCAGTGCTGTTTCAGTTCTCAGTGGCGTGTCTTAAACTCAAAATTTGGCACGGAAACTTTTCTGTCAAACATGTTTTTTTTTTATTTCAGAGTAAGTTATTTTTCTTATTAACCACTCGAAATATAAAGTTGTTATTTTGTTAGGTTTGTTAGTATTTTGACGATTGTGGGGTACCTGCTTGTCCACGGTGACGTTGACATTAGCTCAACCATGTTGGTATTTATTCTAATGAGTGTGCCCCGTCGACCAATCACAGCGCTATTCAGATAATCCTCAACCAATCGATGCGGGAAACTGTGACTCACCAAATAAGGAGAGACAGCACCAAATAAGGAAACGTATCTCTTTATAAGGAGGAAAGTAGTTCCTCGCGTGTTGTATCGTTCCGCCGTTAAGTCCGACATTTTGAAGATTAGTGCGTTTACACGTGTATTAATTAGGTTGGTGTGAACGTTTGATAACATACGGGTGGATTTTGACTATATTTAGACGAAAGAATCAATGCATATTGTTTTTTTTTTGAAGTCGGCGTGAGGACTATTTTATGTAGCGCCGTTGTACGCGGGGGCGTTCTTCGCGCTTTCCTTTTTGAGAAAGTGCTGGTTCTTTTTCGGAGATAGAGGAGGGCGAGTCGAGCTCGGCCGGCTTTGCGGGTCTCGGGGGGTCAGCAGCAGTTAGGAAAGTTCTTCTCAGTCCGGTTCGTCTCAGTCTCACCGGCTCGGACGTTTGTTTTTATCAGCCTTCCCTCCCTCCTTCTCCTCCACCAACGGTTCGACACGCTTCAGCTTTCCTGGCTGGCGCTCGGAGACTCGCCGCGGTGAAGAACATATATAATGCTACCGAGCCAGGTCGGGTCGGCTCCGTCTGGGAACGGTTCGGCGTCCGGCAGAACTGCTGCGGGGATCCGTCCCGTTCTGGTGCGGACGGGTCCAGTCGATAGCGGCGGAGCCGAGAGGGAGGCCGCCGGGATGCTGGGCTCGTCCAGGGGCCCCAGACCAGGGAATTTGGCCGGCCTGAACCCGCTGCAGACCACCGTCCAGGGTGGCATCGGCGGGCTGAACGCCGGGGTCGTGATTCCGCACCGCTTCGAGCCGGACCGGGACTGCGCTCCTCTCTGCAGCGGCTCGGATAACGACTCGGACTCCGGAGACGACGAGGACCAGGTGGGGTCGCTCGGGGACGGCAGGAGAGGGGTGAAGCGGGAGAGGGCGGAGATGGAGGCGGCGGCGGCGGGCCAGGAGCTAGGAGTGCCCGGGGGGTACGGCGTTGTGACCGGAGGAGTCGCCGGGGCCAAGCCGGGGAAGAAGACACGCGGGCGGGTGAAGATAAAGATGGAGTTTATCGACAACAAGCTGAGGCGCTACACCACGTTCAGCAAGAGGAAGACGGGCATCATGAAGAAGGTGAGACTGGATCCCATCAGCTGGTTGTTTTTTGTCTTTATTCAAGTTTCACCACGTTTTTTGTTTTTTTTGTCACAAACCTGAATGAATTTTATCTGGAATGATGTGATGGACTGAAATAAAGTGTTCAACAGCTTTTCCATATCTTTGCAAATCAACTTTCCACTTAAATTTGTCTTTGGGCTTTGACTAGGCCATTTGAAAACGTAAGCCTTGTAGGGACAGTTTTGCCTACAAGTTGGTCTGAATCAGGGTCGCTTTGTATTTAGATTTAGCTTCATCTATCTCCCCATCAAACCTGACTTCCCTTTCCTAGTTGTAAAAAAAAAAAACCCTGATGCCTCCACCATTATGTTTTTGTTGTTCCTGCATTTGAACCAAAAAGTTAACCTTCTTCCACGTGTGTCCTCCTAATTACAACCTCTGCACCAGTAAATCCTCCCACCTGAGCTGTGGGTCCTGTGCAGCTCCTCTAGAGTTAAAAATCAAGTCTTTTTGCCTCTGTGCATTGGCATAGGTAGCATTCAGTTTGACTTCAGTTCAACCAGAGGGTTTATTTCGTGAGCAGAGCATTCACAGGAGCAACTTGGTCAAATCCTTGTGACGAAATGGTTGTGCCGCAATGTGACTCAGTGGGTGCAAGGAAGTCAGAGCGAAGGACTGAAAATAGATTGGAGCCAGTGACGGTTCTATTTGTGCACACACACACACACACAGGGACTCTCAGGTTTCCAAATAACCTGATGCACTCATTCATGCACACGTTCTCCCCACAAAGCCCACCCTTCGCAGGCTCTTTGGGTTGGGCCTGCCTCTTCTGCAGAGAGGTTTCAACGAACAGGCTGCTCCATTCGTCACGGCGAAGCGAGACCATGTGGCGGCGAGCAGCAGTAGAGACGGTGTGTGGCAACTGCAGACTAAACCCAAGAGGGAATCAGATGAGAAGACAGTCAAACTCGCCGAGTCTGAGCGTGCAGCGGCGCTCTACATCCTCCTCTCATCTTTGCTTTCGTTTCTGTGACAGGCGACGCAGGGGAGCTGAACTTCCTCTTCATGTGTGATCCTCAGTGCTTGTATTGATGCATGTTGAGTAATAGTTTTTGGACGTGTTTGAATGAAGCATTTTCATATTTACTAGAGATGTACTGATCTGGTTTTTACTGGAGAATACCTAATATATTTTTTCTTTTTTTGTAATAAGCCAACAATGAAGGTTTTTAAATAGTCTTCCCATTTATGCATTGAAGCTAGGGGTGCTCCAAAAACATCGATTTACATCAGAGTCGGGATTTTCCATTTACTTCAATTCACAATAGATTTCAGATTTCCTAAATTTTCTGGCTATCAGAAAGTGATAAATACAAAAGCAAGAACCCATTAGAAAATACCCCATGTTTATTCTGCTACATCTCTCTAGCTTTACAAATGATTTATTATGAACAGCAGAGTTGGTTTGATTATCTGAAGCAAAGTTAAATTTCTGCAAACTTTTGTGTATTTTGGGTTTAAATAAGCTCCTCCCACCCACAGATTGAAGCAGAAGTCAGGAATTGATTGTAAATCAAAGATTTTCACCCCTAAATGAATCCGCCTGTATTCTCAAAGTTTTATATATTATGAGTTCTGCCACGTACTGTTAGAACTACACACTGACTTGATATTTAAAAGCCTTAGCTCTAAAATATCGTGGTTAATATATTATGATTATATTGCAATGTGCACAACGTGAATATTTGCAAATGACTGTTTGGAGTGCAATATTTGTTTATAATGTAAAAGTGATGAAGTTGGATTTGTCATTGTGATTAATAGTGTTCCTGATCTGATTGATATTTGTCCAATATCGGTGAGGACC
>JAVLVB010000251.1:1692586-1713486 GCA_032876305.1 Orestias chungarensis | reverse complement strand
AAAAAAACCCCATCTAAAATCTTCAATATCAGCACTCCAACACAAGCACAGTGTATTTGTCTTCTCATTCATTTTATCAGTGTTACGATAATACCACCAGTTATTGAAATTTAAATCAATATCGTCTACCTATAGTTGATTCTATCCAATGCTTTAGTCAGATCTGCATCAATGATAAACAGAGCTGTTTCTTGGCAAGTGATGGTGCTTTTTTTTATCCGTAAAGAGCAGCTGAAATTAAAGGAAAATATTGTTTCATAACAATCTCTAGTGCTGGACTTGTGAAGCATTTATAGTCGATGTGAATGACATAAAGAGGGTAAAATTTGGGCTGAGGTGAAAAAGCTTAATACCCCGTTTATCCTGGAACCGGCTCTGCTGCGACTCATTTTCAATTAATTATGTGACGTCTTTTTATTAAAAGGTAAAACCAACACTTTTCAAGGTAAATAGTTTTATGTATGTATTTATTTATTTTTTCCGACTGTTGTCGTGGAAACTGATGTGTCTTTATGCCGGCATTTGGCAGCATGGACACTATTTGATACAAAACGTGGAGTGATTTTTAGTTTATTGTCATAAATGATTGCCCACACGTATCCCAGCCGTGACAGACATTGACAGCTGGGTGGTGTGGGCAGATTTCTAGTAGTTTGGTCTCTGTTTCGCTTTAAAGGATGCAGTGAGCGCAGAATAGGCTCACATGTTTTAGCTCATACACTAAAAACCTATCGTAGTCGGTTTGGTGATATGTAGGGACGGGCAATGTGGATAACGACTTTTATCAACTACTAATACTATAACCATAAAGAAGTAAATTATACAAATGCTGCTCTTGGAAAAACAGACCAATTTTAAATTACACATGTTATATAAAGACGTGGGATTTTACTAAACTGTACAAAATAACTGCAGTTTAAAGCCTTTTTAATATCCATCTTTAGTGTAATGGGAGAAATTGGTGAAATATAAAAACTGTGAGTTTCCAAAAATCATGCTTTATCATCGTCACATTTACTTGAGATTTTGTTGTGCCATGGTGCGTTATGGGTTTTACAGGATTGCTTGCCAAAGTGTGGCATACATTTTGCCCCTTTTTACTCTGATACCGCTTAGTAAAATCAAGGGCAACTCACTCTCTTAAGTCACAACAATCTCCAAACAGTCTTCATGTTTGTAATGGAACCTCCTCATTAATCCAGGTCTGCAGCGCGTTTCTCTGAAGTTCAGTGGAGAATATTGGCGAACAAAGGGAAGCAAGATGGGTCAGAAAGATGTTTGTATTTTTAGAAAGCAGCAACACACTTCAATCTATTATCTTTAAATTGAAAGTTTATAGCTGCTCCAGAGCTAGGGGTACACAATATGTTATGAATACGTTGTCATAATATCGGCTTTTGCAATATTCATATGTTTAGCGTGCAATATTTGTTTGTTAATATGTTTTAAGACAGAATCTCCCGGCACTAAAACTTCACACCAGACTCAAAAGAAAGGGTGCATAGAGATGGAAGCACTGATTAGAAAGCTGCAAAAGAAGAAAACGGGGTATTTCTACTGGTATTATCACCATCGATATCTGTTACAGGTCAGGTTAGAGGTTGAGCTAATTCAGCATTGTTAATCCCAAGTTTTGAAAGAAGAAAAGCTTTAGGGTCACATGAAATTACATTCTCGCTTTAGATTAAAAAAAAAATTCCGGAGCCTCAGCCATTCATTTCAGGAATTTAGGACGCGATGGAAGATGGATGTGAAGAATTTTAAAGTGAAAAAGACCCTCTAGACGGCGTTTTTCCAGTTTGCTAAAAGCCATATAGAAAATGCACCACTCAATGTGTGGGAAGATGGTACTCTGGTCAGACGAAAGCAAAATAAAACACCCGCCTCCCTATGGTGTAACACGTTGGTGTTTTGCTTTTTCTGAATCAAATACTTTTTATGTTTTATTTATTTAATCTTTGTAACCTTTTTAAAGAAGCCTGCTAAATGACCAAGTGTAGTCTAATCAGGCAGCTGAGCTGTAAAATGCTTCAAGGTGATCTTTAGTACATCTTTGAGGTCGACCAGAATTCAATCAGATATGAAGAATACTTCAGTTTCTGGCAGATGCCGCAACATTTAAAAAATATAATTTTCTTATTGTTATTGCCGCATGATATTAGAAAAAACGTTAACCTGTTGCGATGACGATACCACTTGTCTTTGGTGCTAATCTTTGCTTCCGTCATTCAAGCCTTCAGGATTTCAGTATGCAGTTAAAGCTTTTGCCGCCCCCAGAATGCAATTTTTCATAACACTTTATACATTGGCCAACAAACATAAATACTTTAAATTTTTGTAAAATGTTGATTGTTCTCCATTATTTTAATGACAAATGTAATATTTCTGCATCATGTTTTTATCGCGCAAAGCACCTTGAACTACCTCGCCGCTGACATGTGCTTCACAGATCAACTTGACTTTGCAATGTGAATATTGCAAACACTGACATTTCCACGTTGAGATATTTTGTCCTTTGTCCAGGTTGTGGATTTATGGCGCGTAAAAGTTTGACCTAGAAAATAGAGATGAGTAGTTTACAACAATATCGAATCAAAGGTTTTTGTACTGACTGCTTGTGTTGGCGTGAGGATATCTGATGGTTGTACGGCGATATATTCAATCAATCGCTTTTTCGGCCGATATCGGTTCCAGTATTTGTTTTGTGTGTAAGACTACCTTTTTTTTATATCCACATTACCCATCCTTATCAGCAATCGGTTCCTCCAGCCACCCAGTTAGTCTGTGGTTCTCTGCTCACACTTCGCTCCATCCAGCCGTCCAACTAAGCGCCCATCAGTTTATAAGTCTCTCCTCTACAGTAAAACATCGACCCCCTGTAAAATACTTGCATACTAATGTTTTGCAATGTAATAGTTGAGAACGTGGAGTCGAGCTGGCCAGTTTAATGTGCTCATGTGAGGCAGAGCAGGAAAGAGATCAGGACATATAAATTTTTTTATTACAGCTCAATAAAATTGGCCGCGTCTGACAGATAACTGCGCTCCAGTGTACAATGGCACTTCTGTCGTGTCGCTCGGGCTGCAGTGGCGGCAGCGACGCCGGCCTCCTTATACCTGATGACTTATTAAGATTAAAAGGTTTTTTCGGGAGTTTAAACCCTGAGTGCAGTCAGATTTCGATAATCCTGTCTTTCCCCTCAGTGGGGTCGGCTTGACCAACAGGCAGTAGAGTCCACCTCTGTTGGAAGAGCAGTTCCTCAGTCATTTGGAGTGCTAACATCCACCCCCTGCCGTTGCAAACAAGCTCTTTGCTGTTTCACATCTATATCAAACTCACTATTCTGGGAGCCTTATCTTCAGTTTCTTGGAATACGTCACAGTTCACTACAGGAGTATTTATAAATTCCTCTGGGGTTTTTTTTTTTTGTTCTGCTGGTTTTCCACTTGTTCATGCTGGGAATATTTTATATTCCCTTCACTGCTGAAAATAATTAATCGGGGGGGTGGAGTCCAAATTTGGTAAATTATATTATAGTTTTTGTGTCTGGGGTCACATCTTTAACTGTTCTTTTTTTTTTTTTTTTTTTAAATCTTCCCACAGGCCTATGAACTATCGACCCTTACAGGAACCCAGGTCCTGCTGCTGGTGGCCAGCGAAACGGGTCACGTCTACACCTTCGCCACGCGTAAACTCCAGCCCATGATCACGAGCGAGACGGGCAAAGCGTTGATCCAGACATGCCTTAACTCGCCAGACTCTCCGCCGCGGTCCGACCCCTCCATGGACCAGCGCATGAGCGCCACGGGCTTCGAGGAGACGGACCTAACCTACCAGGTGTCCGAGTCGGAGAGCATGGGCGACGTGAAGGTAAGAACTTGTAACTCTGATTGCTTTTTTTGACGAAGCGTGCGTCTTCTAGCTGCCCTTTCTGCTCTTTAGTGGAGGATGAATTATGAATATGTCAGAAATATCTGTAGAAAAGGGGCAGCATGCAAGAGAAGACAAATTGAGTTCACTAGCAGATATGCGGTAAAAAGAAGTTGGATTGTAAAACAGAATGCATCCTTCTATCAGAATGAAAACACAATATGAAATTCTTTATAATTGCTCCTTCTTGAAAGCTTGTCTCTGCCAACTTTGCCTTTATTTCAGTCGATCGATTTTTGGATGTTGATGTACAATCTGAAGGTTATAATTTCATTCAAATGGGGATCAATGTTTCGCTGATGTTGGCCCCATTTTTGACTCGATATATCTACATCGATCCTATAAGAAAAACTTGGCTGGGATTAACTATTTATGTTGCAATTATATGTCTGCTTGGCCAGATGGTATTAGTTTGGTGATGTGATGGTGATGCAGTTTTTTTTTAACCTGAAGCACAAAAGCAATATCAGAAATGTCGTCGCTTTTACATTGGGGAAATGTATCGAGTAAATACGATATCGATAAATATCAATTATCAGCCATAACGGCAGTGATATTGGACATTTATATCAGCCTAAATGTTCTTATCAGTGAATTTAAGTTGCTGCCGTGTCTCAATAAATGCACGCTAATATCGGAGTGGTAAACCTCTACCGCAAATAAAATAGTTCTGGCTTTCTATAGTAGTTTTAGCCCCAACTAACAGCTGGAGAGATCAAATAAATTCATTGTATCTATCACAAAACCATGAAGTAAAAAATATTAAAAATATCCAAATGGTTTAAATAGATAAATCTTTTTTTTGGAATTTGTAAGTATAAAAATGGCTAAGTTTTTATTTGACAAGTGCATTTCAAGTTGTATCACATTTTCCTACTGTGTAAATATTAGCTTTGGATAGCGGCCGCTGACCAAATTGTTTGCAAAATGTTGTAGGTGTTCTATATATACATATTTTTTTTTAGCTTTTAGCAGTTTAGCTTTTTAGTGCAGTAACTTAAATCCATACACAATTGCTTGCGTCCAGTTTAGACATTGGATGCTTTTTAGGAACTGTAGCTGCGCTATGAGGTGTGTTCTCCTTGTGAGGGTCATGGTACAGTTTCTGTACATCTAGGTGACAAATGGAGCTTGAATGAACTAAATCACCTTATTTTTCCCTCTCCTATTTTCTATAAGAATTGAGCAGCCTAAAAAGCGAATAAAAATGGTTCTATGTAACTTCATAGGCCTGGCTTTTTCTTCTTAAACGGACGTATTTTGAATAAACAATTACTTGCTCGTATTTTAATCCAGTTCTGCTTAAACTCCTGAGCTCTACAGCTACTCCAGAATTAACGAGGGTTTCTAACTGTTCTGCCACTTATAAGCCCCAAATGAACATTTTCTCTGACGATGTCAAAAACGGAAAAAGCTCAGATTACTCACAAAGCACTGGTGATTTATTTTCTTGACTTAAAAAAAAAAAAAGTCTCTTTAGTTCCTTATAGGGTTATAGACCGAAGTCAAGTCACATTTAAAGAATGAAGAGTCTTGTGTGAAGGGGATGGTCCTTTAACTCTTTGCCTCTGACCTCTTCTCACCCAGAAAAAAAAAAACACTCTTAAAGATAAATCCCTGCAGGCCTGGGATGTGTTAGGATAAGAAACAACTACCCAGCTCTATGGAGTCTCTGGAAGTGTCTCTCTTTTCTTTTTCTTTTTTTTGTTCCTCCTCCATTTTTAGAGTTTTAAACTCAATCGGGGAATATCCACATCTTTAAAACCTCACGTTGTACTTTTACCCTTGAGAGCTTTTAACATTTTGATCAAGCTAAAACATCTGCTGGCAGTTGATTATACTGAATATAAATGCATTTATTCATTTTTAAAAAGGGCACAGTTTTATTGTAACAAACACCAATACATTACATTTTTACATGCCAAATTGTAAACCACTCAAAGATTATGATAAATGCAGCTAAATTCAAATCCTAAAACTCTGTGCAGATGGATCTTCAGCCATGAATTTGTCTCTCTTGCCGTTTGCACCTTGCAGTCGCGTGCTGGAGGCTGCTATCCACCCCCCCCAATGTTCGCTCAACTTAAGTGAGCACCTTTTAAAAAAGCAGGCACTCTCTGGCCCCCTTTGCCCACTCCAGCGCCAGGTAATGCGTCCCAGACCGCGGTCAGGGATGGGAGCTCAACCTTTGCATGTTAATCCACTCTCATGCCCGCGCCGCTCATTGATAAAAATTAGATTCGGCCTCTGTTGCCATATATGGTATGGTTTCCCTGCCTGCACTCTTGGCTGAGGCCCCTCGCATTCCTTATAAGCTGCAGCTGTCTTCGGAGTCCTGTGATTCGGACCCGCCGCTCCACCCCCCACAACCCCCGAACCCTCTGGTTTAGCGATACGGTGCAAAGCTTCAGATGCAGATAGGAGTGAGTGGGCTGGAAACCTTTTCCCCAATAACGGGCCATCCCGCTTCACGTGACGTCTGTCTAGGTGGCTGGCAGGGATGCTGTCGCAACGAATGTGGGAGAGCAATGAAGAAAATATATATATGTATGTGTGTGTGATCCATGTCTGGATCTGGCCTGTTATGGCTGAGGTTGATATGATTATTATTATTATTTTTTTGAGGGATCATTTCAGTGAAGTGGGTCTGCCGTGTGGTTGCTGCCCTGTGAGCGTCTGGAGTCTGTCCATGAAGAGAGGCGGCGTGTCGTGCATACAGAGCCAGCTAGTCTAAACAATTCAGTTTGCAGAGGTTGGTGGGGGGAAGTGGAGAACTTTTATAAAGGAGGGTTGGGGGGGCAAAAAGACAAGTTGAGGTGATTTAGTGCTTGGAAAACAAAATGTTTGGATGATAGAAATGCTGCTTTTGGGTGCTTTTTTATCCCCCTCCCTTCCTCCAGTTGCTCCTGCACACTGCCTTGCAGCTAGCTTAAATAAACTGATGTCAATTCCCTTTAACAACAAATAGAAATACGTACGACTGGAAATATTAAAGGACTAAATCACTGCTGGTTACGAACCGTCAACGTCTACTTTCGAGGATTCCCGATAAAGTGCACGAGCGACCAGAAGTTTCTGTTCAAGAAACTATTTGCAGAGCTTCCACATTTGGTCCTGCACCCTGTCGGCCAGCTGGCTGAAACATGACCACTGCAGCATCCCCTCCTTGTCGATGGCATGTATCTAAAGAAAGAGATCACGCAAACGTCCTCATCAGTGTCCTTCTGTTAAAGTGGGGAACAAGTTGTATAATTGCGCACAATACTGCTGAATTTTGACAACTTATCAATAAATACATGGCTATAAATATTTTATAGCAGATCATTATGGTATATGATATTTCAGCAGCAGGAATAATTGTTATTTTTTTATCCTTTTTTATTTGCATATGAAAAAAGCTTCTGGATCAAGTTGTTCTGTTTTCTGTCTGGTGCGCCAGCAGCAGCTTGGATAAGTTTGTGTTTGTGACTAGAAATAAAGTAAACCACATCTTCCAACAAGAGCTTTATTAAATCATGTACCAGTTCTAGTACGCAAGTTTATCACGTACTAGTTTTTCTTCTTGCCCCTCCCCCCCCACAATCAAACAACGAAAAGGTATAATTCCCAGCTCTTCCCTTTTTTGTTTATACGCACGGCTGCAGCAGCGTTGTTGGAGGTTATTAGTTTTCAGCTGCTTTTTTATTTTTTTTACTGTCGACAGACCGAAGTATCATGTTTGTGGTCGTAGGTGGAAGTTGCTTTGGGTAGAAAAAAAAGACAAGTTTCAAGTGTTTTCACTGATCGACCGCAATAGAGTTGTTAGGCCTGTGCATTAAAAATATCAACACGTTCACTTTACTACACACAATCGGTGAGGGTTCGGGCTCATCCACAGTCTTAAAGCTGTATAAAATGTGTTGGTTTTATTTTTCAAGAATTAATTATTGAAGCTGGTGATGATGTTTTTGATTGTAAATGACCCTTTTCCCCATTACGTTTTCCTAAACAAACACATTTGATAATGGTGTACTTTACCATAGTTTATCATTTTTATTTATCATGATGGTTCTGTTTTTAATTAAGATCTAGTGTAAAATTTAATTGCATTTTAAAGATCTAAGTTGACTTTCCTAAACTCATGTCATTGACCTATCAATAACAGCTGAGTAGCACTATGTAAACATTATTCATTGAAGTCATTAGAAACTATTTTTCTAAATTATTGGATGTAAAATGAGTGCAACACTCGATCCAAGCTAAGATTTTAAACATGTAAGTAAAATAAAATAAAAAACTATAATAAAAACGTCCCAACCGACATAAGGTACAGAAATAAATGTTATTGGTCCCTCATGTGTCACATTCTTCTCATCAGTCCAAATTTTCCTAAAAGTCCTCCTTTAAATGTTTTTATTTCTTTTAGTTGACTTGAGATCTAGTCCTGAAGCCTCAGACGTGACTTTGTAAACCTTTCCAGATTTATTGATGTTTTCGCTTGTTTAAGATCTACCTTGATATAGATCTAGGTTTAATTGTAAATGCTAGGAAACAGAACAGGCTTTTCTTGGTCTGATACTAAAACGTGTCCTATTTAATTATAGCTATCATGGATTTCCTAGATCGTTTATCTTTTTTATATTCATTTTGCCGTTTATTCATGTGCTTCGAGTCTAGGTTCCTTTATGTCCAGTTGGCGGAACATTTGCCTCCCCTGAGATCAAAACCTGTTTTGGATTTGTTGTTGACCGCGATTCTAAAGAAGCTCCGAGGCAGAGAAGACTTTATTTGTATGCAAAAATAAACAAGATATTACAACATGCATCAGGAATCCTGCAGTCCTAGTTTTATTGTTTTACCAAGATATCCCACCCTCTTAAAAAAAACAATAATTCGTTAAAGATGGTATAAATTGCCTCCCAAATTCCAATTTTTTCTGTTTATGGCTAATCTCTAATTTAGGATTTTACTTAAAAACTATTTTTTTTTGCACAAGTCTTTTCTGCTCTTTGGGTTATTGTTGGATGGAGATAGCAAGTTCCATAACTCATGCATGCTGTAAAGCCGTGACTACTTCTCAGTCTGCTCTGGTTTTTCCCTCCATATCACTCCTCTCCCCACATCCTCCCTACAGTTTGAGCCGTCGGTGTCAAAAATCCTCCTCGGCGTTCAGTTATGAAGCTCATTAGTCGTAGTCGAATCGGCAAATCAACCAGTGTGTATTATGTCACCCACCGACCTCCCGCTACCCCCCCAAGCTCCTCCACTTCAACCCCCTTATTTTACAGCAAGCAACTGGACAGGTCAGCCTCCATTGGCTGCACCTCCTCCACTTGGGCTGCCTTGCCTTTTTTAGCAGTCCCAAATGGAGCAGCAAATTCCACGTTGCTGGCAGTGTGACAAACTGGGAGATGAGAGCCAGCAAATGGGAGATTAGAAGTGGGCTGGGCCGGTCACCAATGGCCTCTCACACCGTCACTGGACCAGCCTGCCAGTTGTCACCTTCAGTTTTGGAGTTATAAAAAAAAAAGGTCATCATTTCTCCTTGTTACCTTAATTGCTCCAATTAATTATCCTTTGTGTCAGGATTTCTATTTGTTAAGGACTGAGGAGGCGTTTATTTCTTTATTTACATGGTCATAAGGTTTAATGAAAGCAAACAAATGGGCTAAAAACCAGCGAGCTGAGCGGGGTCATGCAGAGAGCTGGTCTGTTTACTGAAATCTGTCTAGATACTCTAGTAACATTAGGAGTAAATGACTTCCTCTTCGTCTAAGTCTATCAGAGGGTGACTTTGTTTGCTATCGTAACATCATAGAAACCAGTTAATAGAGTACAGATTTGTACTTGATTTTTATTTTAATTTTTTTTAAACTAGCTGCATTGAAATGTACATGTCCTACTATTGTTGTTTGGTCAAAGAGGGTCTTTTCTGGCCTATTTCTACAACAAATATATACTTTCAGATTTGGAGATTTTTTTTATTTTTTAGATTTGCATAAATGAGTCAAAGCAAGACTTTCTGATGAGGGAATGGCATTACAACATAATATAAAGCTAAACAAAAAATCACTTTCACATACCATCCCTCTTTAACTAACCAACCAATAAGTATTGCACTTCAGTGATGCAATGAGTTTGATTTAATGCATAAGTTGAGTTATGGTGTCACCCCCTTAATTTCCTATTGGATTCAAAACTATCCTTAATACATCTTTTTTTTTTTTTCCTTGTGTGTTTACAATTTAAGTTACAATATTTGATTGTTTAGAACTTAAATTCAGATTGAGTAACTTAAGTAAGTACTAAAGCTGTTTTTTTTAGTAGTTGGGTGACTGATAACATAAAGTAAACTGGTTTTAAGAGTTTACAAATGTAACTTATCCATTGACCTAAAAAAAAAATACAGCATTAATGAGCAGAGAATGTAGTTGGATCTTTCTGCACTGTCTCCATCGAGTAAATTTCCTAGGCTGCAGTGGCGCGATGCATGTTGCCACTGGACTGTCCTGGACTGTCCCAGAGTCTGGCAGTCCTATAATAGATAGTCAAAAATGCAGATAAACGCACACAAAGGCCTTCTGAAAGGCCTTACCAAGAGTAAAAAAGGAAAGACCTGCAACAGGGTTGACAGTTGATATTTAGATGTAGTTTATGATATTCCAGATGGTTTAGAATCAAGTATAAGACAGATCAACCTCTTCCAGGGCAGCATCTGGAAAATGGAAAGAAATATTCAAGACGTAAATGGTAATTCTGAAAAAGCAGCAGAGGTCCGTAGCTCAGGTGAAAAAATATGTTAAAACTATTAGGCATGCTCTCCACAGTTATGTGATTTATAAAAATCTTGGCACCAAGAAACCCATAAGCGGTTCTGCTTAATGTGGACCGAGCATCAGACATGCAGCCAGAGTGGTTTAAATAAAAGCTTATTGCGGCATCTTTTCTTTCGCTTGCAGTCAAGTTATATTTATATTCGAGCTATATTTCATGGTTCAGATGACTTTGCTCACATTATATGTCAAAGACGACTGGAAATCGGGCCTGTGTTGCCGCTTTGCACAACTTTTGAGTCTTCGTTACTATGCTGTGCAACAGGGAGGTTGACCATGAGGCCGGTCAAACAAAGCAGTGGGTCAGTGGATGCTCTATATGTGGGTCACGCAGATGGCGGCCGTCCGATTGGACTCGTCGGATTAAAGGTAGGCGGACTCGGAGCGGCACACCTTCCCAATCTCGCCGAGGACCAATCAGCGACACGTCTGCAGAGCAGGAACGGATGTTCCTCTCTCCCTCGAGTGATTTGAAGAACAAATGTAATGAAAAGGGGAAAACTGGAACATGATGACCTTGTCATATCAGTGAGCCATTTTCTTAAATCACCGCGTAAAAAGGCCGAGCGTCTGGGATTAGCGGCAGAGACTGTTGGTTCCCTGATCCAACAGAAGGCGGGGGTCTTTACGAGCGGACCCATGCTGCCTCATCTGGCCTGGTGGTGGGTCTCAGGTTTCCCTCCAGCTGTCTGAGCCCTCAGCTGTTTCTACTCTGTCCCCTGTGATGTAGCTCACCCAGATCTGCCCAGCCAGGCGACTGCTTTCCGTTCTCCTCTCAGACTTGCTGCTGCCGCTTGTTAATTGTGCTGAATTCTGGCTGCAGAATCTTGACGACGACTGAAAATGTGTCTACACCTGTGTCATGGTCCGTTTTATGAATAAATTCAGTTTTCCTGTTCCTCTGAGAAGGCTCAGATAACCCCCGCTCGAGCTGCTGTTTAACTAAACTGGTGAAGGACCTTGGACCAAGTCTGGAACTGAACTACAGTCTTTTAATTTTTTTTCAGCGGCTCAGAGCTCTGCCGTTTTTGGTTTTGTACGCTTTTGTAGTTTATATAGAGCAGAAAACATGACACAGCATAAGGTTTTAGGTTGTAATGCAATCTTTAAATCATATTATGAGGTTTAGTATTTGACTAGACAGCGGTGAGGCCGCGGCTCACAGAGCCTTACTATTTACATGGTTGCATGGTTGAAAAGCCTTATCGGACAAGTCCATCCTGGAGCACCTCTCACCCACGTAATCAGTCACATATAAAAACCAATAGCAGTCTGCCATGGTGAGCTGGAGACGCCGTAGACTTTCATTATTACATATTGCTCATACTAACCCATTAAGTTTGTGGATTTAGATGATAAAACCTGGATTGTCTCTTTATCTTTCTGATATAAAGCTGGGGAGAAGTTCATATTTCTGATCATATTCTCGTATTACAGAGATGATATACCTTTTGAAAAGAAATATGATCAAAACATTGGTATAAAAAAACAACCGCAGACTGATTTTTAATATCTCAAAGGTTATGTCGATGTTCCCGAACTGGTAACAAATTATAAATTACGCTGAGTCAAGTGTTTTCTGCCCAAGTACAAAAAAGACCACAAACAAGTAGTTGTGAAACCAGAACGTCACTCAGCATTCTGTCACCGTGCTTGGTTAGCGGGGTGGTTACACGTTTTGCAGAAGCTTGTTTTAGTTGTTTCATTTCCTGACAGGTTGGTGGGTTTCCTCTGCTGGTTCCTGAAAAATAAAAAACCTCCCATTTCAAATATAATTTCCCAGAGTTTGAGTCATTAAAAAAATTGGGACTGTATCCATTCACTAGCTATAATAGTCCATCCATCCATCCATCAACCTTAATCATCCATTCATTTGCTTTATTTTCCCATTTGTCCATGTATCAACTCTAATCTTCCATCCGTTCATACATCCATCCATCTATCCATCTGCTATAATTATCTGTCCATTCATTCATTCATCTAGCCATCAATTTCTTATAACTATGCATCCATCCATGAACTTTAATCATCCATCCATCCGCTATAAACATTCGTCCATCAGTTATAATCATCCAACTGTCCATTTTCTCTTATTGTTCATCCATTTGCAATAATAATCTGTCCTTTTATCAAATATAATCGTCTATCCATTTGCTATAATCATCCATTATTTGTAATAGTCCATCCATCCATCCATCCATCCGCCATAAACATTCATCCAGCCATTCATTTCCTCTTATTCATCCATCCATTGGCTATAATTATCCGTCCTTTTACCAGATGTAATCGTCTATCTGCTATTTTCATCCATCCAACCATCTATCCACCCATCTACTATATTTACTCATCCATCAACTTTAATTATACAGCGACTCATCTATCTACTACATTTCTCCATTCTTCAGTTAAAATTCTCCATCCATCAGCTATAATCATCGGTCTTTACAACATTTTCTTTATTTTAAGACATTTCTACCTTTTTAACAAAAATATTTAACCAGCTAGTTTTATTGTTGCTCTGTTTAATTCTTCCCTCAGGACCTCTCGTTATATTTCGGTTCATTGTAGCGGAGTCAAACCTGTTTGAAGCAGTGAACCCACACAGAAATGGAACCTCCTAAATGCTTTCTAATATGCAGACCTGTCCTCATCCCGCTATTAAACATCATTAGCATCATGCAGTAAGTGTTGGTTTGAGTGCGTACACTGTGGCGCTGTGGGCTTAGTTGGGGCTTTTTAGTCTCGGCCTCTCTCGCCCACTCTGCTCTCATCATGCAGCCCACTCACCGACACATCCTGCTAGGTGCTTAAATGGATCTGCACATTATGGTCGGGTGTGATGCTACACCGCTCCTCTTCTGATGATCTCTCCTGCTTCATTTCTTTGCCTTTTCACCATGGTTGTCAGTTGTCATGGTAACCCTTTTAGTTCAAAAGTGATATTCTGTATATGTAAGTTTTTATCTTTTTTTCTTTGTAATTTCCTGCAGAACAGACCAATCACACAGCGCATAGGCTCTGCTGTAACTGGAGGATAAATAGTTGGAGATGATAAATTGCTGAAATTGAGGTCAATTAAGTTTTAAACGGCCTGCAACAAGTGTTGAGCTTCTATCATTTGGTTTTAATCTAACGCGACATATTTCTTTTAGCAGGATGCAAAGGCTGTGGAAAATGTTTAGTATTTGCAATAATTATAAGGTCTCCGGTTTTATCATTAAAAATTACCTGAAATACTGAAGGGGGGGGGGGTCTTTCCTAGGTTTCTACTTTACGTCACTGTTTTTATTTAATGAGAAGTTGTGAGACTTTAATTTGTCTTTTTCGTCAAACCATATCAGCTTTTTGTGACCTTGCACTGCATTGTAATCTCCCCCTCAGGTGTGACTCTCAGTGATGGTTGTTCTGACTCCGGTTTGGCCCTGTTTAATCCTGTTAAATATGCGTTTACGGACCTTTAAAGAGAATGTACTAGTCATTTTATTGGAGGCTGGTTATGTTACTTCTCCACCATTTGGTACATTTTTATTATGGTCCGTTTGAGACATTTTATACCAATCATCAATCCATACTATTGGTGACTCATTTCCACATCGTTTCGCCTCATACATTAGCACTCAATTCACCCAACTGTCTTCTTTTCGACACCCATTAAAAATAAATCCTCATATCTGAACCTTTCAGAGGAATCTGGATTCATTGGCTCCATCAAATGTGGTCAACAGTTTTCTTTAGGGTTGAATGATGGGGGGTCTAGTTTATCGGTCTCTTCTCATCCTATCATATTCAGAGAGTTCTTGTGGGTCGTACCGGAGGTTTTTGTCTTCGTAACAATAGTGGACACGGCAGAAGAGGAGTACGGTTTTAAATAAATGAAAATCCATTTGCTATGATTGATGCAAGGAGCTGCCATGTTGGATCTCGAGATCTCCATTTGAAAAATTCTCCAAATGAGAAATCTGACTTTTCTTTTTCTTCGATCAAATCCAAATTTAAAGGCCCTGGATTTGTCTTTTTTTGTTTTTGTTGATGAAGGGGGTAGACTGGGTATGCCGGCTCCTTCAAATGATGCACCCCCTGAATTTGTATCAAATCTTTAATTGTATACATTCCATAGTCACTACTAACACCTTGCTGGGTAGATTTGAGCCTTTAATAAACCAAAAAGTAAATTTGGTCTTTTTATAAAGAGTTTGACTGTTGCTATCATGATAGCAATGTGTCTGTGGTAATCCCAGAGTTAGTGGTCTCAAAATGTAGAATTAGTTGGAAAATTGTGCCATTTCTGAAAAGCCTTTAATCAATAAATGCTTATCAGGAGCTCTTACTGTTCAAAAAAGATGAACTCTGCTATTTTGTGGATGTCCTGTACCCTGACTTTTTAATAAGCATGAACATTAATGATCAAATCCAGTTGACTCAAATTTAATTTGAGAGGTCGTGACCTTCTTTAAAAACTTCTTCTTAAATCTTATTCTATTTTATTCAATTTTGGCCTTTTTTGAGGGAATAAAAATGTATTTACTAGTTATCTTGATTAATAATGGAGAATAAAGATGTTGTAACCGTTGTATTGTTAGACGTTAAATAGACGTCTGAAGTTGAGTAGATTTCTCTGGGGATGCAGGATGATTCATTCCTTTTCCAGTGTCTTATTCTCCATACTTGGGTCACTTTCCTTTATTGACGCCAGTTACCGTTTCTGCACATTTTAGTTTTTGATTTACTTTCCAGGACACACTGAAGCCAACGTTCACCGTCGCCAGTCTCCCAGGCACGACGAGCAGCGCCCACTCCACGGTACCCACCACCTCCACCACCATGCAGGTGAGCACTGGAGCTTCGTTTCCCATCACCAACTACCTGGCGCCCGTCTGTACCAGCAGCAATGTCAGCGCCAACGGAACGGTTCTCAAGACCGCCGGCGCTTCCACGGGTGTCATGCAGCTTCCTGGTGGCTTCACTTTCATGTCCGGTACGTTTGATGCAGTTTATCTCCATTTTTTAAATTATCCTCTCTCTGTATTCCCCTCATTCTGTCCCGCCACGTTTTGCCAATGTCCCGCAGCTAATCAGGATCTGAAAAGCAACCAGATCGTGACTTCGGCGGCAACGCCTCCCTTTCTCGGAGCCGTTCGTATAACGCTGCTGCTGTTCATAGTGAGTCGCCAACGCTCCGGGGTTTACAAAGCCGCGGTATCCAAGGGAGATGCGGCGTCTGTTGGCCGTGGGCCGCACCTTTTGATAGTCAGAGAGCGACGCGAATAATTAAGTGAGAGCGACACAACAGACTCGGTGAAGAGGGCCGATGAGCGAGGCTGTAATTGGTTACTAATATTCAGGGAAGTGTCTTTGGTTTTTCCTGCCATGGTGGCGTCTCATCCTTTGTGCCGGAGTGATGCTGAACTAGATGTAACCTTTTCATTAAGGACGACTCAGCGGTTATAAACTCCGCTTGATCAACTCTGTGAGGCGACTTGACAGAGTTAAGAGTTCAAGCAACTTCAAGTCCTTGGAGGTCACTGGAGTCTTCCCGTATGTGTTTAATTATTACTTTTAAAAAGGTTGCAGAGACGTCTTAAGTATAAATAAGAAATGCTTGATTGTTTTTGTTTTGCCACTTTTAGCAGTGATGAACTGATCTGGAGATCTGAATTAGGTGTTTTCAATTTCCAGCTATGATTGCTCTATAGCGAAGCAACAAAGTCACTCTAGCGGTTGATCGTTTTTAGTTGAAGAGGAGGAATATGTATTTGTCAGCTGCTGAGCTGCATCACAGGTAGAGGTTTTCCCTCAGAGCGCCAGCCGTCCCTTAAATCAAAAACGTCTTTGAGCCCAGAGCTTATTGTGGGATCCTTAATTTGCAAACAGGAAACAAATGCAAATACCACTGAAGCAGTTTCTATTCTTTTTATCAAGCTGTAATTCAGCAGCTGTGCTCCTAAAGAAGCTAACATGTAAAACTGGCGGTAAATGTTTATTGCAACATGCATACACTAGATAGTCAGGTTGTGGAAATAACCTTTTTTTTTGTCAATGAAATATTTAGAAACCCCTAAAAATATTTTAGTTTATCTTTTAGTTGTGATGAATCTGTGCACCAATACCAATTTTTTTATACAATATATCACAATAATTTTATCAGAAGAATATTAGCTGTGGCGATGGAAGCAACAGATCCGTTGCTCCAGAGTGATTGCAGTACCTCGGCTGTTTGTTTCTGTGCTAGTCAGACACGTGTTGCCCGACGGGGGAACGACGGCAAGCTACCGTTTCTGCAGCTCTTTTCTGATTTTTGTTTTTTAATTTTTCTTTTGTCGGCTTTCTCTCCCTTTGCAACTGTTTCCCTCCACCCTGTGCTCTCTCTCTCCATCTCTTTCTCTCTCTCGCTTGCTTTCTGCTCCCTATCTCCCCTTCACCACCTGTCTGGCACATGGCAGTAGCACCAGGTGGAACAACACACTGCTCTCTCTCGCTCTCTCTCTCACTCTCTCACACACACACACACACACACACACACACACACGCTTAAATCTACACAGTAGACAGCTTGAAAGGTCCGGCCCACTCGGCTGCAGCAACTGCGTATGGAGCATAAAACCAAATATGGAGAGAACCACTTCAGAATCATGTTCAGAAAACCAAATCTGTGACCTTCTACCTTCACGGATACATTAAAAATGAATCGTTTTCATGCAAATCCAGCGTTTCTGTTCAATACTTCGTTATAATTCTTTTTTTTTAACCTGCTGTTCTACATCTTTGGAGATTTTTTGTTCTTTTTATACCGCTAGAAAGATTTTGAAGGCCGTTAAGAGAGGCGGGGAGCGAAGGGGGAGGACAGTTCTGTTGGAAATGAGGACCCAAAAGGCCAACATGCCTGAATCAGACGAGGTTCAGGCTGTTCTGCTCAAACACAGTTGGTGTGTTTGCTTGCTATGTGCCAATAAAATAAACTTTTACAGCCCAAGATCTTTAAACTTGGATAATTTGAAGAAATCTTTTGTTCTATGTTTTTATTTTATTTTTTTCCATGAAGAAAGAAGTTTCAGACTTCTGAGAGGAAAGTGCTGCCGGTAAACTCACTATAAATAAAATGAATAAACTACTCTTATTATGTCTGGGCTTTCTCAAAGGTAGACGTAACATTGCCTTTCCTAGATAAGCGTAGATGTTCAGATTGTTCTTGGAAACTGTACTAAAGGTTTACATATTTGGAGTCTGGATCAAAACGCAATTAGTTTCAAGTATTTTCCAGCTCTAGTCATAGGTGGAAAAACTATTTCATTTTATTTTGTCCATTGTTTGATCACCATCTAACCATCAGTCTCTCTTTGTCTATTCATCCATTCTTCCTCTTATCTGTATGTCCGCTCATTTGTCCAGCTGTCCAGAAATGTTGCCATCCATCATTTAATCTGCTCCTTGATCGATCCTCTCATTTGTTTGCATGGATTAATAAACGTATATTATTCAAGTTTGGCTCTCTAGCGAGTTGTTCAACACTGTACAAGTTTTTCCATCCATCCAACCAAGCAACCGTCACTTTGTCCATAATATATATCGCATCAAGTGTGCTACATTATTTAAATGCTGGAGAAGGAAGGAGGAAACAATGAGAGCTAAACTGGCTTCAGTCCTTCTTGTCGTTGTCACCATCACAAATTAATGATCTCACTAGCATCTGACTAGGCGCCAACAACGTGGAGTTTAACGTTCGTTGCTTTGAGGCGAAACATTTTCTAGTTTAATCAGCAGATAAAAAGATGGCAAGTTAGGGATGAACGGCTCGATTTCTTGCTGCGTATCCAGATTTAACTTCCCGACCTTCTGCTAGGTTGACCCGAGAGGGAAGAAGATAACGTTTGATATTTTTTAGTCTATTTTCTGCCTTTATATTTTTCTTTTTCTCCACCATATTTAGATTTAACCCATGTGTATTTGTGTGCGTGCCCCCTGCAGCAGGCACTCCTCTCCCCCCCAGCACCCCCGCCATTCCTCTGAGCCAGCTGCAACAGCACTTTCTGGCCCTCCAGGGCCAGCATGGTCAGACCCTGGCCGCCGCTGCGCAGCCACAGCAGGGACAGCAGGCTGTCCTCCGCTTCCCTGCTGCTGTCTCCCTCACAGGTGATCTGCTCTGCATGCTGCCACTGTGCCTGCCTCTGCTAATCACAGTCATGCCTTCATAAACATGTCGCTCAGCACACCTCTATCCCTTCTTCCTCTGCTAACGTTCAGCCATCTAACGGCAGAGTTGCTCTTTCCACATGCACGGGGACTTTTTTCCCTCGTAACTCTGCTAACGGTACTAGTGTGGTCTGGATGTTTGCTGCTGTTCCCCGGGTCGGATCCTCGTCGGGATGCCGCGGGGGTTTCATGCCGTGTGTGTTTTCTCCAGGAGCAGGGGTTCCTCAGCAACTCCAGGCCATCCAGGTCCATCCCAACGCCCAGGCCGCCTCCAACAGTGACAGCAGCCCCGAGATCTCGCACACCTCCACAAACTCCACCGGTAGGTCTGATTTGGTTTTATTGGAGCTGCAGGAATGTGGCATTTAAGTCAATAACTGAGAGCAATCACATTGTACGCAATGCCTTGCAAAAGTATTCCTACCTCATTTAGCGTTTTCATATTTTCTCACATTACAACCACAACCTCGTGTTTGTTTTTTGTCCTTTTTCTTTGTTTTTTCCAACTCTCAATTAGACGTTGACTAGGGTGTTCAAACATGTGAATATTTATGTAGAGTTTTAAGATGATTGATGTTTGAAAGCTATCCGGATAGATATTTTTCTACACGGTTTGTGTCACTGAATTTAAAGGTCTACAACCCGTCGCTTCAGAGACGCATTTTATGTGTTTGGATCTTCCTTGATCACCTTTAATAACTCGAGTGATTAAGAACCAACTCTGTTTTTAGTTCTTTTGTCATTGTCGATGTTTTCAAGAAATAGTTGCACAGAATTATAATATAAACATTCCTAAGAAGGAAATGTTTCCCTCCTCTTTGATAAATGTTTTATGGTTTTCTTTATTTACAAGCATTAAAAATAGAAATAAAATTGGGTTTCTAAGTTGTTTTTATTCAACAGTTCATTCAACATTGAGCCACTCTAAATGGGATTTATCTAAAGGGTTGGTCATAGTGCTCACCCCTACTCTAGAGCGATGGTTGTTTATCAGGTGCTGTTAGGAAGGACCTACAATTAAACTTTTGAGTCCCAAATTTGCCACTGTGCCGGTTGAAGATTTATTAATTGTCTATTTCTAGAATAGTTTTTATATTTTAAATTGATAGTATATTGTATGGACTTACATCTACTCTGTTTTTAATAGATTTTATTCTTTGTGCGTGTAATTTGTTGGTGCTGAAACAATCTGGTAATCGAATAATCATTAACTAAAGGATTTAATAAGCAAAAACAAAACCTGTAAAATATATATTTTTCATTTAAAATGAAAAAACCTCCAGGTGAGTTAAACAGCTATTGATCCTAATATCCAGTTATTAATTTCTTACTTCCAAACATAAGTCAGCCGATTAAATCTACACGATGTTTCATTACAGTATGATGCGAATTTTAAGGGAACTTGTAAAATGTTGCAAAACAATTAAAGTTAGACATGTTCCCACTTTTGTTCTTTTTCTTTTTACTGAAGCTGTTATTTCAATTGTTCAATATTCCAGTAACTCAATCAGGAACTTGTCTGTTTGTGTGATTTGCTATAGCTTAGTCTAACAGTGGTTGGCATTTTAACAATCGACATGTTGTCGGTTCAATTCCGACCTCCTCTTGTCACTTCAATGTGATCTAAAGCAAGGCGCTTAATCCCTTTTTTGACCATCTGGGAGAGCGAACATGTGAACATGGCTCTACTGTGAAGCGCTTTGAGACGTCAGTTTAACATGTTTGTTTTGTTATAAAGCACTTTTTGTTTGTCTGATATGTAAAAAGGCCCACAAAAAAAAAAAAATTACATACTTGCGTGTGGAGTCATGGCAGCTCTAGCTGTTTGGTTTAGTGGAAGGCTTGAACAGGCAACCGTTGAGATTTTCAGAGCTTTAAATTTAGTTTTAAAACCTAAAAGTGCTTTAATCTTCCCCCACAAGCCTCTCTCTGTTTTTTATTTTCTTCTGTTTTTGTTTTTAATGTTCGCTA
>JAVLVB010000251.1:1671815-1692486 GCA_032876305.1 Orestias chungarensis | reverse complement strand
CAAAAAAAAAAAAAAAAAAAAAAAAAAACCCCTGCATTAGTGGAAATGGAAACACTGTGATGAACTGACATGCTGAGGAAGACTAGGAAGGAGAGTTTGCATTGAAGCGCCCTCTGCTGGCGTACAGTACATGTGCGCCCCCTTCCTGCCTTTAGAGCTTCTCTCCATCTCCCACAGCAACCGTGAGTCTCCCGGCAACCATAGTCACCTCGTCGGTGCCAACGTCTGTGCCGGGTCACATGATGTACCCCAGCCCTCACACGGTGATGTACGCCTCCACGCCGGCGCTGGCCGACGGCGGGCTCGCCGTGTTCAACGCCTTCTCCCAGGGATCGTCGGCTATGCAGGTGTCGCACGGGCACGGCCAAGACTCAAGTGAGAGCTGAAGCATGTCCATTTAAAAAAACAAAAAAAAGCTAAAGCGATGAAAAGGAGATTTAAGGAATCATGTTTTTCATTTTTCCCCCTCTCAGGCTCTGTACCACAGGTGTTCCTCACGGCACCTCCGGGCACGGTGCAGATCCCAGTCTCAGCAGTGCAGCTACACCCAGTACGGCAAGATCTGCATTTCACAAGTGAAACTCTCCTATTCCCTATGCAACCAGCATGCAGCGTTGACTTTCACTAATGCATCTTAACAGAGCACTGGGCTTTTACGACGAGATGCGCCTTGTTGTTATGAATGCGGTCCGCCGGCATCTGATTGTTTTTGGTTTGTTGCCAAACACATGATAGACCTAATAAGCAGGTGCATCTTTGTAAAATTGAATTTCATCAAAAAGTTCCATTTCTTTTAGTTTATTTGTCATGCTGTGTTAAATTTTAAGCACATATTAAGGACATAAGCAGCATCATGGCTTACAGTTGATTCTAATCTACCTTTAATCCACACTAATTTCCCCGTCTACTGGAAAGGGACAAAAATCTGGGAAAGCAAACTTTTTTTTATTAGTCTTTGGTATCTGAGGTTTCTTAAAATTTTGTTTTTGATATTTTACCTCTCCAATCATCAACAAAAAAAGAGAATCTTTAATGATATCTGCACAATATGTCTAAATATTAACGTGATTAAGAATGAAATACTCCTGACAAAAAAAGCAGATAAAACAATTAAGTTAATACAAAAATAGTCAAATTACCTCCAGTTCAACAGGTAGACCATCACACCTTGATGACAAAAACAGGAAAACTCACAATAAGAACATCAAAACGCAGCTTAAAGTGAGCAGTTCTCTGAATTCATCAATCATGAAATGTATTTGTTTGTAAAACGGCACAAAAAACTTCATTTAGGTTTGTATGCCAATTTGGAGTAAATTGCTGGAAAGTTGAATGGAAGGATAAATTATTATGAAATACCATCACAAAACCTTTTTTTGGTATTTAAACTACTTAAAATGGAAACATAAAAAAATATATATTTTTGTAGCTTTCAAAATAAACACAAAAGACACAAACTTATATTTCACTCAAAGTGGATCTTACACTTAAGTGTTTTAAGAATTTCTAATTTTTGTTTTGTTTGTTTTAGACTGAATTACCAAAAATAAATGAACTTCTAAGAAGTTGTTTGACTTTGTGAAGATTCACCTGCAGCACCAGTGTAGTGCATGGATTAAAACAGTGGAAATGAGGCGGTAAAACATTAAGCTAGTGCCTTTTGTTTAAATCTGATCCGTGCTCTGTGGATTCGGCAGCAGGCTCTCCGTCTGCGCAGTGTGACGCCGTGAAGTCCTGCGACTGCCGTTTTGCTAACTCGTGTAATTGCTCATGCAGATGGTGATTGGCCAGCAGTCGAGCGGCGTCAGCAGCGGCAGTAACCTGACGGAGCTGCAGGTGGTGAACCTGGACGCCGCGCAGAGCGCCAAGGGAGACTGATGGACAGACGGTCGCACACATCTCTATTTATTGATGCCTTCCTTATGAAATTTACCATCACTCTTCTGAATGTGATTTATCCGTACATATCTTTAAACACGATGAGGGGCACATGTGTGGCAGGCCCTTAAACAAAATGAAGTATGTTTTGTTTTTTTGGTATATAAATATATATATATTTGCAAATACATAGGAGATTTATCACTACAGTATAATTGGAGCCTATTTTCTATGCTGTTAGATGGTGTTATTTTTTAGCGTGAGCTTTGTTTCCTTTTGGACAAAAATATAATTACACACACACACACACACCTACACACACCTACACACACCTACACACACCTACACACACACACACACACACACAGAGACTGCATGGTGCCACCAGCTTCACACCAGCCAAAGAGACATTTGTTTGTCTGAATGTTCCTGTGTGAGCCATTCGTGCACAAGCGTGTACCTCTGTGTGTGAAACATCTGGGGTTATTTTTTTTGTAAAACAAAAAAAACGGCATTTGGTATTGTAAATAGTTTTTAAAACAACTTAACAAATTAGTATTTTTTAGCTTGGTTCAGTTTGTGCGACAGCATGTAGTGTTTTTTTTTTTATATACATAGTGGATTTTTTTTTTTTTGTATGTAGAAGTTGAATTATTTACATGGACGTGTAAATTTACGCAGCATCGTTCACTACAAGATGGAGAAAGAAAGCTGATATCTGAAACTTTCTATGCTTTTTTTTTTCTTCTTCTCTTGATTTTGGACTTTTTGCAAGAATTTCCAGATTAGCTGTAACTCATTACTGTGTATAAGTGTAACACTTATAGTTCACTGCTGTCGGATCCTCTGCGTCGGCGTAGAAGATTTCAGTACTGTACGTTCTTCTGGAAATGTTGGGCTTAACTTTGACAATCGGATTCAAACATTTGCCATCCAATTATTTTTATTTTTTGTTGATAAACTGACTTTTAATGTTTGGTTACATACAAAATTATGTAGAAAAAAAAAGCCTTAAAATAATGCTTTATTATTTTTTTATCCTATTTCTGCAGAAACACCTGCTGTTGACCCAGATTATTTTATGAATTAAGTTCATAATTAAAGGCAAAAAAACCACTCTAACATCACTTTGGTGTGGTATTACTTGTTTTTATTGAATATCATCCCCCTTGCTACTAAAATCTGTATTTTTCTTAACATCAAAATCTTGTTTGAAAATTAAGTTTAATTTTAAGGCTTTATACTGATATTCACCTGGGATGCATAAATACAAACTTAAGTCAGACCAAGTATATCTGTTTCCAAATGCTTCTGTAGTTGCCTTGATCAATCTGTGCGATAAAGTTTAACGTTGGGCAGAAAAGACTAGTTTAAAAAAAAAAAAGCTTATTAGCTATTGTGTTCTGAGAGGCTTCAGAAATGTTTCGGGATAATTGTAAGACTATGACTGACTTGTTTAAGGTCCTCGTTCTGCACCGCAGTGCCTCTGAGCTAAAGGCGGACTTTGAAAGGAACGCTTCAGGAACGTGGGAGATTTGCCTCTCGTGGTTTTGGACCTGTCTCCCTGTTTTCTGCTACAACCCAAGAAAAGGAAGTTGCTTTTTTTTTTTATGACTCATTTCCCCAGAACTGGTGAGATGATCGCAGAAATCTGCCCCCACCCCCCAGTTGACCGTACCGTCATCCGAGAAAAGCTACAAGTCACAGACATTCACTTCTATATTCTGGTACTCATTAGGAAATGTTTATTTTTGAGAAAAAAAAAATTTGAAGTTGGTTTTTTTTTTCCACCTTTTGTCGCTGAATGAAAATTGTGTATTTTTGTTGTATTGTACAGACATTTTGTAATAAAAACCCGAGATGAAACGCAAATTTGAGTAGACTCCCAATAAAAGGTGTGCCAGCAATTACCTGGGGACTATATGAACTTCGTTTTGTAGCGAGTAGTAAATTGTGTAAAAAGACGCCGTGAGATGAACCTTCCCTACTTGATAAAACACAAGAGCCGGCATACAGTTGGCCTACAAGAACATCTCCAAAAATTTAAAACATTAGCAAATCAAAAAGGCAAGATTTCTGAACATTACATAAAGTTTGGTGGAAGGAGAAAAAACGGTAAGTTCAAAAATTAACATCTGTCACTTTAATTCTGCATCAGGGTGGCTGAAAAGCAATAAGGAGGGTAATGGAAACATATGTGGAAGGATGAAGTGTAGTAAAGAAAGTTAATTGCAGCCATGAGCAGATTGTGATTCCAAGAGTTTAGGGGAGATTCAGACAGCATGGATCGCCTACATCGTCTCAGGGCAGGAACAAATCCTGAGTTGTCTGGATTACCCTACGACCAGTCAATTAAACTCGCGTCTCTAACCTTGAGAGGTTAAGAGACGTTATCCCCTCCGCGTTTGCAACTTTGCCCCTTTTTCGATAATATTCCAACTTATTGAGATGCGCTTGGAGTAGGACGTTAGAAAGATGCAGAAACCAATCAGAGATCCACAGTGTTTAATAAGGCATCTTCTCTCTTCCCAGACGAAAGCGCCGACGGCTAACGAAAGCGTCCGGACTATCCCTTTTCTCTCTCCGTACGATGAAAAATAATTACTTCAAGCATGCAGTTTTCAGCAGGTAGTATATCTGTAACGCTATTGTACACTTATAATATACAAATGTACACCACAAATAGGAAATCAGTTCATAAAAAAAAACAAAAAACATTAAATTAGAAATGTTACCCAGGGGACATCCAAGGTTTCTTTTCTTTTCTTTCTGTCTTTTGGTTAATGAAGAAGAAAAATAAAACAACATACAACAATGTGCAAATCTGAATCACATGCAAGCTGTTTGCAAAACGTAGCTTAGGTGCAAGAGCGATGCATTTGGAAAGAAACCACAAAACAAACAAAACAAGACTAAGGAGCGGATACTCATGGCTTTAAAGGAATAACACTGTCCATCCTTCTCTGCAACCAGACACCAAAACCCAGAAAGAACCTCCATAAAGATTTGATCCTTTTATATGATCAAATAAAAACAAAAAAGCAAATTAAGAAGCATTTTCATTTGCAGGATTATAAATTAAAGACTCCCTCCAGTCAAAGGCAACAACAGATCCGGCAGTACGTCTCCTCCTGGATGTCACTATAACCTCGATTTACCGTCTCTAAGGAAAACTACTGGACAAAACTCTAGAGTCCATGTTTTTTTTGTCCCTCGTATTTAAAAAAAAAAAAAAGTAAAAATAAGACTTACTCGTGTCTCTAGCAGGCATGGGCCGTCCCCGTCCTCCCCGCTGCACTATTTAAAGTCAGAGCGTTACGTAACGCAATATTACCCTCCCCCGTCTGTTTCTGCACATTACCAGTCAGCTATTTCTTGGTGTGGATTCTCACTCATTCAGGACGTGATGAGTGTTAAACAAAGGCAATTGGACTCGTCTAACTCACGTCGAAGACCTTTTCTTTCAACCTAGCGGCTCAAAGACGGGCCACAACCGGAACATTTATGCTGGCGGCTTCAGGTTTCATCTTTCGAACACAGACGTGCAGCTTCGACACCCAAATGTTCACCTGGCGACTAGAAACGGCGCTCAAGATGTCATCGACGATGAATCGTTAAGGTCGTAAATATCAACTGGACTATTTGGGAAATGAATGTAGATGTGACCTTGTGTGTTGACCTCTAATGTGCTAGTATAATTTCTACCATCATACTTCCAACCCAAGAAGAAGAAAAAGACGTGTAGGCGAAACATCTTCAAGATAACATTAGGAGGCCAGTTGCTTAAGAGTCAAATGATTCCATTGATAAATATTTCCACAAGCAGTTTTGAGGAGGAAGCTAAAGCAACATTTGAGAAAAGCTAGCAGGGCACCATCCTCTACACCCAATCATGTATAGCCACTTTAAAGACATGCTGCACACTGCTGGTCAGCTGGCCGAAGAAGTATCCCTGCTGGTAAAACTAAAGGAGCGAATGAAGGGATTTGATTTTTGATCATTTTAGACATTTAACAGTGAATAAAAAAATATATATTTTCAATTTCAGAAGGACATAATGTGTAATTTTTTTGCACAAGCACGAGAAACTGACAAGTTTAAGAGTTTTATACTATATATTTTTCTAAACCAAGAGTTTTAACTGTTTTATCTGTATTTTTTTATTTTTTTAAAGTAAATCAGAGAAACTTTTACCCAATGTAACCAAACATTGAGAATCTCACACTGGCCCATGCCTACGCTACACAACCCTAAAGCAGGGATGAATAACAAACACTGATGAGTATAATAATAATAATAATAAACACCTGGTTTGTTGAGTTCCTCGCAGCGATGGCGTCCAACAAACGATGTAACCAGTGCAGTGAAGTCTGTGTGCAAAGTCTTTTTCTTTTCTTTTTTTCTTTCCAAACACAACATGGAGGCGTGTCACATCTTTGGGTGACGATTAAAGGAATACTTAAAGCAAAACCGAGGGGAAGTAAAACAAGAAAATTAAAAAAGGCAACCTGAAAGCAAATAAAGAAATAAATAAGATGACTTGGCATTAAAATGAGTGCAGGACTTATTATATGATATATAACATGATATATAAAGTACTATGTGGATGTAACTACAGATTTGTATGAGATTTAATGGTGGGGGTTCTTGTTTTCCCTCGACAGCGTTTCTTTGTTGAATTATTCATAAAATTACTTTTCCAGACTGGATTTTCCGGGGGTTATCAGTCGTTCACTGGGACACGAGGAAGGAAGGACAAAAGGACTGTATAGGAGGATCGAATAAGGAAACATTGGAAGGAAAGACTAGGGGTAGGACACAAGGAAGGAAAGACAAACGGGTATGTAAGAAAAGAGGAAGAAAGACAATTGGAGACATCTGGAAATATAAATGTTTTTTTTAAAGGACACAAAGGAAAGGACGAGACTATGGGAATAAAACTTGTATAATCATGGAAGGATGGGAGAGGAGGGGAGGAAGGAGGGATGGACCCTATGAGGGAAGATAGACAGGATACAGGAGAGCAAGGATGAAATTTAGGGGGGATAGTGAATGTTAAGTCTGGAAACACAAATATGTTTCTATGATCTTTTCCACAGTTTTCTGACGTCCCCAGGCCGTGTGGGAAGTTTGCGCTCCCTCTGACCAGAGACGAACGAGAGGCCTGAAAGTGAACAAGTCACACAGCCGTCCGTGGCTGAGAAGGTGCGACTCCACACCAAGGCAACGACGATCCGACGAAACATAAATACACACGTTTTACTCCTCGATATTAAAACTCCGCACTCGCTCCAAAAGGTATGAGGCAGGATGGAAGAGGGGAGGGGAGTGGGGAAAAAAAAAAAAACAGTCCGGTGAATGTCTGTGCACCTCCGTCACAATCCCAGTGTCCTCCTCTGTCTCCTGTGCTGGCCGGGCGGCGTCTGCGCTCCGACCCGCTCCGGGTCAGAGGAGGGAAGGACGACAAAGCCCGTCCACGCGGGCTGTCCTGGCAAGATTGTCCTGACACGCCGGCGCAGATGGTGGTATGCCGGGAAGACTACGGCGAGGACGAAGCGGCCGCCGCGTGATACTTCACGAAGGCGATGGCCGCCAGCTCTTTGCAAAACTCTTCCAGCACGATCACCCCCTCCAGCAGCGTGCTGTGGTCGACACTGCGGGAACAGAGAGAAAGATAGAGAGAGAGAGCGTTTTAAAAGGCGGCTCGATAAAACGAGCGAGCAACGGCACGTGAAAGCAAACGTACGTGACTCCCTCTGGCTCCAGGCCCAGCAGTCTCTTCCTCACTAGCAGCAGTTTGGGCGTGAAGTCCGGGATGCGGTGAATCCTCAGCATTAGATCTCCGACCACCTGAGAACACACAAGACTTTCACTGAATTGGCTGGAAACTCATACATGAAAGGAACGTGTTTTTACAAACTCTTAAACTCTGGAAACACATAATTGAGAGGTAGAACATGAAAGGATGTAGCGTTTTTATGAAGAAAAGCCTCCCACAGCACAGCGCTACCACCACCATGTGTTCAGGAAACTTTGCATGAGGGATAAACCTTCTCTAACAAACCAACAGGGAATTACAAAGATTAAATTACAAACATAGTGATCTGTATTTGCTGCTATCGGCTTATATTTTACAACATCTTCATAACCTTTCCTCACATTTCTACCTTCCTCTTTCCAGTTTGTATCAGTTGCTGCTATTTTAACTGTTAACTCCATGTTTCTCTCCCCAGTGGAAGCCACAACTGCTCAGACCCAGCCAGGCTCTGGTTATGCTGGAGGTTTCCCCCTCACCACTATAGGCATGTTAAGTAGTGAGGGGTTTCTGAAAAGTGAATAAAAAAGTGACTGAGAAGTCTCTTCTTCATGCTGGCCCAGTAGGAGTAAATGCTGAATGTCAATGACCCAGCCTCCAGAAAAACACGATTCAGCGAACGCAGAAAATCCCGCAAAATCAAGCAAAGGTCGCACAATATGCGGGGATGTGCATAATTCTTAAAAAGCCGCATATTTACACCATAAATAGGGCAGAAATCGCAGAATTATGTAAATTCCGACAGATTTTACTGATCCCGCATTTGTTTGCAGAAATTTGAGATAATTACTTATTTTTCTTACTTTTGACCGACACTAACCCCCCTCCAGTCAAAGGTGAACTGTCTGGCGCATTTGGTAGTGAAGTCATCACCCCGTGCGCCACCATAACAAACAAAGCAGCAGCAGAACGTTAGCGGATTCGCCATATTGGATGTTGCAGATTTAATGAAAGCAAATGGACTGAACTTCATCCAGCTCCTTACTCCAGGGAGCTTTGAGTTAGTTACAACTGGCTTTTTTCTTAGACATATTCTGGATTTCATAGCTAAGCAATGTCCATATTTTGTACTTTTCAGCTCATACTACGTTATAGACGACCTTAAATGGTCCAATACTAAGTTAGCATAAAAGGACTAAATAACTGCGTCAGCTATGCTGCTGTTATGTCATGTTTGCTGCTTACTATATGTGGGAGAACCATGTTTATTTTACCTACATTTGTGAACAACAATTTCCATGTTTTCCGCACTTTTTCACATTTTCATCGAAAACAGGATGAAATCCCACAGAATTCATCATTAAACAAAAAAAAATCCAGGATTTTTGCCTGCGTTTCCCTGGGGGGACTGAATTACTTTTTAAAAGATCTTGAATCATTTTCATTTTTATTCAAAATTCTGCCCTTCTTTGTGTTTATCCATCACACGGAATCAAAATTCAACAGACTAAAGGTGACCATAAGGCAGCTGCTTCAACAAGCCTGCAAACATGTAAGCTCCGATAAAAGATTCCCAGAACAGATTCTCCAGGTAGGAACTGCAGCTCTGGAAACAAACACGCGGCAAATTTCACACCGTTATCAATCGAATGAAGCTCCTGGAGGTTTCAAGGCAGCTGCCAGAAAATCACGGAAAAAAAAATAAAATGTCTGTGAGTTTCTTAGTAATAAAGCAACTCTAGTCAAATAAAGGTGCACCGTCTTAAAGGGACGTCTTACCCTGACGATGACAGAGAACAATGACCGGCAGCCGGGGCCCAGGCTTATGTACGGGTCCAGCAGATATTCATTTAGGTGTGAGTGAGGGAGCAATGACAACTTAGACAGCACGGCGGTCACTTGCAGGTTGACGTCGTAAGGCTGGAGGAAGAAATCATAAAGCGGTGAATAACTAGTGCTTAAAGTTGACAGCCTCATAATACACACACCTGTGATTCCCTTAATAGTTGTCCAAAAAAAAACACACAGCATCTCTGTAAGTTTGTCGCTAAGCTAACCTTACATGTTTATAACTTTGTGACATATTTTGTTTTTGGGGAGGTCGGTAGTGCATTTATATTTTGTCTCTAAATTACTTTTAATTTAAGTAGTTTTGAAAGAAGTACTTTTTCACTTTTACTTAATTAAAAAGCTTGAGTTGATACTTTAACTGCTAGAAAAGTAGCAGTTAAAGTATCAATACTTTATCTATACTTCTACTCGAGTAATCCACGTGAATACTTTTGACAACCCTGAATAATCTATTCATAACTCACTTTTTTTTTAGGTACCTGTAATTTTTATTGTGATCCCTCACCAATGAATTTGAATAGTTCATACAACAATTATCCTTATTATTTTTATACAGTAATGATAAAGGATCAGAATGAACTATTGTTTAACTTCCTCCCCCTGTTCTCCATATTCGCTATTCGACTCACTGTATTTTGGGCAAGATAAGGTGCACTGGATTATTAGGCGCAGTCTCAATTTAAGATTCAAGAGACTCAAAACTCACAATAGCCTTTAATCAATGTTCTACCACAAATCCAACAAAGTCCTCCTCTTCTGTCTGAATTGAACAGCTGGGTAATAAAGAGCATAGACGATTTTTGAGAAAATATAAGGCTTCTAAGTGTCGCCTCATATTCCATAAAATAGTCTGTTGTTTTGTTTTTAAAGAGCCATTTGTACGTTTTCCCCCAATTCATCTTTTACTTCCAGACTAATAATCCCGATTTTTTCCAAACCAACCAGCGGACCTGAATGATCTCTTCAAGATCTGACTTTATATTAAACCTAGCTCACCTGATCAAGGATGCGGCCCATTCTGTCAAAGAGAACCTTGAGGAAGTGACCCTCGAAGAACGGCATGTCCAAGTTACACTTCTCCAAAGGCTTAGGGTTTCCCCTCCAGTCCCACCGCTGGCAGATGCCACAAAAGTCTCTAAACTGGGGAGGAAAAGCAAAAGCCTTGAAGGAAAAAGATCGAGGTTCGATTGAGTGAATACGGCGTCCTGCGAGGGATGAACCTCACCTGTCGGTGCGCATCTCTGAGGTAGGTGTCGTAGCCAGTGCCTTCAACGTGATACGAGGACTTGGCCTCGTCGGGCACCAAGCACAGGAAACTGCAGGAAATGCAAATCAAGAGTTAGAAGTCAGGACTGAGCTCGCTCATCCTAATCAGCGGCGGGAACGGATCCAAACACCTGTTGACTATCTTGTGGACCTCCGTCTTCCCGTCTGACTTTGAGTGATCGGAACTGGGCTGCGGGCTGGAGCCGAACCAGTCTGCGCCGGACAGCCGGGCGTCTGGGGAGAGGTCGTCTCCGAAGAGCGGATCCTCCTCAAGGTCCCTACAGAAAGACGAGTTTATTTTCAGCTGCTGCCTATTAAAAACATCTGCTTTTATTTGTGAACGTATTTTTAATATCATCGGTTTTGTGACAAATAAATGAAACTTTTTTGCGGAGCATTTTGAGCTTAACCGCTGGGGTTTTATAGGTTCGGCTGAATAAATCACCAAACAAGTTTCAAACAGAAGATTGAAAGCTTCAGCTTATTAAGCAGCAGGAAGAGGAAAATGATTACAAAACAATGTACTTATTTTTTCATTAGATCACATTAACCAAAGAAAAGATAAATGATGCTCACTGGATTTTATAAGCATCTAAATCACAGAACCAGATGATTTGCAAACTAAAAACACGAAACAGCACCACATTCTCCACAGATAACCAATACATCTATTTTATTTTTAGTGCTTTTGCGTTTCGTGCAGAGGTTCTCCAGAAACGACGACAGGGGCCGGTCCTTACACGGCGTCGTGCGGCTGGCCGTTCTCCAGGGGTTCGCGCTCCTCCTGCGGTTTGTTCTCCAGGTAGTTCCTCTCCTCCAGGTTGCGCAGCACCAAGCTGTGGAGGATGTGCTGGCCGGGCTTCTGGAAGAGCTGCTCAAACAACCGCAGCGTCATGATGCTGATCTTAAAAGACAAAAAGCGCCAGAAACATTTACTTGACTGAAAAGTGGGTAGTCGTTCCTTTAACAATACAAAAATGATTCAGGCGTCTTTTGTTTGATCAAAGCTCACTCAGATCTTCTGTCATGCTCCAACTGCTATTTTTCAGCTTATTATATTTAACCGAACAAATACAGTTGAAAATTTTTTTTTTCTCCAAAATATTATTGTGATAGACAAACACAAAGTAGCGCATAAGAATTAAGTGAATATCTTCACTCCAAACCACATATGAAAATGTAAATTCCATTTATCTTCATATATTCTCTCTTAAACATGCCATCAAGTTAGCAATGGCCTAATGCTAAGACATGAACTTAATGGAGGCGTTTTTGGGCCAGGTTGCATCTTAAACCAACAGAAAACTCAACAGCACACAGTAGACTGCATTTAATGATATTTTTAAAGTTACAAATATTTTTTGTTACTTTTGTAAAACGGACAATGGAAACAAATTATTAGGTAAAACCTAATTTTCCTAATATTACACTAAATATACAGCCAGAGCTCAAATGCGCTGGTTTAGATCTGGGGTCTTTCAATCCAGTTCTTCAAGTTTCAGGGCTTTGCAATGTTTGTATGTTTCCCCCTAATTAAAAGTTAAAACAACTCCTGGGTATTTGTGATTATTTAACATCGGATCTGGAGGACCGGATTTGAAGACTCCTGGTTAAAAACTACAAACACAACTGAGAATCTTCAGCAAGACTGACAAATATCCCAGATCCAATTTGAGCTTGAGCTGTTTAGTAAAAAATAAAGTCCAAATGTTTTAGTATTAGCATAATTGGAAAGATAACAAAAAGATTCCTCATTAGACTCGAAGCTGCAATTGCATAAAAAAAAAGGTGATTCGTGGATGGCAGAATGCAAATGCCACACTTTTCAGTCTTTTATTTTGAAAAAATTTAGCATTTTCCGTCCACTCTAAAATTCTGTTAGCTTATGCTGCTGTCATATAAATTATACTTGAGTTTGTGCTTGTATAGTGACAAATATTGTGTTTATTTAAATTAAGGGTTTGAATACAAAAACATCCAATGTGATAACCTCGTCTGACAGATGATCACAATGCTCGATGAGTCTGTGCCTGAGGGGATTCTGGGCGATCGCGGCCGAAGTCTCCGCCTCCTTGTCCTCTCCCAGCAGAAAATAAACAATCTCCTGCAGCAAAGCTTCGGACGTCACCTGCCGTACGATCCTGTTCAGCAGCGCCGTGGAGGTCAGGATTCCCACCTCGGACCTATGGGGATCAAGTCAAGAAACCCAATTTCGGAGCGGTCACGACTCAGCACGGCGCGGCCAGGAGTTGGCGAATGTCAAACCCCCGGGGTGATTGATGGATGAATCACTTACGTCTGCATGAGCTGCGGTTCCATCACCGACACAAAGAAGCTTTCTCTCACGGCTTTTGCCATCACTGCAGCGGCTGACTGGAAGACAGAAACACAAAAACCTGCTGATTCAGCCTTTTGTGCCGTCAAACAAAAGTATTTTTTTATTTATAATTTGGAGAGAACATCAATAGTTCTGTCAATCAGAGCTGGATAAAAAAAATGTAAAACCTTCTGGGCCTCTTTGATGAGCTGGTCGCAATAATCTAACCATGACAGGAACGATATCAAAGCCCTCTTCCCAGTGAAGATGGCAGCATCCTCTTTAAGGTTGTAAACATCTAGGCTGAAAAAGGCAAAAAATAAATAAATAAATATATATATATATATCTTTTTATGCCATTCAAAATGAGAGTACGCACAAAATGGTATTTAAAAAGGGAAAAAAATTCAAGGGTTAAAATCACATTTACCCCCAGTTGACCGACTCCACCGTCTCGATGTCCAGGGGATCCATAGACTGCGGCAGCGCTTTATAGAAGGACACCAGCCTGTCGGTGAGAAGCTCACAGAGCTCGGTGTTTTCTGTTAAATACCTGGCAGCGGCGGGCTCCGGCAGACTGACGAGTAGCATTAAGCCCTCGCACGCTTTCACCACAATCCTGCCATCCTGAACAGGAAAACAAACAAACACAACTCAGATCAGAAATGTCATTTTTTAAACCATCTTGACATTTTTTGTTTTGTTTTCAGAAGATTGAGAAGAACTGTGCAGACCTGGCAGATAAAGTTTTAAACTATCTTAACCCTCTTTATATTTTGTTCATTTTTAGGTTAAGCTAAGGGTACTACTTTTTTTTCAAAGTATAGTACTTGGTATTACCTTAAAGTCAAGTTTATATGTGCAGCACAATTCTGTACAACCTTCCTGTTGTCAGCTAAAAGTTTTGCTCTCTTTCGCATCTGGAATGAACTCCCTTGAAAACAAAACATTTATGCCTCGTTTCCAGACTGGTACTGAATGGGTCGGCGCAGTACTTTGTGATAATTTTCATCTCCAGTTGGACTCTTAAGTAGGGAGACCGGGTTAAACCCAAAAACCTGGCATGGAGTCATACTAGTGTGACGCACAAACATGTCTCGTTTTTTTCTAACCCGAACCGATCTGAGCCATGTCGCTCAGTGAAAAAAACCCAATAGTTTTCCTTTTTAACAGCTTTCTATATATCCGTGTATACCGATTATTTAATAGCTCACTGACATTGAAAATACCTGAAGCTGTTCACCTTAGGAATATAGCAAAAATTTGAAATATTCTCTCTAGGACTGATGCTGAAAAGCTAGTCATCCATTTGTTACTTCAAGGCTAGACTATTGTAACTCTTTATTAGCAGGAAGTTCACAAAATGCAATTGAAAGTCTACTGTTGGTCCAAAATGCTGCAGCAAGAGTTCTGATGAAAATTAAAAAGAGAGATCAAATCTCCCCAATTTTAGCTTCCCTTCATTGGCTCCCTGTCAAACTTAGAATAGATTTTAAGATTCTTCTTTTGGCACATAAAGCCCTCACTAATAAAGCTCCATCGTATATCAGAGAGCTGATTACTCCTTATGTACCTAACAGAGCACTTCGCTCTCAGACTGCAGGTTTACTGGTGGTTCCTAGAATCTCTAAAACCAGAATGAGAGGCAGATCTTTCAGTTATCAGGCTCCTCTCCTGTGCAACCAGCTTCCAGCTTTAGTCCGTGAGGCAGACACCCTGTCTAGTTTCAAATCTAGGCATAAAACCTTCCTGTTTGGTAAAGTTTATAGTTAGGAAGAGGTAGAGAAGACAGCCTAATCCGGTTGGGGGAGGAACTCAGTCTAGACAGAAGGTTCTCCTTTGCTCCACCTTCTTCATCTCTCAATCTACAGGGTTAAGTTATTTAAGTTTTTCTATAGCTATGCGGCTATAGGCTTAGACTGCAGGAGGACAATCTGACCACTTCTCTCGCCGCTACTTTCTTCCTTTGTCCAAACCGCTTAGTTATTTCAACGTTGTTAACCTTTTGTTTTCTCTTAGTGTTCTTCTCTCCATAGTAACCACACCTGGTCTGGCGTTCTGTTAGCTGAGACAGCTTCTTGGAGGAGAACATGGGCTGAGATGCTTCCAGTGACGCTCTACAACTGCTGCTATAAACTCTTTTTTTTCAGTATTCTGTGCATCTAATTTAGTTTTCTGTCTTTTCAAACCCCCAGTCGGTCATGACAGATGGCTGCTTGTACTGACGCTGGTTTTGCTAGAGGTTTCTTCCTGTTAAAAGGGGAGTTTTCCCTCTCCACTGTCGCTACATGCATGCTCATTATGAGGGATTGCTGTAAAGTCAACGATAACACAAGCTATTGTTTTGGTCTGCTGATTCCAGAGGAGTGAATGCTGCAAGTCAATGACTAGATGCGATCTGCTGGGGTTCCTTAGACTGGAAACCTTTTCAAATTGATTTGTTATGATGTATCTTTGATTTTTATTGATTTTCTTGTAAAGTGCCTTGAGACGACATCTGTTGTAAATTGGCACTATATAAATAAACTGATTCTTGATTCAGTGATCATATATAGAGATGGTATTTTTCACTTTCTAGAAATCAATACAACTAAATTAATCAAACTGTTTGTGTGGGAGTCACTTACGGGACTCTTTGTGAGGTTAAGCAGGGAAGTGACCAAATTGTAGTTGCTGCTGTTATTATTGTTAGCAGTCGGGCTGGAGGTGGAGGCAGCGGCTGCAGCTTGCGGCTCTTCCTGAGGCTGGCCGGTATCTGGACCCAGTCCCTCTGTAGCAGCAGGACTCTTTATCTCTGGTCTCTTCGATTTGTTCTGCAAAAATGAAAGAAACTCTTAAAATTATATGTTTATAAACTGCAAAAACTCCACATTGCCTCTTTCATCCATTGACTCACAATAACCAACCTCAAGGAAGAAGTTGACCAGGTATGGGTCCTGCTTTAGTTTGGCACAGACTGTGCAAAGAAACTGGATCTCCTCATTTTCCATAGGTGCAGCAAGAACCTCCCCACACAGACGGATCATTTTCTGTCAGGCAGGAGAGAATTCCCAAAAAAGTTAGACGGCCTGTCACGTGCAATCATAGAAAGAAAAAAAAAAGGAAATAGACAGCGAAACGTGTCACCTGTACAGGTCGGTGGACGTTAATGTGTGGCAGAAGGGGCTGACGGATGTGAGCGAGTAGCTTTGTGTAAAAGGTGAGGACTTGCTGCTTCATCCCAGGAGGACACTGAAAAACAACATTCACAAATCATCAGCTGGTCAAAACAAAACAAATCTATCAGTTTTCCCCCTCAGTAACAATGAAATAAAATGCGGCTACAACTAACAGTAAACAAAAAAAACTTCCTTACGTCTGCTTTGCCTAATGTGTAGACGGTCTCCAGGATTTTGTGATGCAGCAGGTACTCCATGCAGGGTCCCGTCTCACCAGACTCCCTTTCAGCCTCTTCCCGGGTCAAGATGTCCAGCATCTGCTCCAGGTGGGACGGGATGTTGGTGTCTGTGACCGGGGCTTTGTCATCTAACACGGAGAGTACAGGAATACATTAAACCACTATATTAGTACAACAGAATACTAAAATAGGTCAAATACACAATTAAAATGAAATAAAAATAGCTTTGTAGCCTTTTGGATTAGCTCTGCTAGTTCTGGTTATCTTTCTAGACTTTTGATGATTGGGTTTTTTGGTTGACTCATGCTGCATTTGACAATTATCCTCTGTAGTTTTAAATACTGAGCAGCTGGAACTGTTTTACACTCAAAAATTTGCTGGCATCCAAAATGATTGCAACAAGGTTTTGAGTCAGAGTCATCAGATTTCAGATTAATTGCAAGATGACATGTAATTTCCCTGGACAAATAAATGCAACTGAAAGATAATCTTGCAAAAAACAATTTTCTACGTTTGTCTGCTACAAATTTAAATTCGACAACACAATATTCAAGTCAAACTAAGCGCCTTACCAGTTAGAATATAAATATTCACTCGGCCAAATACGATAAAGCCCCAAATAACGTATTTTCTTTGTGTTGAAAACACAGTTTCCATAATCATCATTTAATGGTTATTTTTTTATCAACTTGTTTAATCAATTTCAAATTAATAGTTTAATTTTTTATTGTGAAACAGCTGAATTAGAAAGCGGATTTGGAAAGAAAACTGCCATATAAATAATTTTACTAGTACTTTTGACTTAAGGATCCCAAACCCTTTGGTAGAAACCTCTTTATAAATTTTGAAGAAACTAATGTTGGTCAGAGTAATCATTATTTACAGGCTTGCACAGAAAAAACAGTAATGAAATAACAGTGTAAACAAGAATGATCTCACATGCCCCTAGTTTTAAAAAAAGTATTTTCCTTTATCCATCGACACACCAAACAAATCTACACTTTTCATACAAAAAAACTGCAGTTCTGCAGATTCACCATAAATGTATAGTAAGGAGAAAAGGATGTCAAGTATTAGAAATTGAAAAATAACCCTCGATTGCATGTGGCCTTAAAAAATAGCGTAACTTAGTCGAAGCAGCCAAATCTACCATTACCATTACATCAAGCTGGTTAAAAAGTAATAACCTACTAAATATTGCAACACAACACTCATTTGCAAAAATGAAGGTTAACACTTACACAGCAATGAATAAACAGAAGCATCATACTTTAAAAAGTTGGGTTTTAACCGCCGGGCGTTTTGCAATACTTGTGAGCGTGAGGCTTTCGGACAGTAAAATAAAGAAGTGTAGGTATATTATTAAATGTGAGAAGGAAGTCTGACTGAATAAAAGCAAAATATACAAATACATACTGGCATTTTTTGAAATTTAGGATAAAAAAGATATCAAAATAAAATACTTTTTAGGATGATTCTGTTCCGAACCAGGAAAAAAAATGATCAAGACTTGTTAAAAAAACAGCATATAGCAAGTTTGATCACATAAAGCAGGAGGCAACAGAGTTGCAAAGTACAGACAATTCAACTGCACAGAAAAAAATCCATATAAACAATCATTCCCTTCTTTACGTTAACCATTACCCCATTTCAGCCATTTCTTACCAGAAGTCTCAATGTAATAATGTGTAATGCCCTTCCAGTGATACACAAAGTCCTCTTGTAAGGGCAGAGATGGGGCAAGCTGGGAAACAAGAAGCACAAATATTAATAAAAGTGCATCATCTTAAGGTGACTTACTAATTTTAAATATGCATTGTAACATTTTTGTTTATGTTTTCCTACTATTCTTTTAATGCATTATTACTCAATTGGATTTTTAAATGTTGATATTCAGAAAAAAAAGACAAACTAAGGTTTGAACAGATATCCTCAAACATAGGTATTTATTTAGTATTATAGGTTGCGATATGTAAAATATGAATTAATAGCGTAAGGAAAACAATTTCTCTTTGTTTTGATCATTGTTTGCCCTGAAAAATCCCCAAAATAGTTTGTTACAAATTACAAGTATTTGCAAGTTTTAGGCCATCAAGCTTGATGGCCTAAAACCTGAACCTTGAGAAACACGAAGACGATTAAGAAATCAGCCTTCACTTGAAGAACATTTTTAAAATGAATGCATCTTAAGTCGAAGTGATTACGGCAACAATTACTTCACAGATCCACCTTAGCAGTCGATCAGACAGCGGTGGCTGATCCAGAACACTACTGCACGTTCCCTCACTGGCTCAGAAAACAAACATTTAAATACTTTTATTAGCTTATAACCCACTAAATATCTTTTTTTGTTGCTGTATCAACCTTCCAGACCACTCGAGTCTCCTGGTTCAAGTATAGGTTGAAGTCAGGGTCCAAAGCAAACCTGGAGAAGCAGTATTTCGTTTTATCCTCGTCTCATCTGGAACAAACTTCAAGATAGCCATTGACACACTGAGCTCTCATAATTCAATTCTTAAAAACCGTACCAATTAGTTCTAGTCTGGATTAAAATGCTAAATCCTTTCTATTTTTTTTTTCACTGTAATGTAATGTTTTCTTCTCTGTTTGTACATTCTTTCGTGGTTTTAAGGGCTCTGGTCTCCTCTGTACATTGACAAGAAACCTGACAAATGTTTATCATGGATGTAGAGCAGGTTTAAAACAGGTTTGAGTGTAATTTGGTGTTTTCGTTTAGTAAGTGAGGCTGCTTGCAGACTTCTAATGTTTTATTTGGCAAAATATGAAGCAGAAAAACAGGAAATTACAGGATTAAAACAGCTAACAGGACTTCGCTATTTTGGATAGCACAGCTAGCTACGATAGTAGCTTAACGTTTAGCTTTCCTGGCATATTAAGACACATTTTTTTAGATTAACAGCCATTATTAATAAAAATATTATTATATTATGTTTAAAGGATAAATAATAAACCGAACAACAACTGAGAGTTAAAACAAAACAAGAAATAAGTTGACATTACAAATATATGCTGCTAACGGTTAGCCTGCTCGTTAGCAGCCTAATGCTAACGTTTGTAAAGCGAGACAACGAAACGCGACTTCTAACAAAAATTAACAAACAAAACAAACAAAAACGGCTGTGCTTTTGTGGGAAACAACACAATGACTCACCGCTTCCACTGCATGCTGCAGAATAGACGTGAATTTGGAGAACATCTTGTTCTTGGACTGGAGCAGTTTCTCCCGAGAAGACCGAGAGAATTCCTCTATCTTCTTCTTCCGGTTGTTTCCGCCTCGCTCCAGGTTGGAGGTTTCATTCAATGACCCTTGAGACGGAAGAAAATATATATAATGTGAGCAATAAAACCCCGCGGCCTCCGTGCTTCACAGGCCTGGAGAGCCCCTGCTGTAAACAAGACGGGTTCAGTTCCGACACGGTGGCACTTCCCCCGCCAGCCGCTTCCAGTGGAAACCAGCAGGGGGCACCAGAGTGGCGGACGACAGTCAGTGCATGCAGATGAGCTCAGTTCTCAGTTTGATGAATAGACTGAAGGTGCGCAAGTGGAGAATGTTTGAAAAACATTCTAAAATACATATTTACATAATATTAATGTAGAAAAAAACATTTCAGGATTCATTTGCATTATTTCATCAGCGTGACCTCAGCAGAAGTAAGGAGGACGCTGAGGAGGATCAACCCCCGGAAAGCTGCTGGCCCAGACAACATCCCCGGACGGGTGCTGAGAGAGTGCGCGGACCAGCTCTCAGACGTGCTGGCGGACATATTCAACGCCTCCCTCACACAGGCAGCTGTCCCCACCTCCATGAAGACCGCCACCATCATCCCGGTCCCAAAGAGCTCCGCAGTGACAGGTCTGAATGACTATCGGCCAGTAGCCCTCACACCGATAGTCACAAAGTGCCTCGAGAGACTGGTTCAGACCCACATCAAAGCGAACATCAATGTCACTGTGGATCCACACCAGTATGCATATAGGAAAAATCGTTCCACAGAGGACGCCATCTCCTCCGTGGTCCACACTGCCCTCACCCACCTGGAGCAGAGGGATTCGTACGTCCGTATGCTGTTTGTGGACTTCACCTCTGCGTTCAACACCATGATTCCTCAGACTCTGATTAAAAAACTCTCCTCACTTGGACTGAGCTCTTCCCTCTGCAACTGGGTCCTGGACTTCCTGACCAACA
>JAVLVB010000251.1:1661535-1671715 GCA_032876305.1 Orestias chungarensis | reverse complement strand
ACACTCACTTTTTGTTCTGCTCCCCTCAGGCAGGAGGCTGCGGAGCATCAAGTGTAGAACAACCCGTCTCAGAAACAGCTTCATTCCTGAAGCTGTTAGACTCTTGAACTCATCCTGAACAAACCACTGCACGGACTACAATACACGCACTTTAACACCGTATATACCTATTTTATTTATTTTACTTACTTTACTTCGAATTTAATTATTTTAATTTTATTTTATTTTATTTTTTTAACTTATTTTATCTATTTTAATATTAGCTCTTGGGTGGAATAGTACCGTGAGTACGTAATTTCGTTCCACTTCATGTACCATCATGTATGTAGAATGACAAATAAAGAATCCTTGAATCCTTGAATCCTTGAATATGTTTAAAGCAAATAAAATTATTATTATTGGAGTTATTTAGCTTTTCATCATTTCCTATAGTTTTTTTGAATGTTTTTTTTTTTTTTTGCTGCTGTCTTGGCCAATATGTTTTTGTCTTAACAAGGTTATATAATGGATCTATACATATTTTTATTTAAAAAACCAATCATTTTTTAAGCTATCACGATACAAGCAAATGACAAGGTTCATTGGTCCTTTATTAAGGGATCTTACAAATGAACCAGTCAGGTGTTTTTTTGTTTGATTTTTTGTTTGTTTTATAGACTAAGCCACAGTAAAAGTAATGGTACCAGTATGGGATAAGTAAATAAATGCATTTATTTATTAATAAAATTTTTTTTTACCAGGCATAATTAACTATTTAACCCTTGTGTTGGATTAACATTTGTGCCTTTCTGGAGTTCTTAGGGTCAAACTGACCCGGGACATATTTGGGGTCTTAAAAACAACTCTAAAATATAATTATACTTCATAAACCATTAAGATATATTGTCTTTAACCCAATTTCAAACAATTGAGATAAAATATATGTTTATTTATTTATTTATTTATTATTAATGAGGAAACATTTTTTTTTTCACAAAATTGCATTATATGTTACTCAACTTCAATACTGTATAAGTATTTATATAAACGTGTTTTTATTTCCATTATTTTATAGCCCCGGAATTGCAGCAACCTTTCGTTTTTAAATTTGTTTATTACCTATAAGCCATACCTATAACATTTACATGGTAATCTATTGCCAGACATACTCAATCTAAGATTGAAATTGGGATGTATAAATGTCATTTGTAAGTATTTTCGACAATGCATTAAAATTCAGATCTTCTAATGCACGTATTAGTTTGTTAAATGATTATCTGCATAAATAAAAAGGTTGTGTCACCTTTGATACTTAATAAAGTTTAGCATTTTTTGTTATGAAGTAACACGGATCACCCAGGAGGAGGCAGTAAACACACAAGAGGCTGTTAAAGTGGGTTATATGTCTACTAAAAAACACAAGGGTGCAAGAAACCTTCTGTTTTTATACTCCTGTCAGCTGTGGTTACTGCATCTACTACGGTGGATGCAAACATCATTATACTAACTGTTCCCTAAATCTCCCTTGATTTTCCCAAAACGAGTCTGAGCTCATTGTTCCTGTAAGTGTTGCATTGCGCAGCTCAGATGCTCATAACAGTTTAAGTATACATCTGCACGAATATCTGCAGAAATTACTCACCATTGGTGGAAAATCAGCGCTTGTCATCCCAGACTGGCTGCTTAAAGCCTGACGAGAGCCCAATCCAGCCTTACAAGACGATGCGTTTCAAACGCGACCTCGTTAATAAAGCTGTAATTACCTGATATAATGTTCACATGCGGACAAAAGCCGGTGTGCACATTAAATAAAGAAAAGGATGCTGTGTTTTGCAGGACACGCCCTGCAGCTGGAGAGACCTCTCTCCGTCTCCTCCAGTCATCCTGATTGCAGAATATTTCATTTAATAACAGGGAAAACCTAAAGCAAAGATAGGCTATTATATATATCTTTTTCTTTCTTCCCAACCTCCCTCAAATCTTCTGCACTTGATGGTCTGCTGCTTCAATTTAAATTGTAGCAAAGGAAAAGAGGCTCAACCTACCGGGCATATCTGCCAGAAGTGAGTATATGATCTGCTGCAGAAGCCTCCATAACAACCCGAGAAGTCCCACAGTTTATCTTGGGTGAGAGGCTGGTTTTAAAGCTCTGGACTCTCATAATGAGACTGGAATTGTAAGTAGGTTTCACTTGTATCTTACTGAAACTACACCTTCCACGGCTGCTGCAGTTTAAAAAAAATTTTCTCTCCATGTTTCTATAGTTTTTGTTTTATGCATATGCAACCTGAACCTATGATTATAAATGAGGATTTCAGTGCTCTTTAAATTATAAGGTAGATTTTTTTTTGTTGGTTCCTTGATTAAAACCCCCCAGACAAAAACAATTTACCTTTCTAGCAAAGTTAAAATATCTGTTTTTATATATATATTTATTTTCTTTTGGGTGACTGGTCAACATTGTGGGACAGTATTGCTGCACAGTGGACTGAAACAATTTTTTTTTTAAAGACTAGGGGAAAAAACAGAAGTTGGCTGTGCTTTTGTAGTCACCCACTTTAATTGGAAACCTCTAAATAAAAGTGAGCAATTACCAAACTAAGGCAAGTAAACAGAGAAACCCAGGCTGTGGTCGAGATCATACAGTCTGGGTCTCATCCATCTGTCCATTTTCTAAAACTCGGTCTTGCACATCTGCAGGCGCTGCTAGTGCTTGTCTCCACATTGAGGGAGAAGCCAGTTACACCTTTGACAAACAACCACACCCAAGGATAATTTAAAGAGCAAACAATCTGACAGTCATGTTTTTGGACACGCATAGTGAGAACATGCAAAATCCATCTGGACCAGGATTCACACCCGGGACCATCTTGATATGATTGAATAGGGTCACTATTTAGAAACAAAACAACATTTTATTTACAGTTCTCACATTACACACGTTTTGGATTTTAGATTGGAAAAATGTAAAACTTTATCCATTTTCTTCCGCACAATAATTATGCATTATTTCTGTTGGTCTATCCAATACAATTTTTTTTATAGAAAACATTACAGAGTGATTGTAACAACATTTTCAAAACGTCTTTGCATGCAAATAATGCAGGTGGAGTATGCGTCAGCAAATTTTCTTAACACTCCTGCTTTGGGATTTGATTATGTAATCTATTACTGGCTTTCTAAAAGTTGCAGAATAGACTAAAACAAAAAAGCAAAACCATGACTTAACCTATCCTTTTATTTAAAGCAATCCAAATCCTAGATTTAGTACGAACTTGGCTTCGTTGTAATACTAATGCAGCAGCCTTGCATAAAGGCCCTTATAGTGGACAGAAAATCACTCCCCCAGGCTCCGTATGGTTGAGTCTGGGTATTGGGATGACTTTGAAACCCTTACATTAATGATGTGGCCAGTTGTATCGATCCTCTGTGGTTGTTGGTGGTGGTTGATGGAGTTACTTGATAGCTCCAGTCTGTGGTACACACTGCTGATCTTGTCAGCCTGGTTAAGCCCATGCAAACATTCATTCATGAGTCATTCAAAGTAAATACCACCCATTATGAAAGGCCTAGACAGAAAACAACTTAAATTGGTTATCGGTAACAAACTGGTGGGTCACTTTTGTTAGCATGGGCGGATCAAGTTCTTTGGAAGTTGTCGTATTTTTTTTTTTTAACCTTTTTTTTCACGTGGGCCATTTTTTGAAATATAATATTTATTTGTTTAGTTGGGTTAAGGGTGGGGCCTCTTATCCAAATCAAATCATCAATCCCAAGGAGGAGTGGCCTAATGTCCAGTTGCAATCATTTTAGAAACTTGTTGATGACCGACTGTCGAGCATAGTGATGGCAGCGTCATGCTTTGGAGCTATGTTGCTCCAGGTGTGGTGCGTAAAATGAATAAAACAATAAAATAGGGAACTACCTAAAAGTCCACAATATTATGAGATAAATGTTAACCAAAAAATGGTTGTTTCCACACATCAAAATTTTGCAATGAACATATCGGGCTAGCTGCAATAATAAACTGAATTCAACCCAATTGTACTTTGCTTAAATGCACGGAGAAGAAAACAGTAACTTAAACAAATTGTACAATATTTGAAACAAAGAACCAAATACAGCAGAGGCTTGTTGGTTGCGGCAAAAAGTATGTCGTTTCTGTAAAACTTGCTGACAGACATGTATACGTTTACATTTTAGTCTGTGTTTACTACTTTCTAATTTTACAATGTCAAAAAAAAATAATCCACAGAAAAATTCTACCTTATGATAACGTTTTGTGTTAACCTTCGCAAAATGCTCCTTAAATTACATAATACCAAGCTTGATACTACATTAATGCCAATGGGGAGTGTATGTAAACCTATGAAACTGTAAACGTTTGACCACGTGCATTTTAGGGTTCCTGCACATTGTTTTTATACATATATTTTATGTTTTTCCAGACACTGAGATGTAACATTTTCTGACTATCCTGGACATCAATAAAAAAAATAAAAATTAAATTAAATTAAATTAAATTAAAATGAAAAATTATTATTATCTGTATGTTTAATAAGTCATTCTGAAGTTGGTTGATTAGTCCACTGTTTCAAAATCTATTACACTAATTAGAACGATACTATCTTAATTAACTCATATGAACTGAAATTAATTCTCTAGTAAACTGCCTTAAGATAACATGTGTTGTAAATTGGCACTATATAAAGTCTGAACTGGATTAATGAGTGGATTTGTAATAAAAAGCACTAAATTGGTCCTTATTTCCTTTAGGAATCCGTTTTTCTTTCATCTCTGAGTTTTTACTTTGTAAGTTAAGAAACAGAAACTAGATAAAAGACTAATTGTTGCAAAAAATTATAAAAAGTAAGCAATGAGCTAAAGAGCTTAGAAAAAAAGATCTCGCCGTAGATCTTGATTTATGTCAAATTTCATGGTTTTCGACAAGGCACATGCTATGTTTAGACGGAGCATTTCTAAACTTTGGAAAACTCTGATGAAAAAATCTGAATGCAGAGAAATGCAGACCGCAAACCTTCAAAATGATTTGTTACATGTTTAGTTTGAAGAAAGGTCGCCATACACAACGTAGCCTTACATTTTGTAGTTGCAGCAATTCTATTTTTGTACTCTAAGCTAACTGAAATTTACAAAATACTGCTTTTGTTTTCTACCTCAGTATGAAACTCACACTTTGTACATGTTGTTCTTTTTGACTTGCATAATTTACAGCTTTTATTATGTGCTAACATTTAAGAAGCTCCATAAATCATAAAAAAGGCAACAACATACTTTTGTCCATGTTTATGTAGTTTGTGAGATGAAAGGAGTGACTGTGTAAAAAAGTTTATTCAATTTCTTGCTTGTTTAGACAGTGGTGTCCAATGGTATTTGTACTGTCGCAAACCAAAAATTCAGTGTATTTTATTAGGATTTTATGCGACAAAAACAAGCGGTACTGTGCAGACAATGAAACGTGCTTTTATTATTTTTTAAAGATAAAAAAAAGCATTTTCTGCAGCAAATACAGGTGCAAACATTTTGAGGTATGTTGCTTGCAGCTTTGCACACGTAAAGATTTCTATTTTTGACCATTTTTCTTTACAAAATGAGATTAAGGTATAGACTTTGACTAGGCCATTCTAATATATAAATATTTTTAATTAAACAATTCCATTCAATTAGTTAAGAAAGAGATTGAGAAGCTCAGTTATCCTGGAGTAGCTCATACTGGAGCCTCTGCTCCTCCACATCGAAAGGAAACAATAGAGGTGGCTCAGACAACCTGGTTATGATGCCTCCTAACGCCACTTTGGGGAAGTGCAGATAATTTCAATCGGCAGGAGATCCAACAGAATGACCAAATTGAAAAGATATTGTTTGTCCGCGAGTTTTGGAGCGCCTTGTGATTCCTCTAGATGAGCTAGCCAAGTGTCTGGGGAGGAATATCTGGGGCTTTCTGCTTAATTCTCTGCCTCCTTGAGTGGTTCCTGGATAGGCAGAAAATTATTGTTTAACCGATGGACAATGGATGCAGCAGTGCTCCATGAGATGTCTTAACGAGAGGCGATTGTTTTATAACCTAACCCTGCTTTAAACTTTCACATAACCCGTTTTATGCCATTCATGAAGGGTTGTAATTTACACTCAGGTGGATTATGGATCATATTTAGATGTGTCAGAGTAAACTAACTGTCGATGTATGACCCACAATTACACTGTATAATTACCTTTGTATAAATTTTGTGTTGGTCAATCATATAAAAACAAATATCAATAAAAAAAAGTGAAATGTAATAAAACCTGACAAACTTCAAGGTGTTTGAATATGTTGTTGTAAATCATCAAATCTTAAGCCGTACAACCGCTTTAATAGTACTTTTCAGATTTTCCCCCCCATTATTTTTAAATTGCAATGGTTCTTTTAATGTGATATTTTTATGTTAGCCAGAACTTGACCCAGAGAAGAAAAAAAAGTATAAAAAACTGGACAATTTAATTCATCAATACAGAAAAAGGAGATAAAATCGCCAGACCATCACTGGCCTTTGAGTCCTACAGTGCTTCCCCAACCCCCCACCACCACCTTTCACTCTCCAGTCATCAGCTCAAGGCCGTAAGCTCTTGCTTTGCTACTGATGCCTTTCCATTAGCCACTCACATTGTAATACATCCTTACGGGCATACTACTCTGTCTGGGCTTCCCAGTTTTCTGTTTTTTATTCAGTCTTGGACCTTTGACTGTAAACTTTATTTATTTATTTATTCTGGTTATTTTCTAAATCCATTATCGTAATCAGTGCTACCTGTGAGTGCGCTTGCTGTGGGTGAGTCTGCTATTAACGATCATTATGGAGCTCAGCCAGGGCAGTTGGAGCTTAAGTGGACTGTTGAAGGTCACCTTCGTCGTAATGATTTAATCTTTCCATTTCAAATACTGTACTCTGTAAAATCACCTCATAATCAAACACATTTAAAACAGACAGCTCGGCCTCTATCTTTCCACTTGTCCAGCAGAGATTTTGTTAAAGTCCTGCTTTTTTAGGGGCTTAAAGCCCCACGTCTGTCCTTAATAGTCAAATACAGGAAGTATAATAAAGAGTTATCAAATTATAATTTTGTTTTATATTTATATTATTTTACATTTCTATCCATCCAGAGAGTGAGAGAAATGTTACACCTTGGAAATTTCCTATGTACACAGATCTAAGGGCCGTTTAGAGTAATCAATTGACTTAGCAGTCGTATTCTTAAACTATGGGTGGAACAAGAGTCACCAGAAAGAACCGCTACGTGCACAGAGAGAACGTTGAAAGTCCATGCAGAAATATCCGAGGCCAGGATTGAAAACGAGCATCTTTTAGGCAAAATTTCTATATATAATGTATTTAATGCGTCATGTAGTGTCCTTGGGTTAAAGTAGATGCTAACACCGAACCTACAGCTCCAGATCATGCAGTCGCATATAAATCCAATACATTTAAAGCAACACTAAAGATGTTTCAGTTTTGGTGGATTTTTGTGGCCAGTGTGGATAGAAGCGGTAGTGTTTTGCCTTGAGGAAGACTGCATTTCCCATGAGCACCATCGCATTGCGTCGTAAAATCCTGATCTCCCGATCGTCTGCAGTTGGATTTAAGTACATTTCTGTTTCCAGTGGCTGTGTGAAGGATGAATAGTGATGAGGAGATGAATCTAATTGTGGTAAAACTATTTCATATGAAGATTTTGAAAGTAAGAAACAGGGGAAGTGATGTATGCAGTAAAGCAGTTGGCACATATGTAGTTGTTTTGTGTGGCAGGGTTCCTGCCACCCTCCTCAAAGTTGCTTAGCTCCGGTTTAACGATACGAACCCCTTCGGGCCGTGACAGAGGTGTCATTCAATGAGGTGTAAGTCTATCTATAATCACAATGAAGGTTAAAAAGTTACTTATTGTTAAAATTCAGGTATCTATCATCCACAGCAGGATCAAGAACGGGCACCGGACACTTGTCTGATCTGTTTTACTTCTGAAAGTGATTTTTTGAAAGCAGGCATTTTACTCAAAGTTTAAGTTTTGCTGGGTTTTTTTGCTAATATTGCTACCTCTATTGCCGATTTTGCCTAACTGACGTCAGAAGGGTTTCGGTCAGAAAGCGAGCAGGACTTCTGCAAATTTTAAGCTGTCTGCTGCAGACAGGCTATATTCCAATGCATTCATGGTAATCTTTTGCATACAGAACTCAAAAAACTTGGTCTCAGTCTCTGCCAATAATCTATACATTGTGTTTTGCTTGTAATAACCGAGTTACTTAAATAATTTAACTTTTCAACATTGATGTAATTTATTAAGTTGTATTGTAGTTCGATGATTTAAAGTCGGACAAAAAAGCAAAAAATAAAAGAAATCTGTGAGGGTGCCAGAACTTTTCTATTACACCGTACATAAACAGATTTAATCTTCTCTCCTTAACTTTGTGCATGTTGTTGGATTTGCTTCTTTTTTGAAGACGCAGTAGAGAAATATCTTCTCATGCTTTTGTTTTAAAGATGAAAGTCATGGATTGGAATAAACAAGTTTAGTGGATGTAACCTAATTGTGAAATCCATGCATGTTTCTTTCATCCCTCTCTTGAAAAGACATGACTGCGTTGCTTTTTCTCTGATAATTTGATATGACTGAAATCATTTAAAGGCCAGTCCAGCACCCCCCCAAAAAAAATCCTTACCACCACCACCCTGCTACCCAGGACTTTCCCCATTCTGACTTCCCATCTGCCCTACCCTAGCTCAGCTGAGGTAGCACATCCTGTACGGCATACCTGTTACACTGCAGTGCAATCTAGATGATCAATGGTGGATAAAAAAAAAAGAAGAAAAAAAAAAAAAGAGAGATGCACTCTGCAGTAACCCAATCTCATGCCTCCTCCTTTTTCTTACCACAGGAGAGGGCTTGCTCAGGCTGCAAGAACAACACGACCCTCTGCCTCAGCACTTTTCTCTCCCCTGTCTGACTCTGTCTGTATGTGTGTGTGTGTGTATGAATGCGGATAGTCACACGCATGCATGTGTCCTGGCAAAAGCCTGAATAATTAAAGACCAGGGGAAAGGAGTGAAAGCGCAGCGGGACAGAGTGTATGTGGGATTGTGCAGAGATGGAGGAGAGAAACGCACTGGAGCAGCAGCCTGGCTACGACGGGCTCTGCAACTACGCCCAGAAAATCACCTCCTGCTTCGGACTGGATGGTAAGATAAGTGTTTGGGAAGATGAAGGAGACGGCGATAGGAAGGGAGGAGATACTTCAGTGTAGAGAGGCTTTGTGACGGTTTTGTCAAGTGTACAGAGCTCATGTGTTTTTCCTAGAAGTTTGTGCGGGTTGCTGAGGCTGTGGGTAGTTGTGGTGGATCTACAGCTGAGAGGAGTATACCTACAGGGTAACATCTGATTGCATCAGGGTGGCTTGTCCCCGGCTACTCTCAGGTACATGTGTCCCCGTGTGTGGGCGTGAGGCTCTCCTTGATCCACCTCTCTTTCTGTCCTCCAGACTAAAAGTCTGTGGACAGTAGACTCAGCTAGCTGCCCTGTCTGTGCTCTCTCTTAAAGAATCCCCAGACTAAAAGGTTGTTTTGTGCTTTGTCACTGTCTGCTGTGTGATTTCTATCATGTCTGCTGCTGTCTGATGCATGTGTTTTGTTGGACCTGAAACAGAGGCAGGATCAGCCTTGTTTGTCTGATAAATAGTCACTTAATCTTAATCTTTGGTAAATTAGGATGGTTAGGATAGCAGTTTGTAAAGATTTCATGTTTGCATCATCTATATTTCATTTCACATCTCAAAAATGCAAAATTTTATTTAAAAAAACAACAACATCCTTCTGGATTTGGGCTGTAAAAGAGCGCTTGTGAAGAAGATATAACGTTGTTTAAGCCATCATTTACTGACGTAGATGCTTTGAGGGTTTAAAAAGCTAAAATCCTTTTCCTGTTCTGTGCACTTTAATTTGGCCTCGGGGGTATTTCTTCTGAATTTTATTTAGTTTATTAAAGCTGCATCATTTTTAAAACAATAAATACCCCTTGCACCTTTAATGATACGTGGTTTTCTAATATATATATATATATATATATATATATATATATATATATATATATATATATATATATATATATATATATATATATATATATATATATATATATATATATATATATATAT
>JAVLVB010000251.1:1648885-1661435 GCA_032876305.1 Orestias chungarensis | reverse complement strand
GATCAAGAGAAGGTTTCTTAAGTAGGGGTTTTATTACAGCTACCTTAAGAGCCTCTGGTACATAACCATTCACTAATGACAAATTAATCATTTCCAAAATGGGGGTAATAATAATAGGAAATACTTCTTTAAACAATTTTGTCGGGATTGGATCCAACATACAAGTTGAAGGCTTAGATGAAGAAAATATTTTTGAAAGTTCAGAAGGCTCAACTGGAGCAAAACACTTCAAACAGAGATCAGGCTCCAGCGCCACCTTCAGTACCTCATTGCTTACTGAGGTAGTAGTTATGTTTGGTAGGAGGCAATCAATTTTAGTTTTAATAGATTCAATTTGATCAATAAAGAATTCCATAAAGTCATTACTGCTAAGAGTTGGAGGAATGGGTGATAAAACAGAGTTTTCATTTCTCGTAAGTTTAGCAACTGTATTAAAAAGAAACCTAGGATTGTTCTTATTCTCCTCTATCAGTAAAGTAAAATATGCAGATCTAGCTTGGCGCAGGGTCCTTTTATACAGAAGCACGCTGTTTTTCACTACCCGCCAAAATCGACCAAAACTGAAACTTTTTGTAGTATTGCTATAAATCAAAGCATTTTCATGTGTTAGAACGAAAAGGAGATGAAGTCCAGGATTTCCCCAAAACATCAACATGCAACCTCGAAAAATTATATAACTCCAATCCCCTAGTTGGCTACCTGGTTACCCTCCAAAATTACATCCAATTATTTACTCAAAAACAATTGCAGACTGAAATAAATATTCTATATGAAATAGATATTGATTATTCTAAGTTTTATAACTGAAAAGATAGAATGGTTTTGTATCTTTTTACTAGAAGAGAAACTTAAAGGCTAGTCTGAGTGTGAGGTCGTGGTGGACAAACCCCAAACAGGGAGGCACGACGCAGTTAATTGTTGACCTCTTTTGCCTTGAGTCTCTTTGATGCTGTAAACTAATCCAGTGTTAGATGTACTACATGCATGCTTCCTTATACCCACCTAATCCAGGCAGGCTGATGGGAGCTGCTGGTGCTTTTTTTTCGTCTAGCCATAAATTTGCAGGTTGGCTGAGAACAGGGAAATATAAGATCATTTAGAGGTGAAGGTTAACCCTAAGTTGCATAATACATGGTGAGAGGAACAGGGTTTTTTTATATCCCTCAAACCAAAAAGGGCCTAGTCAGAACTTTAACCCACGTCTTTTGACTTACAGCAATGTGTTTTTTGAATGCGCTTGTTCAGTTTGGGCCAGATTAGAGCTCTTAATTGAACATGTGTTTGGGTGCGTGGGACTCAGTTAATGAGACGCCGACCCGTCGATAGGACAAGAAACCTGGCATGGACAAACCCTAACTCCACCCAGAACATAATCAGGCTGAACGTCAGCCCTAAGCTGGTTACGGCACCAGGCTGGTTGGGATGAAGACACTGATAGTTTAAGCTTCTGTCTCTCACTCTTCTCCACCTGCAGCAGGATGCTTTCTCCTGCCTTCTGCTGGCTCTTTGATATCTTCTTCTTCTTCTCACCACAGCAGATTTAAAGTGGATCTGATGATTAAACAATGAGCTGGGAAGTATTTGCCCCCTCAAGCTTCTCCTTACTTTCCTCTTATTTTTCTTCTTTTTTTTCAAACTTTGAATTTTTGATGTGCGAGGTGGGACAGCTGAGCCCAGACACTCGCTGACCTCTACCTGCAGTGCTTTGGGACCATCGTAGGAGAGCAAGGGTTGCCATGCTCATGCTGCCCAACCTCAACAGCCTGGGGAAGCTATGCGGCTCCAGCCGCAGCCACAGTGTCCACCGGGTCAACCGAGTTCGGGTGAAACGCAAGAGCTCGGTCAAGCGCATGTCCATTATCGAGGATGGACATGTGGCTGAAGTCCTGTACCTCATACCCAAACAGTACGTGGAGCAGTTTCCGTTCCTCAACCCAGACGACTATTACCTGAGTGAGAGGCTGAATGACATAAGTACAGGTAGGACAAAATGGAGCCTTCAGCAACTACCCATTCTACCCATTTTTGGTAATGAAATGGCTCTCAGCCCAGGGAAGCATGGCAAATGGGGCGCCAAATGTACTTAAGGGAGAAACACTAATGCAAGTTTTCAATGTGAAGTCCATGCAACTCACAGATTCTTATTCTATGTAAATAAAAGGTGTATTTCACTGTTTTTAGGGCGAATTAGGATCACTTTAATAAGTATAGTTCAAAATAAAAATATGAACCTAAAAATACACAACATAAATTTATGAATAATATGTGAACCAATTTTGATCTTTACAGGGTGAGTTTCAGCTAGGCAGTAACTAAGGCAGTAACTAAATGCGAGAATCAACATTAATATTAAGTAAGTACACCATAAAGGATGAAGGTTCGGTTATTGGTTATATAAAACTAATTTTTCAACTCCATAAAAATAATTATCTACTGTAAAATCAGGAAATAATTACTGTCTATTCCGTCATTATGTAAAGCGACTACTTGTTCTCTGGATTTTGCCCATCAGACATAGGCGACATGGTGGCTTACATTGGGATTACAAATCTGGGCAAGAGGACAAATCAAGATTTACAGATTCTCTGACTTTAAGCCAGAAACATCTGTAAATTTGTTTTTCATTTGGCATGTTATATTCATGTAAATAAAGGAAGTAGCTTTTTTCTATTTAAAAAAAGCTTGATTAGATAAAAAATAATAACTTTGTTAAAGTTTTTTATGAATTCTGCAAAAAGATTTATGGGCTTTAAAACAGCTTTGCAAGAAAATGTGTCCCTTTTAATGTTTTTTTTTATTTCGACCTTTATTTTTTGTAAGGGTAAACTGTAATATATTTGGAATAAAGAACAGAAAAGAAAAAAAAATGGGAATGACTCACACAGTCTCAAATCTATACTCTGCCTCACAAATATTTATTCAAATGTCTCTTAATAAGTTGCAGAGAACTCGATTTTGGTATAATTCTGGAGGAACTGGCATTATTATTGGGCCTAATACAGTTATTTTTAAAGAGAACATATGTTTTAATCACAGTTTTTGTATATCATGGACATCAACACGATCTAAGAAGCTTGATGATAATCTACTTAATGAAACAGCAGTTCTATAATGCAGTCTGTTTAATCGCCTTTTTAATGGCATGACTGATTTTATTTGGTCTGACTGTTGATTTTAGGATAAGTAAAATCATTTGGGCTCATTTATGTAATTTAAAGTAATTTAAAACAGTCCCTCAGTATGACGATACCAATTCAATGCTTGGTGAATAGAACATTTTTGAGGCCAAACATTCCTTCTCTATGCTGAAAGTAAAGCTTTTCTCCATTAGTGTTTTAGGCTTCCCCATGTTTACAGCTGATTTAATTTAATATGGTCATCTACTCCAGCACCGTCTTGCTCATAGCATGTTTTATCCTTGGGGGTTTATGGGTTGTTCTTTAACAGTTGTTTTCTATTCCAACAAGATTAGGGATAGAAAAATAAAAATAAAAATCCAGAACAGGTTTTGGATAGGTAAATGGGGCTATTGACAATCATCTGGGATTGTCCAAATCTTCGCTTTCAGGCCTGTTGAAGCAAAGAAAGAAGCTTGTTTACTGCTTCAGAAAGAAAATGTCAGGGTTTGCGAGGTGGAATTGCGAAAATAAATGATTTATTGTGGAGATGAATAATGAACAGAACATAAACCGGATCAATGGCAATGCGGAGTGGACCAGGTATACGCGGGACAAAAATTAGAATGTAAACAAACGGAATAATTGAAGAGGAACACGGGAAATAGAAAACGAGAAGGAACACACAATAGAAATAAACTAACCAGCAGATGAACAAAGGATGGGAAAAATAAAAAAAACCAACAAGAAACGCGAGAGGAACCAGAGGCAACGAGGGGAGCAAACAACTGTGGAATAAAACTACAAATAGCAAAGAAGAACATTAGGGAAACCTTAGACTACAAAGAAACAGGAACCATAAGGAAATAACTGAGACGAGGAACAGAGGAGAGAAAGATGGGGAGAGAGAGAACCAGCACAGAGAATCAGCGAGCAAGAGGGGGAAAGGCTTACTGGGAGACGGTGAGGAAACGGCAGGAGATTGAGCATGGAGACGGGAGGTGAGCAGACGATCCAGCGGTGAGTGAATTAATTAACCAGGCTTAAATACTGAGGATTGGAGGTGAAGTGGTGAAGATGATGATTAGAAGATCGAGAACAGATGTGAATGATTATGGAAACTGATGAGGGAACACACACACACACACACACACACACACACACACACACACATGAACACACACACACATGAACACACACACACGTAAACACACACACACACAGGGAGAAAGAGAGAACTGAGAGCGGAGGGAAAAACTAGAGCAAACCAAACAAAGACTTAACCAAACTAGAGAATAACCTAAAGAAAACAATTAACATTAATATAAATAATGATAATAATAATAAAAAAACACTACTATAAAAAACTGACCAAAGCCAAAAAAGCAGATCATGACAGAAAATGGTCAGGGCAAAACCGAACCAACCACTATTTTTGTATGTATTTGTATGTGTAATTTTCAAATTTTTTATATCCAGACTGCATTATTTAAAGCCCCAAATCAATACGATTATGAGTGGATATAAAATACTGATTTAGACTGCAACATATTAGTTTTATATATAATAGAGATAAATCAAAGGTCGATTTATCCAGGAAGACAAAATTATTTTTTGGTGATAAGTAAGAAAAACTACTAATAATCTATGTGTGCTCAATTGATGTAATCTTTCAAGTGAATCTGAATTCACTGAATCCCTTATTACACTGGTACGTAACCAATCAAAATGCAGTAAAAACCATTATGGACCCGAGATTGCAAGATAAAAACAGGTTGAAATACATTTTCTACTGCTTGTGTCCATCCATCCAATGGTAAATTGCCTACATGGCCTTTATTAAAACTACCACTAACTTTAGGAAGAACCAGAACAGCGACGATAACTCAACAGAAATGTTGTAATGCTCGCTGCGTGAGGTTGCACTCACAAGGGTGGTATGTTTTATGACCTGTTTTAAAATAGCCACAGTTATCAGAGACTTTACTCTGTGCACTTCAGAAGTCAACAACTTCTCACGAATCATTTTACTCTCTTCCTTTCTCTATCAGCTCCTATGTGTGTGGAAGCGTGTCGCTCCCATGCATTCCAGCGTCCTTAAATAATCAAGGGAGGGAATAACCGTGGAGCCCGTCCACACAAAGCACTGTTTTTGCTCCACATGTGACCTCGTGCTTCGGCACTCAGTGGTGGAAAGCAGTGACTCAACTTGTGTGGTTTTCTTACACTTAAAAATGATAAAGTTATCACTAGAGAGGCTGTTAATGGACAGCCAGACGTGAATCAGTGACATGAAAAACACAACTGAAACCCTCCATCAAAGTATAATTGCTGCTCTTGGCAAAGTCCTTGTAGCATGAACGTCCTTCAGCTCGGATGAAGATTATTAAAAGAGGCAGGATGATAATGGGCCTCTTGCAGTAGAAAGAGTAACAAGATACCTTTGAGTTGCTGTTAGTGGCTGCTACTACGTTTTAGTGAGCTTTTTGAGGTCTTACACACTCCCGTTCTTCATAATAAAAAAGGGTGGCGTTTATTGCCTAATTCTCAACCAGAAGTTGTTCTTTTTTTACCATCAACCTTACTGGAAAGTTTCAGTTGCCTGATGTCAAAACGCCTTTGTGGAACCAAATGCACGCCAGGAGATGGCACAGTTTTTCCCCACACTAATTGAGAGGCTTGCTGCCTGCACGACGAGATGCTGCCTCAGCAAATGCAGAGAAGGTAACTGCTGACGAACGCCTTCTCTTCTTTAGTCGTGCAGAAGCACGGAAACTGTAACGACTTGGCCCATGATTGCTGCTGCTTGTGAGATTTATATTTTCCTGGTGGCGTTCAAAAGGAGTGGATCGTTAAAAAGACAAAATTAAAGGCAAACCTGGACTCATGCTTAGCCTTGGTTTAGAAAGAGATTCATTTCATTCATTTATTTCATATGAATTGATAAAATGAGATGTATTAGTTCATCAAAGGAAGAGATTAGAGATGGGAAGTTCATGGGACTTTTTTTATTGTGCTATAATTGGATTTAAGAGGGTCTAATAAAGATAATAACACAAAGACCAGATATGATAAATCTAACCTTCAACCTTAGATGGCCACTTTTGCTCTAATGGGATTGGATAGTTGACAGCCGAGGATTGTCTTCGGAGGTGAAGGAAAGGGATTTAGTGTGTAGGCTAAATCACAGAATGGACCATGTTTAAATTCAGAAACCTTACGTTTTGTCCTTATTGCTGAGGCCTTCAAGGGATTCAACATGGCAGTCATTTCATCCTTTGTTGGGGTATATCACTTTTAGTTGGGTGCCTCAGTGGTGGAGTTGGTGGAGTGTTTGACTTGTAGATCTATATGTCTGTCTGTTAATTCCAAAATGTTCCAGTTATCTGAGATCTGGTTGCTAAAGTCAAAGCAACCAGGATTTAAACTGAATCATCTCTCTCTCCAGCTGATTCTGCGTTTGATAACAAGGGTGTTCTCAGAGCGGAAACGATCTTTAGTCGTTCTAGTCCAAAGCTCTAGGTCTTTCTCAGCGTATCTGCCAAAGAAGTATCCAGAAAACCTCCAAACGTCATCCTTATTAAAAAACAAAAAATAGTGCTAAAGGAGTTCGTCAGGGCTCAACCTACAAAGATAAATGGTTTCAGCAGTTTCTACAAAAGATCTTAGTTGAATTGGTGAATGTTGGACATTAGAGGCAAGGAAAAGAGAGAATTAGAAAAGCTAAACTCAGCTTTTCAAGGTTTTTGGTTTCTATCTTTTTCTATCTTAAACTACAGGGGATTATGATGCAAACAATCATTTATACACATTATTTAAAAGGCTACAAATTAACTTAGTCTATATCATGCGCAAAGCAACATAATGTGGCTTGAATAAAAATTCAGAATTACTCCAAACGTATAACTTCAGAATAAATTCACTTTTTTTGCAACTATTTCAAACATTTTTTGTATTTAGTTAAAGGGATAGAGGAACAGAACATTTAAATATTAAATTAAATACTTGCCTTTTATGTGTAAGAAATAATTACAACTATCATTCAATTTAATATTTTATTTAAATATTATTATCATTGTTGGTATAATTATATTTACTTTTCTACAATAATAAATTCCATTAAAATTTAATATAACTGATAAATATTAAATACATAATTAATTTGATTATTTTACTTTAAAAATACTTTTGTGTTTTTTACTTACATAAGATATATATTAATTAATGGTTACAAAAGGGAGAATATACTTATTAAGTTTTACCTTTTTAAATAGATTTTAGTAACAAATATCTATCAGGACAAATGGTTTAGAGAAAAAGGGGATAAAAATGTATTGTTATGAGACAATAATGATCAAACATTTTAAATCATCAGTTTTATTCTTCTACTTATCATTTTTCTATATTAATATATTGTTTGTATTTTTCCATTTTAGATGCAGTTAAAGTGTCTTTCTTTTGTATGGTATAGTTAAAGTGTCTTTCTTTCGTATGTTATAGTTAAAGGGTCTTTCTTTCGTATGTTACAGTTAAAGTGTCTTTCTTTCATATGTTATAGTTAAAGTGTCTTTCTTTCGTATGTTATAGTTAAAGTGTCTTTCTTTCATATGTTATAGTTAAAGTGTCTTTCTTTCGTATGTTATAGTTAAAGTGTCTTTCTTTCGTATGTTATAGTTAAAGTGTCTTTCTTTCATATGTTATAGTTAAAGTGTCTTTCTTTCGTATGTTATATAACCAGTAAAAACAATAATGAATTAACATAATACATTTTTGCATCAGTGAGAGTCTTCATATCTTTAGGTGCTACATGAAAATTCAGAAGCTGAACTTTTATGCTCTGATAAATTCATAACAATCATCAGTTCTGGAAATGGATAAGAAAAAAGAAATAGAATAAAGAACAAAAAAAATCCTTATTTATGTGGATTTAAAAACAAACAATGTGGCGGCTTTTCCATTTCAAAGTAACTATTTTGTTAGATTTGTATTTTTATTTTTGTGTTGGGGGTTACATAGCAGCGGCAGCCACTTTGTTGCAGTGATGAGGATGAGACTGACACAACAAAGGGGCTGGAGAGAGGGAGCAGGAGGGGAGGAGGAAGAGGAGGAGGAGGAGGAGAGGTGGGAGAAAAGCAGGCAGTCAGGAAGCGAACCCCACACTGTCGCTGTGTTTTCGGGAGAAGAGCTTGGACGAGCCTACATCTCTCTCTCTCTTTCTCTGTCCCCCTCTCTCCTGTCCTCTGGAGTCTCTGCTCTCTTTTCCTTCATGTATGTATTTTTTTTATAGCTCTTGGATCTTGACTATAAAAAGCTATGCTGCAGCTCTTGTGCTGTTGCCACTGATGGTCGGAGAGCTTTCTGCTGCAGCTATACCTGGATTCAAATGGTCATGGTCAAAGAAAAAGGTACCCCTGCACATCTGTGTGTGTTCGTATGGCATTCCTTTTTGCTTGTCATGCTCTGCTGTGATGTTGTCAGCGGTCGCACAAGTTCGCAGCACCATCTCTTACTCAAGTGAGGTTGAACTCGATTAATTTAATCTGATTAGATTTTTGTTTGGTATGTGTGTGTGTGTGACATGAATACGGGTTTCTTTGTAGGACAGGAGCTGTTTTTTTTAATGTGCTTAAGAGAATAGATCATGTTTAATGTTAAATGTAACACAGCACCATATTCTCCAAAGTAGCTGACTTGAACATGCTACGCCCTTTTAGTTGCTTGCTTGGCTCTGAGTCTGCTGTAATTTGGCAGCGTCGGGCTTTTTGTTAATGCATGCCGGAACAAAGCATCTGAGCAGCTTCATGTCAGATGGGTTTGGTCCTCAGAGTCGAGATGTGATCATTCTCGGCTTGTCCAGGTCCTCTTTGCAGCAACTAAAGCGTTAGGAGATAAAACTAGTGGAGCACCAGAGTTGGGAGGCACACTGCAGAGAGCTACAAACCTGAACTCTCTGTCATCCTCTCTCTCTCTCTCTCTCTCTCTCTCTCTCTCTCTCTCTCTCTCTCTCTCTCTCTCTATCAGTCTGTCTGCAGCTGTTGTCATGGTAACCCTCTAAAAGGTACATTTCATTGTTGTCATCCGTGGCCCCGTTCATGTTGTCCCGTTTGAAAAGGAGAGATGATTGTCCCTGCCCATAAAACGGAGGTCACCCAGCTGTGTGGGACGAATTAGGCAAAGTCAGGAGGCGCCTTTGTTCAAAGTTGTTAAACATCGCCTGCAGTTTACCAGGATGTGTGGTCCATCGGTGGACTATTGTTTGCCGGAATGACTCATGAGCAAGCAGGATTGTAGGAGCATTTGTGGTGCCAAGAAATCTCATGTTTAAAATGTTTTCTAAACTGAAGTATCTGAGATTTTTGTTTGCTCGCACAGCCTTTAAATTGATGTAAAAGTTATAGACAACCATAGGAAGTGGTTATGTTAACAGGGATCCTATCCAGTTTATAAAAGACATCCCTGTCATCCCTTTTTTTTAAGGTTCTGTATTTTAAAGCTAACTACTGTATAAATATTTGCCATAGATTCACAGTGAAAATGTACTGCTATGCTTAGAAAATTGCTTCAAAAAAAGCAAATCTGGAGTTTTAAGTCTAGAACAGCTCTAAATTTAAACATCTGCATATTTTAGTGTTTCTTATGTTTGTCATAAGTAAATACTGCTCAAAAGTCAGACAAATCACTCAAAAAAAAACTCAGTGTAAGCTCTCAAAGGGTATAAATGTGTTCTTCCGTCAAAAACCTTCCAACAACATCCATACAGATGTCACAGAGTGAATCAGTTTAGGCATCTGGGCATGCTCCGACGGCTGCAGGCGGCGTCCAGCTCTGATCCTGTCCCCTTGATGTGGGTCATACTGGCCGCGGAAAAACGGCCCCGTGCGGTCGAGCGTCGGTGCTGGCAGGGTTTCTTTAACCTCTAGCTCCCACATGTTTCTTTTTCCAGACTCCTGGAGGTTTTCCATAGATGTGAGCAGCTGCTTCAGCTGGACATTGTTGGGATTTGGTTTATAGGAAAAGGTCTTTATTTGAGTCCTGATGACTAAAAGGTTTGGTGTCTGAAAACAGGTACAAACCTTGCAAAAATCATGTAAAAACCAGGTCCAGACGTCCAGAAAAGAGTTTGCCGTACATTCAGTGGTGGTAATCTACTAAATTGTTGCCACAGCTACTTTTAGGCAGTGTTTAAAAGGTGAGGCTGCCAGGGACCGGCGCCACGGGGATCTCTGACCACCACCAGCAGGCGAGGTAGGAGGTACGTCTTACCTAAACGCACAACCACTGAGACGGACAGAGCAGACGTTTGACTCAGCAACCCACCAGTTCTAGGATGAGTTTAAATATAATTACTCGACACACACGCAGTGGGATTCATTAAACCTTAAAGAGATTTGGGGTTCTGCTTTTTGCGTTTTTATTTAGCAGGTTTGAAAAGCAGGTGCAAACTTGTATAAAAAAAACTCTGTCTTCCATGTGACGATCAAGAGACGTAGATAAAATAAAAGAACACAACGCTTGATGAAATATTTGTGACATTTAGATCAGATCAAAAAGAAAAAAATACAAATTGAATATCTGAGCTAGACACATATGAAATGTTTCATGTCCATCCTGACAGCATTGATAAACAATGTTGTGTTTGCATACACTGGAAAAATGTGTGTATATTATTCGAGTCAGATTATATTTGTCTGCGGCATGTTTCCACAAATTGTACAGGGAAAAGATATGAGCAGTGTTATCTTTAATAGTTACAGAAATCCATTTAGAAAAAAATTGCAGGAAGATGGAAGTTGTGTCAAATATTTCTGGGACATGGAGAATTATAAAAAAAGCTGCCAAGCTTCTTTAACCGGCAAGCGGATTCTAGGTAACTTTATAACTTTATTTGATGCAGGTTTATTTTGAAACCCCCACATAAACCTTTTTCTTTGACTCTTGCATTAATTTAGCATTGCATATGAGGATAGACTGTGGTTCTATTATAATCCATCCATCTAAGAACATTTTAAATGTTCCTCATCTGTAGTTTAAACAATGATTGCTGCTTGTATTCGTTTTTACAATATTCATGTGAAACCTATCCAGTTAAGGCCTTTATTTTAAATTAATCACCAAAAAAGATCATATTAATCACGCTATCAAGTGAATACCATTTGCAACAAACGCTAGGATTCCTCAATGCTTATCAGTCTTTCTGGTTCGCAAGATTTTAGTTTGATTCAAAATACTGTTATGATGTAATAATTTTTGGACAAGACCGGTACAAAAATCGAAATGGTTCAAATCCTGCATTCTTGCCATATAGGCTACTTAGCTATAATGTAAATGTGGCATTTTCAATTTTCTTTTTTAGTACAGCTTTCTCCCTCGTTCTTTTTTTCATTTTGTAGTCTTGCTGAGGGCTGCAGATGACTGCAGTGGTGCCTCATCTTTGAAGCTTGTCTGTGCCTACACCCTCAAAAAGGAGCTAAACCCTTCTTTTTTTCTTTTTTTTTAACAGACAGCAGTGCTACACCAGACGGTGTTTGTACTGCTGGCACACAGCACCGGAATATACAGATGAGATAAGTGCTCTGTCATGGAGAGACTCTGAACCCAGCAAGCTTAAAAACAGTGAACCTGGAAGTCACGTGAAACAAATGTTGACTGTTACCTCACATTGTCGGCTGTTTGTTACACCCACATTTCATAATCACATATTGCTATTGTTTGTGTACAAATGATACATTTGTTGAAATAAAATTTTTATGTTATACCCCGAAAAATGAAGAATACAAACTGAATAGGTATAAGAGTGAAGAAAACCAAATGCCTTTTTTCCCCTATAGATATTCTTTTTTACTTATGGATCCATATTTTTATACAGTAGATTGTGGGTAAAAAAATATAGTTACTTCAAACCGATGGATTTCAAAATTCCTTGGTTTCGTTTGCTTACTGCAGAGTATAGTGAAATGATTTTAATTATAGGCTGTCACATTACCTGCCTGGATATTAACTGGTGTGTGGTTGGTTTAACTTGCTGTCCTTGAGAAAGTTGGGAATTAAATAACCAACTTTACAGACGTACAAGCAGACAAAGTGTCGAAAATGTCCTGTAGTCCACTTTGTGCACGCTCACAAACATCTTTTCACATGGTCGCATTGTCACAGGAAGCACAACCACACTATAGGGCCTTTACAGGCTTTTAAAGGTCCAAACCCTTTATCAGCTCCCCTTCAAACACAATGACTCCTGCAGTTCATGGAGCCACTATTGTCTCCTCTCAGATAAATAGCTACACTCAGAGTCTTTTTTTCAGTTTAACAGGGAGTTATTATGATTGTATTTCTGCCAGGGACTAAAATTCTGCGCTCAACCATGGAGAGTAGATCATTATTCAAAGCTAAGGTCCCAGAGGAGTACTTGTTAGGGGATTGGGTCGGGTGGGGGT
>JAVLVB010000251.1:1628826-1642272 GCA_032876305.1 Orestias chungarensis | reverse complement strand
TATATATATATATATATATATATATATATATATATATATATATATATATATATATATATATATATATATATATGTATTTGAATCTTAAATTAAACATAAAATACAACGTATTATATACTGTAAAAAAGAGTAAATACTATACATACATATCCATATCCATCCCTCTGACTCTCCTTTACTCTCTCTCTCTCTCTCTATGTATATATATATATATATATATATATATATATATATATATAAATATGAAAAGTGTGGTGTGCATTTGAATAACCTCTGCCAAAGTTGTGACAAAGTCTCAAGTCGTTTGCACCCTGTAAGTGTCAAGAAAGGGGTTCTAATGACTCGAGCAGAGGTGAAGTTGAATGAATAATGATTTATTGTAAAAGATGATAAATGAACAGAACATGAAACGGAACCATACAGGGGACTACAGGCAACAGGAAACGGAACAACGCGAGACGTAAACAAAAGAGAGCGGAGGCGGGACTACAAAATGTCAACAAGCACAAAGATACACGAGACGTGGAAACTAACATAAACAAACACGGATGAGACAAGGGGACCGAGGAGAAGAGCCAGGACTAAGAGCTAGAGCAAGAGACTTACCGGAGACGTAGGGACCGAGAAATAAAGGAACGAGAGGCGAGGGACATCAGGGGAAGACCTCAGGAAGGACAACAGGGAATGACCACAGGGAGATGATCCAGGGACACGAGAAGGCAACAAAGCAGGGAGTTACAATAGGGGATAAGACCGAGAGACGAAAAGGCAAAGCTAGAGGCAACAAGGGATAACGTAGAGAGACGAGAAGGTAAAGCTAGAGGCAACTATGGATAACGTAGAGAGACGAGAAGGTAAAGCTAGGGGCAACAATGGATAACGTGGAGAGACGAGAAGGTAAAGCTAGAGGCAACAAGGGATAACGTAGAGAGACGAGAAGGTAAAGCTAGAGGCAACAAGGGATAACGTGGAGAGACGAGAAGGCAAAGCTAGAGGCAACAGGGGATAACGTGGAGAGACGAGAAGGTAAAGCTAGGGGCAACAATGGATAACGTGGAGAGACGAGAAGGTAAAGCTAGGGGCAACAATGGATAACGTGGAGAGACGAGAAGGCAAAGCTAGAGGCAACAGGGGATAACGTGGAGAGACGAGAAGGCAAAGCTAGAGGCAACAGGGGATAACGTGGAAAGACGAGAAGGCAAAGCTAGAAGCAACGGGGAACTACAACAGACGATCCAGCGGTGAGTGAAAGATTGCATGTGACTTAAATACTGTGGAACCGGGGTGTGATTGGTGGAGAAGATGAGTGAATTATTGCTGACAGCTGTGAATGAAGGCGGAGTGACGAGACACAGGAAGAAACAGAACTAAACCAAACACACATTATGACAGTAAGACATTTTCTTCCATTATATCCCCTGTATTTAACTTCATTCATCTTCCTGGATGAAAGAAAAAAAGCATTCCCACAGCATGATGGTTCAACCACCATGTATCGCAATGGAAGATGTGCAGTGTTAGTTTTCTGAGACTCATAAGATTTTGTGGGTTAACAAGTTACATTATATTCATTTCATTTACAGGCAATTGTCTCAACTGAGATCTGTCAAACGTTTAAAGCTTTAAAAAGTTGTTAATAATCTAAGCCTGCTTTAAATATGTACACAAATCCATCCCTGTTTGTCTTTCAGTGTTCTCCAACAAATCTCGGAGGCCTTGGCACTATAGTTAAATTAAATATAGAGAAACTCTTTTTACTAATTTGGTAATATTTGAAGGCATTTAGTTGCACCAGAACCTATTTACGAATTCATATTAAGAGGACCTGAATATATGCAACGCTTTTCATATTTTTAGATGTTTTGTAGAGGATACTGTAAAAACGAAAATGTCAAAAGGCTTAAGCGTTATAAATACCTTGGGAAGACCTTTTAACATTTAATAATGAGGAAAAATGGCATACAGACGTCTTCCACCTGTTAATGTCATAATTCATGCACATGGACAGCTCAGGCTCCCAACAGGAATCATTGAGTCTCGTTTTGACCTGAAGTCGCATTGCTGAACTGTTCCTGTTAATCTGCAACTTAAAACACTGTTACAGAGTAAGCTTAGCTCACCGTAGGCTCAGAATAAAACTATCCAACGCTAAGATTAGTGCTAATTCTGTCTCTTGCAGGGGGGGGTAATGGTTCTCAAAGGGGAGACGAGAACAGCTTTAATGGTCACTGTCGTGCTAGTTTTAACCTTATCCTCTGTTGCCCGACAACTTTATAGGATAAAGCTGAGGTCATGTTCCTTTAGACATAAACCATATACTGTATCACATCATTGTATTATTTTATGACATTAGATGCAGTTATTCAAGTTTGCCTGAGAACATTTTCTGTTGAATATCATTGTCTTTTTTTAAGTTTTGTATTTCTGTAGCCGTCTGAGTCTGATAAAGCCAGAGGCCTCAACATCCCTGTTGCTGGTTTTCTTTTGAACCTAGTTATCTCAGAGGCTAATCTCATCATCCCTGGGCTTTAATGCAGTTAAAGATGATTGTCTCGTTCGCCCTCTCCACATATCGTCAGGATTTAGTGTTGGTCCATTACATAACAATTATTTTTAATGCTAAAACAATCCATAAGGGTAATAATTATGGGCTTATAGGTAAGCTGCATTGGTCATTGGATAAGAAAGCAGGATTTATGAGGACATAATTCAAAATTATGTAATCTTTTCACAAAAAAATCAAAAGCAGAACTTTTACTAATGTCAAACTGAATGAGATCTCGCTAATGCTTAAGATTATCTCGAGAAATCAAACTAAATTGTGAACATTTTAATAGTAAAGTGATTTTACCATAAGAACAACAAATAAGCCAGTTTTAAATAAAAATACCTTTCGATGCTATTAGTATACTAACTGAATGACTCTCACGCTTAAAACAATCACACACAAAAACCGTGTATCACAAGAGAAGTGATGAGAGTCACGTGAAAAAACAATTATATTAATTTAATTTCAGTCACTTCCGTTTATTATATAGAGCCCATTCATAACACGTTTTATCTTAAGGCACTTTACAAGAAAAATAATTTGAGTTCTTCTCGAATACATTAACAATGGTCCTATTAATAGACCCCTGTGAGTCAAGTTGAGTTTATTATTTTAATGATTTTAAAAGGTTTTTTGTTTAATCTTTGGAAAGCCAACAGATTGCTTCAGTTCATTGACTTGAAGGAATTGCTCCTCCTGGACCAGCAAAGTCGAGAGTCCCTTCATATCCACAAGGGCTTTTAAGATTAATATTTTTTCACATTCGTTTCTAAGATTCCCATAAAATTTCACGTTGGTCCTGGTTTCCACGTGTGGGCCACATTCTCCACCTGTGAACAAGTATTTTGTGCAAGTACTTCATGTTCCATTCAAATGTGGATCATTTGATTACATATTTCTCACACATGGAAGTCTGTGGTAAAGTTGTGTGAAAACCTGGGAATCATGTTTTTTTATTGTTTTGCAGGTGAAATTTTGTAAGAATAAAATAAAAAATAAGATTGATTTAATGCCTATCTCCATTTCTAACCTTCTGTCTGAATTTCTTATTATTCATGGAGGGCCGATAAGTCCACTACATTTCTATGTAAGAGGCCCTGGGGGTTTAAATAGCATGCTGTAAAAAAATTAGCATTGGGACCCTTTACATATGAAACAGCTTGAGTATTAATTTTTGTGTTCAGGTACAAAAGGTCACTTACATACTTCATTGTGTCTTTTTTGTTGAGTGTCAGTAATAGCAAGTTGTTTTGAGGTCCTTTATCCCATGATTGTTTCATTTCCGTCTTGTCTTGTTTTCTATTATATCAGTAACGATGGCTGGACACTTTTTCTTTGAGACTTTAAGAAAAGTTTGTTATATCAAGAACAAAAATGCCACAAGGTATCCTCTCCACATCTCTGCCTGCTTACAGCCCCCAAATTAATGTTATTTCTTTAGCTTGAAAACATAAAGCCTCCTTCCTTGCCCTCAAATCTAGCTTTACAATGCGACTGTTGCATAACATTGTTAATGCTTATTTTCACGCTTTAGCAGGCGCTTTTATCCAAAGCGACTTACAATGTACACACAATATTACAGTTATCATCAATCTGACAATAAGCTATCGAGAGAAAAATGCCTAGTTAGAGTTTGTGGTAACAGTGAAGAGATAGGGGGAAGTACAGAAAGAGTACTAGAGGGGGTATGTAGATTTTTTTGATAGGAGATGCTCTTTGAAGAGGTGGGTCTTCAAGAGTTTCTTGAAGACAGACAGGGATGCTGCTGTTCTTGCAGCGCTTGGTAGGTCATTCCCCCATCTTGGAAAAACACAAGAAAACAGTCTGTATTGTCTCAACCGTGGTGTAGGAACTGCTTGACAACAATCCCTTGATGACCGAAGCGACCGAGGTGTGACATAAGCCTTTGCAAGAGTATTCAAGTAGATGGGAGCCGTACCCTTAAGCACTTTGTAGGCTTGCATCAGGGACTTAAATTTGATGCTGGCAGCCAGGGGTAACCAGTTTGAAGACAAAACGTGCCACTGCGTTCTAGATCATTATAAAGGTTTTACCATACAGGGTGCGAGACCAGTCAGGAGTGCATTGCTAAGGAGGCTCACCAAACACAAGGATTCCTCGCTGTCTTGAAAATACAGTATTTCCTTCATTTCTGTAATTGTTCCTTCCTTTATTCCCTTCTTTGAGTCCTACATTTCTTCTGTCTTCCTTGTTTTGTCTGCATTTTTGTGTCCTTCCATCCTTTTAAATATCAGACATAATATACTTGTGATGTTTTGTGTTTTCAATGGTAAAATAGGTCAAATATTTGAGAGCTTCTATCTTTTAATGGAAAGTATGTCAGATTATAGACCAACATGTCTGACCCATAAATAGTTCTTGAGTAAATTTAATTTGCACATTACCAACTGCCAAAATAAAAGCCTGAGCAAAATCTAATATTAGTAGTTAAATATATGATTTGTATAACTATTGTGAAATGTCATTTGAAATACCCAAACTCAACATTTTACTTCATTAAAGGATTAAATCAGTGCTTGTTGGATCACGTGTTTTTACAAACAGTTCAGTCCTTGGAGCTGAATAGCTCAAAGTTTACCATCACGTCATCCTAATTAGTCTTCATTATTCCTCAAATAGTTTTTTTTCAGCTTTGTTTGTGAAGACTACAAGGTTATATTTGAATTGAAGGAAATACGTTGGAGAACAAAGGTGTAGCACAGTGAGAAAAATTGAAGGTTGTTTCATGAGCTAAATTACTTGTTAATTTTGTTTCAGCAGGGAGATCGTGATCAAAGATGATTGAAAGGTTTTATGTTTTGCTTCCCACTGCAATAAAAGAAAGCAGCTAAATGTATTTCCCTGTGACCTTTTAGTCAGCAAGTATGTGCACTGGACAAGCCTCTTGACAAAGCCACCAGTGCGTTGCAGAGGTTGGGTGGCTTAATGGGACATATATTGGCAAAGGACTAAATGAGAAAAAATGTGTGTGTCATGTACAGTGTGCGGTTGCGACCTCGCCCAGGGGGGCTTCTTTATGAAGAATGGGGAATATCTGTGCATGCTCGACTACCAGCGCATGCACGGCACACGCTGCAACGGCTGCGGGGACTTCGTCGAGGGAGAAGTTGTCACTGCCCTGGGCAAGACCTACCATCCTGCCTGCTTCGTCTGCACGATCTGCAAGTAAGCCGTCTGCTTAAGCCTGTGAATGTCTCATAAAAATCACATCATGCACAGACTGATTTGTTATGTTTACCTAGGATGAGGCTGATGGGAATTCCAGCTGACAGCATATAGTAGCATTCAATGTGTCATGTCTCTATGTTGTCTGACCAACTGTCCTCGTCTGGCGCTCCAAGCTGACACACATCTTCATTGGAGGGCCCCTGTCATCTTCAGCCCTGTAGCCCATAACTAATCAAACGAAACAATTGCTACAGGGCGACAGCATCATGTTGTTTCATTGACTTTGTGTCTGACAGACGACCGTTCCCGGCCGGAGACAGGGTGACCTTCAACGGGAAAGACTGCCTGTGCCAGTACTGCGTCGAGCCCATGTCTCCCGGACCTAAGGACATCCTGGGCTCCAGCAGTGAGTTGCCATTGTTTTATTTAGAAAAAAAGGCAGGAAGGAAATTAGCTTCTGAAAAACGTATGTTTTGTTTCACTCAAGGCAAACGGTGTGTTGATCCATCACCTTTTAAGTAGCTGTCTACCAGCCATGTTTAACGGAGACATTAAAGTATTAATTGTTGTTTTTTAGGTCAACATTAGTCATCTTGCTGATACATACAAAAACTTAAGATTTGCATAAAAAAACATATAAATAATGTAACGCATTAATTATGTATCATTTCTCCTCTGCTTTGCAATCATGCACCACAATAATATCACAATACAAGGATGTCTGTAAAAGAAAAAGGTAAAAAAATTATATATTTGCAAAATATTGTAAATATATAATTTTTTTACCTTTTTGTTTTACAGACATCCTTGTATTGTGATATTATTGTGGTGCATGATTGCAAAGCAGAGGAGAAATTATACATAATTAATGCGTTACATTAATTATATGTTTTTTTATGCAAATCTTAAAAGTGTTTGGTATATTTGAATTCAGAACCCTGTCAGTCAGGTGAGGAAGGTCTCTGCCAGTAGTTCACATCTACAGACTTATTCTTATTACTCGGCAAGATAATTGTGCCGATTTTTTTCATTCAACCCTCTCCTTCAGACAGTCTTAAGGATGACTTGGTTATCATGATGATGTTGTGACGATCCCCTCCTGTACTCCTGATAATAGGAAACGGGGGGAAGTGACTAATGCCGTAAAGCAGTCAGCACATTTTTAGTTGCCTCAAAGGTGCTTAGTTTCCAGTTAAAGCGATACCGACCACCTCGGGACGTAACAGAGGTGTCAGTCAACGAGTTGTAAGTCCACCTAAAATTCACAAAAGTTATGAAAATATTTTATGTAGGTTGAAAAGTTACTTAATGCTGCTTTAATGGAGATTTTTTTTTTACCATCATTCTTTGCAAAAATATTTAAAGCTCAAACTGGTCGGACAGAGAGAACCTGTTTGTATCCCATTACCTTTTACTTTACCATCAAAGTAAAACCCCAAAACATACCCTGTCAGGCCAAAATACGACCACAAACTGTAATATTTTGTAGGACCACCTCTAGCTTTGATTAGGACATGCTTTCCTCATTAATTCAATTAGCCTCTGCATGGTCACCAGATTTATTTCCATTCATTGTTGCATAATTTAGTGAGCTCTGGTATTGATAAAACGAGAATGGGTTTAAAGTTAAGACTCTGTTGCAGCAACCCCAGTCTGTGCATTTGGTACTATGATCATGCATCACGTCATGTGTCTCTCTTCTTAACCTCATCCATCAATCTAGAAGAAAATAAATCTCATCTCATCGGACCTTGTAACCTTCTTCCAAATTTCCTCCAGAGTTCAATATTTATGCCCTTTTGGAAACTGAAAACATGGTTAGCATTACTGATTTTTCAAATGTCTACTTAGCTTCATATTGTGCATGTAGAGATATGATTTCTTGATTTCACCAAACATTTAATGATCCCCAATCATGATCATTCAGGATTTTTTTTTTCAACCACAGTTCTTCTCTAAGACGATTGTTCCACACTTTCACATTAGTTTTTATTGATGCTTGGGATAGTTTTTGACTAGATTTTATTTGTTTTCACAATCATCTCTAATGTTTGCTCTGCTTGATGCCTCTCAAACAGACAAACAATTTCTGCACGACTGCAAGATTCGTCTTTGTACGAAGTTATTTGCGCTTAAATTTGTGCTTACAACACATTATTACAACATTATTGTAACAGTGTAAGTGGCATCAATATTTAGAGAGGCAATTCACATATAAAGGGCCATAAAATTATAGAAAAAATGTAATCACAATTACCAGCAAAGCTTCATGCAGCTAAAAGGGATTAACTGGCATCAATTCATAAATTAAAATGATGTTTTAAGAACTTGTGAATTGTGTCCTTATACATTTGATTAAATTACTCATAATCTCCAACTTAGATGTCCAAATGGTTTTAGAATAATTGTTTTTATCCATTGTCCGTCTTGACAAGTAGAAATTAAAACACATGAAATTCCCTCCTCAGTACTAAAAAAAAACAAAAAAAATATGTATTCCTCTCCATTGTAGGCATTTACACACTAAAGCAGCAAATCACTAATATCCAAGGATTTTAGTACATTTAGTGAGTTTAAATGAGTCGAAAGCTGTATAATTTTACAAACAAACTGCAACTATAAACAGTTTATACAGGCAGTAAAACATGGAATAAAGCTAAATGTTAACCAGACGTACAGGAATCTCTTGCAATCCTCCCAATATCCCAGAACGTGTCTTGCTGCCTGGTCAGGCCGAAAGTATGAAAGGAATGACGAAGGTCCACCTTAGGAGGGAGATCCTTCAGCTCTCTCCTCTGCTTCATTAGCACAGCTCTGCTTTGTGTACAACACCAAGGCAGGCATTGCTAAATAATTCATACCCATGAATTTCCTTCCCCTCTGGAACAGGGGAACGCTTTGCCCTGAAATACCCCTCCTCTTCCAGCTTCTCCCCCTCTGCTCTCTTCCAACCCCTGCTGGTCTCTCTGCTTGCATTTGAAGAGCTTTAAGACAAGGTCACCTATAAATAAAGCATGCTGATTCTTCCCACGTCATCGGCAGAGCTTTGTTACGCCTTGGAAAGTTATGTTCTTCTTTGCTTGTAGTTGGCTCTGTGTTGCTCTGATGTTCTATTTATTAGAAAAAAGAGATGAAAGCAACATTTTGCCTTCTTGAACTGCCTCAGTATCCTACTTGTATATGGATGAAGCTTTGAGTTTCTGAGTGAGGATATAAAGGGGCAGCTGTCCCACTGATTGCTGATTGCACTCCATTACCATCTAATGTCTAGGGTAAGAACTGACATACCTTATCAGCTTCTCAGCTCACGGAGGTTTTTTTTTATGTTACTTAATCCAAGCTCTTCTTTCAGGCACTATTTTTTTTTCTTCCACAATTCAACAAAATTTGGCTTTGGTACAAAAGTATCTGAAGTTATCGTTTTGATGACTATAGATTATGGCTAACGAAAAACGAAATTAAGCACCAGGAATAACAATTTCATAGAATGTTCTAGATAGGGTGGGTTAAAGTTTAGTAGATGGAAAACGGTGCAAAAGCAACGTTAATTTTAATAGAAATGTCAGCTTAAAAAAGTGCGTCTATGCACAGTATATCAAGAATCAAGAATCAGTTTATTTATATAGTGCCAATCTATAACAGATGTCGTCTCAAGGCACTTAACAAGAAAATCAATTAAAATCAAAGCTACATCATTATAAATCAGTTTGAAAAAGTTTCCAATTAAAGGAACCCCAGCAGATTGCATCGAGTCATTGACTTGCAGCATTCACTCCTCTGGAATCAGCAGACCGAAACAATGGCTGATGTTGTCGTTGACTTTACAGCAATCCCTCATAGTAAGCACGCATGTGGCGACAGTGGAGAGTAAAAACTCCACAATGCATACATATACATATGTATATGAATCACTGTCTGAGTACAGAGCAGCATAAAGGGGATCAACCCGTGGTTCTGCTAAGATGTTAAGGAGGCCAAATTTGCTTTAGCTACCTTGCATTGTTGGTTGTGGAGTCTCTGGTTTGTCAGCAGTGGGACAATGTTCTATTAGATTGCTGCTTCGGCTTCGGTGTTAACCCCCCCACAGTGAAGCAACCTCGCCATGACTTAGCTCCAAAAATCATTACTGATTTGGGTCGGTATCAGAAAGGGTGTTAAAAGTCTGTGCCTTCACTAAAACTACCTTACCCATGATGCACGTGGTCCTGTTGTAGTCCTACTCTGAGTTCGTGCTTCAGAGTTGCTCTGCCGTGATAACAGCATCCACGGAGCAATGATTTCCATCCACTGCCAATCCGTTGTTTATCCCGTGTGTAAAGTTCTGTGTGCGTTCTTATGATATAACCACACACACACATATACACAAATCTACACATTTAGAAATTCTACAACCTCTGTACTTTCATCAACCCTGATGTACTTGCTACTATCTCCTCAATATATATTCTGAGCTGCACCACCTGAATTTCGCCTATTCCTTCTGACCGAGGAAGATCCAATCAACGAGAGATCTGCAATTAGCGCATGTTCGACGCACACAGTCTCTTACAAACGGCTTAGCGAAAGGAATGTGACGGTTTTCTCCTACATCCTGAATACGTCTGTTCTACAGGTGAAAAGAACAAGGCATTAAAACATATTTGATCACACGGAAGAATGGTACCAAAATCTTGAAAGAATGAACCACATGTGAACTTTGTTGGTAACATTTGAAACTCGTGTAAAATACTAGGAACGTCATGTTGTTTTTTAACCATATTCCAAATCCACATGCATAAATGTGGGTTCATGCGTCACTTCACATGTGGTACATGGTTTTCATGTGATTTGTTTACATGTGCAGGAAGCCACAGTTTTTTTTTGTGTGACTCTGTAAGCCAATCTGTTTCAGATTCACTGATTAAAAAGTTCTAGCTTTTTTAGCATGTATCACTGTGTGCGATGCATGCAGAAAAGTTATGGGACTGGATGAGTTTCACCTTTTGAACTCTCCCTTTCTTAGGTTGCTCAGGATGTGGCCGGGACATCAAGAATGGTCAGGCTCTGCTGGCGCTGGACAGACAGTGGCATCTGGGCTGCTTTAAGTGTAAGGCTTGTGGCAAAGTGCTGACCGGAGAGTACATCAGCAAGTAAGCAGCTGCTCGCTCTCTACATGCCGCTTGGTCAGATCCAGCCTTAAGCTACCGCAGCTGGTCTGGATCCTGGGTTTGAATTGTCTTTGCAGGGATGGCGCCCCCTACTGTGAGAAGGACTACCAGATCCATTTTGGAGTTCAATGTGAGGCGTGTCATCAGTTCATCACTGGGAAGGTGTTAGAGGTAAGAAACGCAGAGAATCCTGCTCTTACATGCAGGTTCTTGGGTCCATACAGATGGAAGATGTGTCCCTTTGCACTCACTGAGCCGCCGTCTTTCATCCCTCTGGAAACAAGTTATTGACCTAGTTTTGCTCTTGTATAAGCCTGCGGTAAGTTTGAAAGAATGCACTCTCTTTTTTATTTTACTGACCTTTTAAAAAGAAGGTAACTGTAATGAAAACGCATTCAAATGACAAATAATCTTCCAAGGCGTGCAATGTTTGCATATTTAGATGATGTAGAATTTGCACGTGTTCATCTGTCCTGTTTCCAGCACGGACATAAAATGTTGCACAGAGCAGAATTGTGAAGTGTATTTTGTAATCCCTGGTGTCTAATCTCCACGGCATCGAGCCCAGCAGACTCTTGACATGAGTTTCTGCGTGTAAAATATTAATTCTTTGCAGATTTTCCGGTTCCAACGGCTCGCACCTTACTAGTTGCTGTTGCCAAAAATTGCATAATTATTACATAAACACTAACCCCCCCCCCCTCGAACAGATGTCCTCTTACATTGAGGATGTGGTTATTTATTAATTTTGCATGTTGTGCATCTCTTATGAAATTCTGGGTTTAAGCGTCAAATGGTTTGAGTTCAGACGTCTGCTTTTCTTGTCAGTCAATTAAGTCGTGTAAGCAAAATTCACTTTTATTCATCAGTTTTTCTGCTTTTGAGTTTAGTTCATACAATGAAAAGTAGACTAACTTCTCTATACAGTAAAATGCAAATATTATGCATATCACAAGTGGCCACTTGCAAGTTGAAATGTTACACAGTGTTATTAACCTGCAGGTTGTATTTCATTTGGCTATTTATCATCTGTGGTCAAACTCACAGAAGCTTTTTATAATTCAGCACTTTACATGCAAAGAGCCACATTTGAGTGGAAGGAAATTTAAACTCCCCGGGTTTCATGGCTTTTTATTGGGTTGCTTTTTTCAGGTTTGCAGGCTTTTTTAACTACAGGTTGACCGTCAAGTGGGTGGATGTCATGGCGATGAAATTTTATACAAGTTGCTTGTTTTAGTGTATTATTTTGTTCAAGTGCAATATGTAAAGTGAAATTAAACACACACCCACCCCCCTTTGAACTTCAATAATTTGTCAAAGGAGGTATTAGCAGAAATACAACAGGAAGGAGGTGAAGCACCTGTTTTTTTTTGTTTTTTACCTGGAAGTCCTTCATGTTTTTGCTTTTTTTTAAATTTTTTAGGCAGGGGATAAACACTACCATCCAAGCTGTGCAAGATGTAGCAGGTGCAATCAGATGTTCACAGAGGGAGAAGAGATGTACCTGCAAGGTGAGTGGACCGTGATTCACTTAGTTGTCTCTTGGGTAAATCTTAGGAGAGCAACTAATTTAAAATAGGATAAAAAACAAAACTACAAGCCTAATTGCAGAGAGACAGGGAACAGATGTAGCATTTCCAATTTCTCGAATAGAGTTAAGTTACAAATAATATGATTCATTCTCCACATGCCTAATTTAGACTTTGAATTACTTGTGGAGAAGTTGTACACATTGGCAAACACCAACAATTTACATTTTTTATTAAAAAGATGTGCTTTGGGTGTGAAACATATCCAACCCATGTGAATTTATCTCATGCATGTCCTTATTTTTAGCTCTTTTAGCTGTTAGTTGTAATCAAAGCTAAATCATGGCTATATTCTGGATTAGTTGTAAGAGCCACAGAGATCTCAATACTTACCACATGATTACTTTAACTTGTATTTTTTATGTTTTCCTTTTATGTTTAGTTGCTTTCTTTTTGAAAAAATACTATAATATATTGTAGTATAATATAATCCTAAACCTAATTTAAACTCAATCTACACCTTCATTCTAAACCTATTCCTTAACCAAAACTAAATGGTTAAAATTCAATGAAGTGTTGAACCAAAATGTTTCATTGTTAATGTCACGATGGGGGTTTAAAGTTGGGTGACAAAGCAAGTGGAGGTCTGGGAGAATATAATGAAAATATTAATATATGCTTCCACTTACCTTTAGAAACGTTGTTGTTTATATTTGTTATTTCTAGGTTTACTGAAAAAGATTCTTTTTCGAAGCTTGTTCAATTTTTTTTAAACTATGCGACTAAAAACATTAAACAAAGTACAGTATGAAGATTATATGTAAGTAGATTGATTTGTGAATTAATAATTGTTTTCCATCTTTCCAGGATCAACAGTGTGGCATCCTGGCTGCAAGAACACCACCAGAACAGAGGAGAGACACAGGGAGCGGGTAGGAATTTGGGAATTATTCATATTCCATTCCCTGCACCTTTCTGTTTGACGCCTCTTGACATTATTTCAGAGAACAAGATAGACATGAAAAAATATGTA
>JAVLVB010000251.1:1610139-1628726 GCA_032876305.1 Orestias chungarensis | reverse complement strand
GTCCTGTGACCCCCCCCCCCCACTTCCCCTCCCCTCTCCCTTCTTCCACAGCTCTTGCCTCCGTCCCTCTTATTCCTCCAACAAACAGAAAGGCAGGTACTGTACTCAGTATTGGCTATCAGATGGCTTCATCCTGTACTTTCCACCATGCACATTAAGGACCCAGATCCCTGCAGGCTGTCACCTGCTGGAGACAGCCTGCAGTGCGTCCTTTGAACAGCCATTCAGTGCAGCGGCTCCGTACGCCGCATGATGCGATAGATGAACACATTTGGTGGAGATAAAAAGATTTCACTTTTTTACAAAACCTCCATTTACCCCAAACTCATCCAAGTCAGACCTGCTGCTGCTGCCATTCAGCTTCATCTCCAAGCATGCGGCTCTTTTGATCATCGAAACCGCAGGCCTAAATCATTCATTCACTTTGCAGATTTGCAAATGAATGGCTTAATACGAACATGCCGTCTTACAATTACGTAGTTTAGGCTACTTTAAGATGAAATTAGTCTTTTGTTTCAGGTCATACAAATGTTATAAACCAATGTGAACTGTTCAAGTAATAATCTAATTATCCCAATAAATTAGAATACCAGGAAAAAACCCCAAAGTCAGTTTTGTAGATATAAAATCTTCCATCATATATATGAAACCAGTAGCTTTGGAGTATTTTTGTTCTAGTTATGCAATGACTGGTTTGCCCACAGGGAAGACTGGTGAGCTAAGAGTTGTCATGAAGAGCAAAAGGTCACTGATATCCCACAAAAGGTCACATTTGAAGAAGTTGTTTTTCAAACTCCTGCATCCAAGCATATTCTTTGGAGAGTTCAGTTGAAGGAACAGGTCAAGTAGAAACATTTCCAGAAAAAAAAGAACAATTAAAACCCTGAGGGAATTTTAGAAATAAAGTGATTCCAGAGTTGGGCGAGATGCAGAGGGTCCACCACACATAGACGTATCAAGGAAATCCCCATTACTACTACTGTCAGGTTCCTTATGGTAAGTCACTCCTGAACCAGAGAAAACACCAGAAGCTTCGTAACTAAGCTAAAGAAAAAAATAATTGGACATTTGCTCAGTGCTTTTCTCTTTTGGAAGGAAGTTAGTTTGTATTTCAATAAAGTTTGGAGAACTAAATCCAAGCTCCTTGAGCCCCAGTGTGAAGTTTCCAGTCTTAGTGTTAATCAGCAGATTAACGTATTTTGTTGTTGTTGGTCTGATGTGTATAAAAACTGCTGTATAATAAGAAATTGTAGACCTCTCAATGATTCACACTACTGATGAGCTGTATAGAGATGCAGATTTTACATTTTCAGCTGAACTAGGCTCCTGCCCAATATATCAATACCTGTTGTGAAGAACATAGAGCCTCCGACAAACTGGATTGACACAAGCCTGATTCCCATAATGTCACGCTGCATTGTTTTAGTAACTCATGCATAAAGGACCCTTGGACATGTATATACCACATAAACAGTAAGCTGCAGACATCATTGGTGCTTATGCCCCTTTTTCCACATCCTCTTTTTTCTTCTACCAAACTTTATTTTAAAATGGTTTGTCAAAGCTCCCTGTGACCAGCCAGCTTTTTTTGCATTGATGTTTTGTGGCCCATCCTTCATGTGAAGGTGTCAATGACTGTCTTTTGCAAAACTTAAAAATCAGTTTATTACTGGTTTCATTGGTCTTGATTAATATTACATTTTTAATTGGTAGGGAAAGGTGTTTTTATCAACTGTAAGCAATAATTACCAGAAAGGGATGTGAATAGTAATACAAAATACCTTTTCAACGATGTTCTAATTCATAGAAATGCTACAACAATTGCAGAGTGCAGCTACAGGTGGATTAGGTTATATTATGACTGTCCTAAAAACACTTTTTTTCAACATCTAATAGCCACTCGTATCTTTGTATTTCATAGCCTACGAGGTCGTCGTCTGAGAGCATTTGTTCCAGACCTGGTTCAAGCATACCTGGCTCACCGGGTCACACCATCTATGTAAGAAACAACCCCTACTCTGCTGTATCTGTGTAAATATATTTAGTTATAGATTTTCAAATCTGAAAAATCTTACTTTATTTTCGTGTGTTTGCATGTCTTGTCTTTATGCTTCTCCCCAGGCAAAAGTAGACAATGAGATTCTTGATTACAGAGATCTAGCTGCCATTCCAAAAGTCAAAGCCATTTACGACATTGAGCGCCCTGATCTTATTACCTATGAACCTATGTACACAACCTCCCTGGATGAAGAAGATGAGAGACGGGAGTGTGTTGGAGAGGTAAATACACTTTTTCTGCTGAATGCACAGCAAATTTACCAGCACCACTGGTAAAGAGTAAAAAGCCTTAAGAATTGTGTATCAGGATTAAATCACATGAAAAAACCTATTGTCTAACTTGCCACTCTCCAAAATGGGAAAATCAGGAAAACATACCGTCCAGTGAAGTAGATTTTGCTTGATCTTCATTATTTCCAAAAGGTTCAGCAAGATATTCATCCATAACAACCAATAATATCTAAATGCTAACTGGCTATTTGGGAGGATCGCTAATAAACAGCCAATATGACTTACCATAAGAAATGGATATATGTGGAATGTGCTAAACCCAGATAGGACTTTACCTGGAAACATCTGATCTGATGGAGGAGAGATACATCTTTTAAGCAACCTAAGTAGGTTGCCCCCTCTAGTTGAGTCGGTTATGACATGAATAAATGGAAAACCAACTCATACTCACTATCCACATGAATAGTTTTTGGCCTGTTTTGATTTCAAAGACAACGAGAACCTTTTAAAAGGGCGTTCCATACATCAATGTTTTGAAGTACCTTAGCCTTAAAATGGAAAATTAATTGAAATTGGGTTTTTCAGCAATATCATCATTTAAAACGTATGGAAATAATTAATTATGTGACAAAGATTTAAGCTTCTAGCCATCTCAGTCCAATTATCTACTGTCTATACCTGCTTGCACTGTTGTGGAGGGCTGTCTATTGGGCGACAGACGGAAAATACCTGGACCGGTCACCAGTTCATCACAGAACAAACGAAAATCCACGAAAAACACTTATACCCAAAATCTACTTATAGTACATATGTTTTTGTACTGTGAGAGGATGATGGCAAGATCTTGTACACAGAGGACATGCTTGAACTGTTCACTAAATCACCAAACCCCAGATGTAATTATAAGAGCGCCTTCAGGACTCAACAACAAGATAGAGTTTGTAAAAACTAGTGGTCATTGATCCAACTCTCTGTATCGTACAGCATTTAACAATTTAATGAAGAAAGGTGGGGCTAGTAATGAAAGTATTATCAGCGGGGTTGCCAGTAATTGTGCCAATGGTTACTTTGCAAAAACAAAATTATTATTTCTTTGTAAAGCTTTTTACACATCTTTACCCAGAGCGCCAAAACTTACCATTATAAGAAAAGGCATGAAATTAATCATAATTTTCCTAGAAAGACTTTCTTGTGTCTTGTTTTTGTCAGCTTCAGCTCCACTCTGCCCGAAGGGATCTTTCCCCAATGCCCGATGATAAGGTAAGAATTGGTTTTCTAAGTGTTATATAATTACTTACCAAACTAAAATGAGAAAATATAAAGAACAAGGTAAATATTTAATCTTTGTTACAAATCCAAACTGTTCGTTTTTGGCTTTATAGTCTTCAAGAAACATGTCACCAACCCCATCTGCCGAGGTGAGCCAGTCATCTCTGCTGTCTGTATTAAATATTATATAAATGGTCTCATTATGATGTTCACAAATCTCTGCCCTTGTGACAGAGTTTTTACGATAGGAGAGATCGTATTCTCCAAAGATCCACCAGTCAGGGCTCCATCGGATCCCCTGTGTATAATCGCCATGGTTACACCCCCACCCTTTCACGATCACCACAGCATTTTCACAGACCCGGTGGGTACCTGGCGGTTATTTCATTGACGATTAAGTCATTTCACTCTTATTTTTAGCATGATTATCTATAGAAACAGCTGTATGCTCACTTTCCTCTTTGTGATTTGTAAAGAAGAGAGTTTAGAGTTTGGGGAAATTTGTATCGGTGGATTATCTGATAGAGGTTACCTCCACTGGATAGCCATCATCCCAGTTTGGAGATTCAGGAGAAATGGTTTAATGCAAGTTCCTGTAAACTGTCATAGTTTACTGTAAAGAAACGTAAATATCTGTAAAGAAAAACTTTTATCAACAGGAGGTGGCTCAGAATAATGATTTGATCACTTGTGTTATTTTTGTCGTGTTTATTTTGACTTGACTAATCCAAATTGGAATCAGAGATCGATAAATAGTACTAGGGGGTTGGTACAAAGTGTAAAAGACAATAACAGAAAATGAAAACAGGCAATTTGGGCATTTCTTTATGAGTATAGAAAGTAAACAAACTTGATTCGTATTGCGTCTTTTCCAGAACAAAATCAACAAAATGCTTTATAATAAAAACAGAAGATATAATATATTTTTAAAAAAGTTTGCAAAGATGGTTTATCATCATATATTATCAAAATACCAAACTAATGAAAGTGTAAGTCCAAGAATGAAAGTGTAGGTCCAAGAATGTGTGATTATGACTGAAAAAAAAAAAACTTTTTTAATCCAGTTCTTTCTTGGGAATGCTTCTTACCTTGCACTTTGGGTGTGTTTTATTTCTTTTCCACATTTAAACCCCTATATTTCCCCCCTTTCCTCCCTCCCCCCCGCCGTCTCACCCTTTTACCTCCTCCTCCTGCTCCTCCTCATATTGTCCACTTCTGCTGCCTGGTCCGGGGGTGTTTTTTTTTTTTGCTCGACACCCCCTTCTTGCAGAAGCCCTGACAGGCATGCAGAAGCTCTGCTCCTCCCTTTGCAGTAACAGTGTGGGCTCCAGAAATAGTGACTCTCGTCCCACCTCCCCTTTCAGACACCACTTCCTTCCCCATAGTCAAGGTAAGGGGCCTAGTCCAAGTCTATCTGATGCCCAGCTTTGAAGCAACACATAATATCCATTCTCTGTCTGATGACCACCTCTTATCAGTTCATTCATCTTTCATTCTGGATCTATGTCCATATCCTGCCAAAACCAGACCTGTTATTTTTAGAGAGGGTCTTGGAGTCTTTGCATTTTCACCAACATCCACCACTTCTACTTTAATTAAAGTAGCTCCCAGTTTCTTTGTTTTTTTGTTTGTTCATTTGAATGCACTTTTTAGGGATCAGCAGAACAAAGCTAATCTCTAAAGTCTCAGCCTCTATTTGATTACAAAAAAGTTCTTTAAAGAGGCCCCTCCAAAGTAGACATACCCATTGAACAATATGACATTTTGTGACATATTACAGTTACAAACTTCAAGCATTTTTGTTCAGCTGCATTTATGCCTAAATAAAATCCAGTGGAACCAGTTACTGTCAGAAAACAACTGTGTGTGATTTAATGTGAGTGTAAATCCAGATGTGCTGTGAAGCCCTCAAAGATTTTTTTACAAAACATTAGAGAACAAACGACATCACAAAGACCAAGGAACACAGAAGACAGGTCAGAGATACAGTTGTGGAGACGTTTATGTAGAGTAGGATTGATAGAGTAGGCACAATTGAAAACCTATCCAAGAAATGATCGACCACGAAACACAGCCAAACACCTCATGGTAATGTTAAGGGAGCTGCTCAGCTCAGGTGGGAGAAAGTTAGTCAACAACTCTTGAAACGGCAAGATAAAGATTTGAAATGTTATGTTAACAAACACTTTACATCCAGACTGACTAAGATTGAGCTTGTTTGCGATGATGATTGATATTTTAGCTGTTTTGATGTGCAAAGCTTGGGCTCTATGGGCTCTCTCTTCACCCCAACGGATTTGTGCAGGGTTTCCATCAACACTCTGGTGGCAGCAGTAGTCCCTCTATCGATTTTGTATTACTCATGAACAAGGCCCGGTTTATTTGAACTCCTCCACTTACTGAAGGAAATTCCCTCCAACCTGGATGTGACAAGCTACCCTTTTCATATCGTTATCATATCCACGACCATGCTCTCTGACTTGGAGGAGCTGATTCCTAACTCACTGTTGGCTTGAACAACCCTATTGCATGCTGTACGTCCTGGCCAGAAGAAGCCATCCATAGAAATCCTGAATATATAAAGAACAATGACAAAAGTCAGCCATGTAGGAGTCCAATATTCACTAGGAACGTTTCTGACTCAGTACCAACCACACTCCTGGTCTGCTTGTACAGAGAACATTTTCTCTATAATAAAAGGCTTTTGGACTCGGTTCTTCTGGAGCATCCCCCTTTGGGATCCACGAGGGACATGGTCGAAAGCTGTCTCAGGGTCCAAAAAATCCCGCCAGCACCCTGTATACGGTGTACATGACACAGCTATAATTATAAAGTGCTAAAGATAAGTAATTTCAGATTTTTTGATTATTTTTTATTTAAATATTTCTTATGGCAATAAATTGTTTATTAATTAAGGATATCATAGTGAAAGAATAAAATGAAAATACACAATACAGCTTTATTATTTGGTAAAAAAAATATTTAAAAATAGAAAGAAAATCAAACACAATTTTTCACAACTTGCTGCTTGCTGCTTGTATGTCACATACAATAGAAAAGAAAACCATTGACGATTGTGGAAGATTTCTTGGGTTTCGCTGCTGCTTGAAAGCTCCTGTCACGATTTACATTACGTATCCTCTCCCAAGCAGCTCATCTCCTATCATCTCCTTTAGCTCCATTAGCTGGATTTTCCAGAATACGTCCTTCTCATTCAGCTTACCCTCACCTGGTCCATTTGGTCCCTGTGTGTTGCGTCATTCAGACTTTAGTGAACCTGCTCATGTTCTGTTCTTGGTTCTTCTCACTGGAGGCCCTGACCCACCGAGTGGCCGGAGTTCCCCCCTGCCGCTCAGGCCCGACAGCCGGCCGGTCACCCCGCCTCTCTCTCAGACCCCTAAACATTTCCACGTCCCAGGTAGGAGCTGGAGCGCACCCTGTCACTGCTCATCCTGTTGACTTTCTGTTTGGTCGCTATCTTGATTGATTTGTTTCTTTTTTTGTCTCTCTCTCTAAAGCATAATGAATTCTTGATTACAGACACAAAATATGTTTAAATAAATGCAATTCCATGTTTCAAGACATAAAGTGTTGTGTTGTGAAAGTGTATTTGCCGGAAAGAAATGTAGACAAACTGTCCCTGTGTGAACATTTTTATTACCCCAACTGTGCAATCATCAACTGTCTTACTAGCTGCGACCAGGCCTGGTTACTGGCTGACCTACTGGATCGCACAGAATCAATGCAGCAGGAAACTGTTTGAAATCATGAAATAGATTTAAAAAAAGCAGGGCATCATTTTCAGAGGTAAAGAGATTGAAAACATGATGAGAAACTCATTTACATCTATTAGTCCGCTCAAAAGTTGATAACCTTCCCAAATGTGGCAGGCTTTACATAATTACTCCAAGAGTGCCTACTATCTATCCAAGAGGTCAGGAAAGCATATGGACAACATATAAAATTGTTCTCTATACCTATAAGACTGGAAAGGAAGTTTTTGAAAGTTTATTTTGAAACATCTGGTGTGAAACCAGCCTGTCTCACCATTGACAATGGCAATAGCTTTGCTGGCATTCAAAGCATTGGGCTGGTTAATTTAATAGAGAAACACCCTCACAATATTCTGACCTACTATGCTTATGACTGCAAAGAAGTCTGACAAAAAGCCCCAGATTAAGTAAAATGGTCAATATAGCTTCCATACCATTCATGTGTTAATTGCTGGTAGGGTACCAGAACGATTGAGAGATGACTTCTTACAATCCAGAAACCTAAATGAAATGCATTTGCAGGGATGGGAAACCATATGGTGACAGCAGACAAATCTGAGAGAAATGGGAAACCTCTCAGATGGTGTAAAGGCAGAATGAAATCAGGGGATAAAATCCAGCTGTGGAATGGAGCAAACTGGCAGGATGAGCAAATCTGAAAAATTAATAGATTTGAGTCTTAATAAAGCTATAAACCAAGGGGGAAAAGAATAGCACGAATCTTGAGAACAATAATCCTAAAAGTAAATATGGCAATGACAAGAAACAAAAACAAATAAAGTTTGTGTTGGAAGCACAAACCCTACCAAGGTTGACCCAAAGTTATTTCAGACTAATATTACAATTAATTTGATGCTAAACATCAACGTGTTAAAAAATACCAAAACGTTTTTGACATTGTATCTTTTGGATGTATTTTTTATGTGATTTTTTTTAACAGATTGTTTATTGCTTCCTAAATGTATTTCTGTCTTTATCTGATTGCTTTCAGATCAGGGAATCAACATCTACAGAAAACCGCCCATCTACAAACTTCACGGTAACTTCCTGCTTACGTTAAGTTTTGCTCTATAATTAATACCAAGGTTAAGTTTTTCTTAATTAATGATTAATTAAAGAACAGAATGTTTTAATAGTAGCGATACCCATCCATAAGGTGCATAAATCAAAGTGTTGAATGCAAGTCATGTGATATAATAAATGATTGAAGTAAAAAAAAGCTTTTTATGTTGGCTGTTTGTTAGAACCAAAAAAAAAAAAAAAACAGAAAAGAAAAAGAGTTGAACTAAACCGGGTTGACTAAGTGTGTTCATCTAATCATGGTCACTTTCAGTGTCAGTGTTATGTTTGAAGTCTATCTCTAATCCTTTTCTGTATGTAGTTTGCTTCTAAGCTGCACTTTGACCATTTCAGCAAGTCCTGGTAGCACTGTGATTGTGGCACTTGCTGTGCATTTATAAGATTATTGTATATCATGCCTACTTAGATTTATTCAAATTCAATTATATTTAATTCCAAAGAAAAAATTAAATGTTGCTGTAACTCATAGAATCAAATCTTCTTCAAAGAGTCTGTATAACAGCAAATCTAGATTTAGAGACTCAATTGTTGTAAAGTAGTCTTTTGAAAACGAGGATGACTTTAATTTTAGATAATTTTTTTTGTGGTCTTTGTTTAGATTTGGCCAATTCCCAATAACATGGATCCAGTTCACATAATTCCTTGCTTGACAAAAATCAAAATGAGCCTGAAAGTTTTTGCCTAAAATTGGCCCAGAAACATGGAAAGCATGGATTCGCACATTAGCTTTGCTATTTACTCACGTAAAAAGGACAGATGAAAAAAGGCAGTAAGTTTGTTGCCTTGCTTGTTTGTTGGTGGGGGAGAAAAGTTTTAAGTGATGAGGTTTTGAAATTAAAAGTTCTTTTTCTTCTCGTCTTTAGTTGAATGCGAGATATGCATACAAAACAACCAGGATGCTCACACAAGTCTATTTTAAAGCTTCCGTTTTACATGTTATGAAACGGCAAGCTTTAATAATGGGAATCATTCTTTTATGATGACAAAGATAGATATGTGAGTTTCAATAACTCTTACCATTGAAGGAAGACGTTTCAGCTCTATTTGGATATTATTGGGTTGATGATTTTATCCTCTTGAATAGATCCTAATAAATCAGATTATCTGCACGGCTCTGTCCAACATGAAGTGACTTCCTAGGCAAAGTAACTCTTTTGCATGGTGAACACATAACCCAGCATTAAATGATTGTGATGCTAAAATACTTCCTTGTGGCCGAGAAGATGACCCAGTCGCTGATAGTTCAGTTCCCATGGTTACAAACCTAGACGCAGCTGCCGTTGCCCATCAAAGCAAGTCCGGTGAGGATATCATCAGATCGGCAACCTTCCCTGCCGCCCATGCTCCCTCTCTGGACGACAGCTCCCACAGTGAGGGCGACTGTTGGCCCCACTCTCTCACTGCTTTAGGTACAGTAGACTCCTGATGGAGGTGTGGTGCACAGCTACCACCTGGTAGTAAAACACACAGCTCACCCAGACCGAGCTCTGCTTGTTTCCTATCCCCAGCTTACCCGCTGCCCTGCATTAACCGCAGTAAACAACGATATCTACACATCAAAGTTTGGATTTAAGTTTCGCTTGCGCCAAATAAAGACCTGGTTGCTTTCTGTTGCTGTCGTCTTTTGTTTTTCTATTTTTTGCTTCAGGAGGTATTGCTTTCTTGCTTCAGTTATGCAAAACTGCATTAGTAATAACCTGGACAGAGATAACTGAGACTGACTTCAAACCTTTGTCCGTCTGTCTTACATCCTGTGTATTTGACATTCTCTAAATTGTGCGATTAGCTGTGACGTCTGTGTATTCGAATATCTTAAAAAGTACCTATCTGTTCGTCTGTCTCGTCAGCTCTGTCTAAGACTTGTGTTAAACCATCCACCTGATAATCATTGAGGCGGCCATGTTCGTTTTGTTTTTCTGTGATCCCCATCATACAACAAACAGTTCTGGTGAGAGGTTCACATCCACTCATAAAAACAGGTTGTTGTTTGTTTTTTTAGCCATATTTTATCAGGGTGTAATAGCTACATAACACACAATGCCACTGACTCTAAATAGGTTTGAGTTTTCTCTGTACTTGGTACAATCAGTAGAGTATCAAGAACATACTAACAAGCTCAAATATATGCACGTAACATTGCTATTGTCCATGAATGAGTTGAAAACATCTCTGCAGATTCTACACATCCTAAACACAAACTATTTAGACCTTTACCCTCAGATTTGCACATCACAGCACTGTTTGCCTTCAAACTGTCTCTCTGATGAACACAATGGAAACTTTAGAGCCTGACTAATCAGCTACCTAGCTGTGAAACATCATACGCATATTAGCAGTACTACCACATGACCTTCTTTTTCCCCATGCCTTTATGTAAATGGATATACATATTCATGTGTGTACACACTGTTCATTTTTATTTGTATTCAATTTCCTCTAAAGTTTATGTATTTGCACCTAATATCAGTGCGCTGAGCGCTTTAAAATCAGATTCCTTCTTTGTGCATCAGAGCGGATTCTTCTTCTTATGGTCATTAACATTTTTATTGGATTCTACTGGCTGGATATTTGACCCAGGCTTTTGCCCAGAATCAGCCATGAAGCAATATTCACACATTTTCAATAGACATAAGGTCAAGGGTTAGGTGTAGGTTAGCTCCAGAAATTTGATTCTAGCCTGGTTAGACCATGCCTTCCTCAGTTGTGTATGCTTGTGATCGCTGTCCTTCTGGAAGACCCACCTTTATCAAAACTTCAGCCGTTTATCCCCAAACTGTCATGCTCAGATTAGAAGGGGTTATGATGTTTAGAGGTAATCCACGATTGAAAAAGCTCAAAAAACCTGTGTCACGTTGTCAGCCAGGTGGGAATCACCTTGTTTGAGCTGTCTGGACAGAATGACAAGATTTGGAGAATATTTTATCATCTGTCAGGCATGGTAGTGGCAACATCATTCAGTTAGACTTGAACTTCAACTCCAATCAAGAGCTAATGCTCAACTTGGTCACAGATCAGTGTTTTTTAACGAGACAGGGATGATACAAAGTTTGAAGCAGACTCACATTAAACCTCTGGGATGGCTCTGTCAGCTCTACTAAACATATAAATGTATGGTTCATTCTTAAAAGTAGAGTCCCTACAAAGAAATCAACCAATTCCAACGAGATCCACATACTACTTCAAAAACGCTGGTGAGACAACAACTTGTAAAGCAAAATTAGATAAAGTATGGTTGGAGTTCATTGTTAAATTTCAGTCTGCCAGTTAAATATCACCCTGCATACAATAGACAAAATTCAGTCTCAATTACAACTTTGTTCTTGTTCTTAAATATCATTAAGGTTGGTTGGTGTGTTACGAATCCACCCTGGTAAAAAATAAATAAATAAATGGCTCAGTTCAGAAAAATCTCAAAATGATCATGCCCTGGCTGAGTGTATGTAAACCTTTCACTCGAAGTGTCTGTGAGGCATGGTTTCCTAAAATTACACAACTGTCTAGTCAATCCTGTCCTGTGTGTGACTACGTCTTTATTTTCCCCCTGCTTGTAAGTACAGAAGGACGAGGGCGATCTAGAGAAGAGGAGGAGGAAGAGGCTTTGAAAAGAAAGCAACTGCAGGAAGAACATCTCAGTAAGGTTGGTCATATAATATTTACCTTCCTGTAACAGTAAACACTGTACGCCGTCTCAATTCATCATCCAAGGTATTTTGGTGTTTCGACACATTTTTGGTTTTCGACTGTGCAGATTCAGTCTGGTCTGGGGAAACTCATTCTGAAGGAGGAGATGGAGAAAGAGCAGATCAGGGAGCGGCACGCCCGCAGCCTCTCAGCTCAGCGCTACGATCCCAAGATGAACAACTGTGAAGCAGGTAGCCAGAAACGGCCTCCCCGGCTGGTCCACTCTTGTTTCGTCTGCAATGTACCTTAACAGACCATCTGTTCGGAAAAATAGCTGAATCTTAAAACACACTCAGTCAGGGTTTCAACTGTGATCCAAGTATTGAATGTTATTTATGTTATAGATTCAACGTCTCCAACCAAGACCAACTCTCTACCTGGTTATAGACGGAACGGTTTGCATCGGGTAAGAAAAGCCTGAGGTGTTTATGTTACATAAAACAGTTGAGTACATTGCAAAAGCTTTAACAAAATGAAGACTTTTTCACATGGATCAGCTTCCCTGAGGTAATATCTTGTAAAAGCCTTTCTGGCTACAGTTACAGCTGCAGGTCGGTAAAACCAACACTAAGTACCTTTCAACATTCATAAGATATTTTCACAACATATGTGATTATACGTCGACTTACAGCTCATTGAATGACACCTCAGTCATGGCTGTATCACTTTATCACCGGTATTAGGAAACTTTGAGGAGGGTGGCAGGAACCCTGCACACAACAACAACAAATGTGCTGACCGCTTCACGGCATGTGTCACTTTCCCCGTTTCTTATTTTCAACATCATCATATGACATCGTTTCACCACAAATAGATTCTTTACCTCATCCCTATTCTTCCTTCACACAGCCACTGGAAACAGAAATGTACTTCAATCCAACCGCAGGCAACTGGGAGATCGGGATTTTACGACGCTATGTGCAGGTCCTCATGGGAAATGCAGCCTTCATTCAGCTAAAACACTAACGCTTTTGTCCACACTGGGCCGCCAAAATCGACCAAAACTGAAAGTTATTTTGTGTTGCTTTAAGTATTTCTCATCTACTGACTGATTTTTTAAGTTTTTTATTTTTGCCTTAAACCTTATGCTTAAACTGCCCCAGATTGGAACAAGAACAGCAACAGTAACGCTGGGAACGTGACTTAGACTTTCAGTGATGAAATGTATTAAAAAGATGAAAGGCTCACAGAAACAGACTGTTTTTTGTTTTAAGACTTAAAGACTGGAGGTTACAACAGGACCCACAGCTGGATCAAACTCTAAATCAAACTAATACGGAAACTCTCAGTGTAAAGGCAGAAATATACCAGTAGGTGGTAATAATGGGACATATTCTCAGGAATTGGAACGGCTATCTTTCTGTTCTACTCTCCCATGAAATGAAAGTCAAACAATTTAAATTATGAGTTTAATCCCTGGTTTACATGATAGTGGATTTGGGTAGCGTTGACTCTTGTATGCTAATTGTTTGGAACATTTATTTAAGGTTATTTGTCGGTTTTAGAGATACTTTTAAATTTTGGCTGTACTTTAACAGACTATATGAAATAAATGGGTTATTTTGTACAAACAAACTTTAGAAAAGTAGTCAATCTATCTGTTATTAAATTCAGTCCCAATAATCCAGTTTATGTGCATCACGTGAATTGTCCCAGCTTTTCTTTTTCATTGGCTGTTTTCAGCAGGTTTACTGATCATTTCACACCACCTGACCGAAACATTTTTGTTTGACTGTGGCGTAGGTTGGGTCATTTCTTGTTGGTTGCCCTGTCAACTGGCAGCTACTAGCGCAGACTGGATTATCAGGGGTAAACATGGGCAAAGAGTCATGCAGTGTGTCCAAAAATTAAGTTGCTTAGTCTACCACAATTATTTTGCATTTATTGTATTACATGAAAATACTCTGATCTAAACAATGGCATCAAAGAGCAATTTTCTGTAATTGCAGTGCAATGTGGTTGTACATAATATACACTAAAAAGAGGGTGGAGATAGGAAACTTTGTAACGCTTTTATGATTTGTATTTAAACTTTTGCAAGGTAAACATGGAACATGGATTCAAACCCCTCAAGAATACATTAACACACAAACTGAACAGTTGTTTTCTCTGTTTCTGCAGCCCCAGTCGACAGATTTCACCCAGTATAACAGCTATGGTGACATGTGCAGTGGGGGAAGAGGTGAGCACTTTAAACAGAACAAAGTGGCACTAAACAAGTTTAACCAAAAATTTTCACCATTAGAATTGGTTTAAAAAAACATGTACATAGACATAGACATGCACTTTGAAATATTTGATTTTCAGTAAGGACAGAAATGCTGTAGATTAAAGTAGCCTTGCAGGGGACTCAGCAGCAAACCATTAACAGTGAGTCTCGTTCTCTGTCCCATTTTGTCTTGCAGAGTTTCAGGTATGTCTCTCATCTGCTTTTTTTTTCACGTGGCATGCCTCCTCATCTTTGCTTTATATACTATGCTTGGTACATTGGGTTGCAAGACACCTTGCCCTAAATGCAATGCCCTTTCATGCTCCTTGCTTGCACCACTGTTTCGATTCATTTCAGCTACAGGGCATATTGTGGTGTGCTTTCAAACAGATATAAGAAGCAAACACAGATATGTCCAGTAGCGGAACAACTGTACTGTAAATGCAATGTACACCCATGACCTCATGTCCTACTACATGTTGTTTATCAATGTGAGGACTCAAGCTACAATGTTGTATTTGTTTCTTTAAATTAACTACAGAGAAAATAACCTGCACATTTAGGAAAGCTGTAAGTGACTGCCCAGCTTTACTACTAATTAAGAAATCAATCTGTATCCAAGCTACTCGATCCATGCAGTGAAATCTACCCCCACTGTCATTAGTGGACGTTTGTTCATGCCATGAACCTTGCCGTCCCCTTCCACTATATTACATGTGTATATGTTCTGTTCTTTAGCACATTAAGGATGGCCGTGCAGCACTTGCAAGGATGGACAGGGGAGTATCTTTGCCTAATATGTTGGAACCAAAAGCAAGTATCTTCTTCTTTTTGTACCAGTTACAAATGAGATATATATATTTAAAAAATACAGTGAAATCAAATGTCTTATCTTTGGTTGTATTTGAATGTTTTTAGTGGATTTAGAAATCTATTGTCTTCTTGCAAAAGCATTCATAATCCTTAATTTCTTTCACTTTTTGTCACATTACAACCACAAACCTCTATGTACCTAATTAGCATTGCATAAGACAGATTAATGCACAGTTGCAAAGTGGAAGGAAGAAGATACATGTCTTTTTTTTAAACAATAAACAACACTGCAGGCATTTTATCCTTGATAGACCTGAATAAAATCCAGTGCAACAAATTGTTTTCCAAAGTTACAGAACAAGTAAAAAAAGTACTGCTGGGTATTTGAATCTTAAAACAAACATAAAATACAATGTAATATATACTGTAAAAAGGAGTAAATACTATACATACATATCCATATCCATCACTCTGACTCTCCTTTACTCTATATATATATATATATATATATATTGTCTGGCTAAAGCTGGTAGCTGGTGTAGGTGGATGGGTCCTTCACATCAACCTTGGATATCTCACAGACTAAATCATACAACCACGGTAAAAAAACAAAAAATCAATGGGGGCAGCATCGTGACATATGTGTTTTTTTTTGCAGCAGGCGAAAGGATTGCTGAATATATTCTGAAAAAAAAATAAAAATAAAAAAGCATCCCTAGTTGAAATGGCAAAAGCTAGAGAAAGGCCTACGGAACTACAATAGAACAGTTTAGTTAACATGTATTAATGTCTTTTTGTGGTTTAGTCGAAGTTAAATAAATCCAATTTAGAATTTGTACCAAAACCCTGAACACTGCTTTTCAGAGGTCTTCTCCAGCCATCCTGGTGGAGGTTGTGATATTTTATGTGATATCTATATGAATCAAGTAAGTAGAGACACACATAATAGAAAAGATTCAGGGCGGTTGAAAACAAATGCAGTGTCCATCCATCTCCCTAGCCCCTTTTTATAATTTCACTTCTAAAGAGAAATGTCCAACAGCATGACACTACCACTACCTCTTTTTCATGGGAATATTGACTCTAACTAGGCATTTCTAATATCAGTATTTAAAAAGAAATCAGTACAGTTTAGTGTAGAGCTTTCCACTGTAGCTGTTAGTAGTCACACCGTATATTGGCTCAGAGCGGAATGCTATATTGATACACATAGATTTTCAGATTTTAAAGTAGGAAAGGTTTTAAGTTTATTTATTTTATTTTATTGTCTTAATTGTAATGTAAAACTGTGAAAAAGTCTAAAGGCTAGGGCTGCTTTTGCAAGAGACTGTATTTAGGAGACAACAAATGGTCTAAAATTAGCTCAGACAGGGTCGAGACAACTAATGTAGGAGTGTTTTGCAAAAACATTAAAAAAACAAACTAAAAGACTTATTTTAGCTGGTTTCCTGATTAAGCTGGCTGCTTTAAAGAGTTTCTGAGTCACTCAAGCGCTTACAGCATGCTGGCTTCTTCATGCTCATACGCACATGGCTTTGACTCGAAGTGACTGGATACTGTGTGCAACGTATTGTATAAACATCTAGTCCGTCATCCAAACAACTCATATAGCTATATACTGTGTATGTAGTGCGTTAGGTAATTACTGTGGGGATATTAGTAGGTGAGGGGCTTCAAAGAGCTTTCAGGTTCCTATTATTGAGCATCTCAAATGGGATTAGGATTAGCCTATTTCATCCTTAGATAGTCTGAAAAAAGAAAGAAAGATGCCAGCACCTGATATTTCCAGGACAGATAATTCCCAAGTGGATGTATATGGCCTATATTAAAGATGTTGGTCCCCTTTATTTTTATTTTTATTTTTTTATTAAATGTTGAATGCTTTAAAAATATAGGCTGTCATGTGAGTTTGAAGTCATTTTTTCTCTCTCTCTTTATCCGATCATTCGCACGTTTGAGCTCCAAACAAACAGTGCACATCACTGCACCTGCATTTCCTGAATATCACAATAACAAACCGTGTCAGCCTCCTGTCACATACCTGCCTCTACCACCCTTTTCTCACGTTCAGAATTAACCAAGAATAACAGATTTGGTCATTTTGTTTGGTGATATCTGTTCTTTTTCTGGGGGTGTAGCTCAGGATTTCAACTGTTTAATGACGCATATCTCCTTCTGAAGGTGTATCCCTATGAAATGCTCATGATAACCAGTAGAGGGAGAGCTAAACTGCCAAGGGATGTGGACAGAACCAGACTGGAGGTATCAACTTTCCCTCCTGATGCTCCTCGGTTAACACTGCACTTTTGGTTTTTGTGTCAACAGCTTTGTTACACAAACTTACATCTATAGCAAACAACATGCATTATCAGTTGCTTCTTGTCATGTTTGCGGCAAACCCTTTTTTTGAAAGCGTTGATGCTAACCGAGATCCCCCTCCCTCTCCTTTCCCCTTCCTTTGTTTTTTCTCTACCTTTGTTCTCAATTCTAGCGCCACTTAGCACTCGAAACGTTTTTTGAGATCTTTGGAATGGAGATCCAGGAGTTTGACAGGCTTCCCTTGTGGAAACGCAACGACATGAAAAAGAAGGCCAAGCTCTTTTAGCTGTTTGTTTGTTTTTGTTGTTTTCTAATTTATAGCATGCGTTATTCTGTACATGCAAACAGATAGCACATGGTTGTAATCTAGATGTAGGTTCTGGATTATTTCTTTTTCCCTCTTTTTTTGTTCGTTTCACCTGGATATACCTAGAGATACCAATAAACGGACTCATGTGGTGGTGATGGACTCCAACAATGAATGGAAAATTCATCCATGTTCAAACATTTCAAAGAATAATGAGAAGGTTCAAGTTTTATTTGCTTTTGACTGCATTTATTTTACCTCCTGCTTTGCCTTATGTGACAATCCAATCTTTATGTTACTGCTTGTTTCTCCCTATTGGTTGCTCTATATTCCCATTGAAACTTTGAAATAATAGTAGGCCATCATGGCACCATCACCAACATGCCCATGCCTGGAGCTTGAAAGTGTGTCAGCTTTTTTTTTGTTTTGCTTGGGCTCAAACAGTTTTAGCTCAAAGGTTTCAAGAATTGGCTCAGTGAGTCTTTTTAAAATACCCAAAATAAGAAAAGCCCGTGGGAACATGCGTAACACAACAACCAACTTTTTAACTGTCCACATGGAAAATTATCCTCCAAGAACCGGAATATCAACAGTCAACTTCCCCCTGGCTTTTGTGCACACAAAAGGTTTATCTGAATGGACAAAAAATCTCTCTTTTCTCAGGCTCTCATAAACAAAGTTAGACACCTTACCTTTACTTATATTGGAAGTAAAAAATCTTTCCAACATACGATAACATTCAAATATATACGACCCCGTATTTCAAAAAACAATTGTATTTGAAAGTATTGTTTTATAAATGAAATAAAAAACACACTGCCATTTGTTGTATTGAAATGTCAATAAA
>JAVLVB010000251.1:1584843-1610039 GCA_032876305.1 Orestias chungarensis | reverse complement strand
GCGGGTTCGCATCGCTTTAACTGGTACTAAGAAACTTTAAGGAGGGTGGCAGGAACCCTGCCACACAAAACAGCTACAAATGTGCTGACTGCTTTATGACATACGTCACATCCCCCGTTTCTTATTTTCAACATAATAATATAAAAAAAATTTCTGCCACAATTAGATTCATTACCTCATTGCTATTCATCCTTCACACAGCCAGTGGAACCGGAGATGTATTTCAATCCACCTGCACGCGACCAGGAGATCAAGATTTTACGACACAATGCACTGCTCCTCATTGGAAATCCAGTTTTCCTTCAGGCAAACCACTCCTTTTGTTCACACTGGCTGCCCAAATCGAGCAAAACGGAAACTTCTGTAGTGTTGCTCTAAAATGGTTGCTCGAGGGCGTATCTTAGTCCAAAATGATATTAGGGCTCAGATTTTAGGAGTTTCACGTCAGTTCAATAAAGTAAAACATATGTTTTGATTATATACTGCTAAAATATTTGAAAAACACCCAATTTAATATATATATATATATATATATATATATATATATATATATATATATACTACTGATAGAGTTAGAAATATTCAACAACTATTAAATTGGGTGTTTTTCAAATAATCAGTTTCTAAACAGTTCGTTGCAGATGGATGTGAAGTAGTAAATTTGTTCTTAAACATGGGGTGTGCTAAGATCAGTACGAAAGAGCAAGACTCAAACACCCGCAATATTTTTACTTGCAGCAAGGGTAATCCCGTCTTGGTCCTGAGTAGTACACCCTTTCCAGAAAATCGGCCAGCTTTCATATATTCGGGGTCCTTATTTGCCTTTTTTATTGAGTGAAGCAGTCACCCTACTTAATAAAGATCACATGACTGTCATACCTGAAAATTCTGCAAATTATAGATAACAATGGTCTAAACATCCTGTTAGGAAACAGAAGCATAGCAGATGTTGGTCATACATTGAGCTCCGGATAGGATTTATGTAGGCACAAGCTGAGTAGTATAACAATTAACCAGTTCAAACTAGTTTCTGTAGAAGTTGGAGAGTGTTTATTCTGAATCCAGCTCTACTCAAATACAGTAAGAAATACAGTACAGCAATTGTGATCCTGGAGATACTTGACAAAAGTAGCAGTAATGAACAATGTCCACCATGGAGAAGAAGGTTAGAAGACATCGTAAAAAAAAAAAAAGTACAGAACAAAAAGTTCACGCCGAATGTGTCACGGGTCTGGTTTTAGGACCCAAGTACAGTACAACGTCAGGTAGAGTTTAAAGTAGATTATTTAAGGAATAGCAAAAAGCAGGTAATTTAACTGGCAGCAGGAAACAGTCTTTGGTTAACTCCAGGCATCAACCGGCAACAAGGAGACTGGTGAGTCCTCACAGCGTTGGCAAGGGGGGAACAAAGGCAGCAGGCGGGCCAAAAACTCCTCAGAGTCAGACCATTCCATGCCCTCCATAGGCGGTGCAGCAGGTTCCGAGGGGACTGATACAGCAGAAGGCTGCGAAGGGTGAAGGCGATGAAAGTCGGCAACAAGGTTCGCATCGAGGATATGGCGAGAAGGAACCCAAGATCTATCTTCTGGACCATAGCCTTCCCAATCAACCAGGTACTGAAGACCCCTCCTCCGACGGGACTGAACCAGGCACTGAACAGTGAAGGCAGGCGCCCCATCAATAAGATGAGGAGGGGGAGGAGGCCGGCCGAACCCCCGGAGACAGAGGGCATTCATGGACTGGCTTGATCCTGGAGACATGGAATGTGGGATGGACACGCATAGTGCGGGGAAGTTGCAGCCTCACTGCAGTTGGACTGATAATCCTCTGAATAAGAAAGGGACCGATGAACATGGGAGCCAACTTCTTAGATTCCACCTGGAGAGGAAGGTCACTGGGCAGAAGAGCAGTCGGAACTGGAGCTTGAGATGAGGCTGGAGCAGATGCCACTGACGAGGGCTGGGTAGCAGCAGAAGAAGTGATGAAAGCCATTATTTGCTGCATTTGTGTTGTTAGTGGAGAGAGAGAGAGTTCATTAGCTTGGGCTGTCTGCCTAGCCTCCGAGACAGCAGCAGACATCAGAGCTTCATGTTGCTACAGGACAATTTCTAATTTGATCAGACGCTCCAGGGGTGAGGGGTTGTCTGCTGAGTCCATTATTGGCCAGATTGTACTTTCACGGGGCTGGTTTTAGGATCCAAGTGCAGTACAACGTCAGGTAGAGTTTAAAGTACTTTATTTAAGGCGTAGCAACAAGCAAGTAATTTAACTGGCAGCAGGAAACAGTCTTTGGTAACCTGGCAGTGGGCAGGCTGGTGAGCGCTTTGGTTGTGTTATCAGCCGAACAAAAAAAATCTGAAGGGGACAGACAAAAGGCTTGTCGCGAACGGGCAGAAGACGTGGTTAGAGGCAAGCTGGAGTCGAAACCGAGAATTTAAACCAAGAATCAATGCTGGAATGAAATGCATCCTGCAACGACAGTCTGGCACTGAATGAGGGAAACACTGCTGCTTAAATGCTGACTGGCTGACAAGCAGTGATGAGCTGCAGCTGAGGCTGAGCAGGTGTGGAAGGTTGGAGCTGATTAGGAGGTCCTGCAGAGAAGTGGGAGACCTCACACACCACAGCCAACATGGCAGAATGTGACAGAATGAGATGGAGATAGAAGCACGATAAATGAACATGCACAAGGAAAGTGTATTTTCACGGGCAAGGTAACAACCCAAAACCAAACCCACCAAGGCTTCAGACAGTATTGCTGTGAAAGTATTTAGGAAACAGAAGCGTGGCATAATAATGTGGCTAAGATGAATAACTGTTTATATGTATGTGCAACGTGCCACTTTAAGATATTTACATGCCATAATTATTCCTAAATGTTGATACATTTATAAAACCCATGATGGCAAAGACGAAATATGTACTTCAACTTCATAAGATAATTTGAAAAAAATTAATAAAAATTAAGTTAAAGTATACCCTTTTCCAAGGTACTTAATTTAGTGCTTCGATGGATCTGATTTCAAGTAGCTTCAGTTACTTATTCAACTTGATGGGAGTCCATCAAGGCTGAGCTTACTGATTTGGAAATTAATGCACTTTTCTATTTAAATGTCCAACAGCAGAGGACATATCTAAGGGCAATCTGAGTTCCCTTGTGTATATATATATATATATATATATATATATATATATATATATATATATATATATATATATTTATCATGTCATGAGAAAAACAGCAACTGCTCTTTACCTGGCTAACATTGTTACTTTTAGTGGGGTGATGGCAGCATCATGCTGTGAGGACGTATTTCATTTCCTGGAACTTGGTGGGTGGTTTACATTAAGGCTGACGTGGCGGTAGCAAATATGAATATATTTGTCTAAAAAAAAACGTCCTCTTAGTGGAGCTCAAACTAGGGCTACGGATTCCTCTTTCAGCATGAAATGACGTAGAGCACAAACCCTGAGTGATTAAAAAAAGTGCTTTTTAGCCTGTTTTTCTTTACTTGCTTTAACCGCTACCCACTGCCTTATCCACAAGTCCGTTAGTCTAACTTTTGTGTCTTTCAGGTATGGGAGTTAAAACATAGCCTTTTGGGCCTTTCTCTGTGTTTCTGTGCAGATAAAAAGAATCCTTTGTGTTATGGATGCTTTTGAAGCCAAGAATATGTTTTTCAAAAAATACATTTGAAAATACTCCTCTCACCAGAAATTGACCAACTTTTGCTAAAAACAAATTTTATATCCTTGACCTTTTGGGATTCTATGAGTAGATATTTATTATTAATATAGGTGAAACAAATACATTCTGGTGGCACTGAAATCCTATTTAGTCTCAAGAGTAATTATAGTTAATATATATTTTTTATATATATTTTTTTGATCCGTCTGTGATTTTCATCAGTGGGAATAAATAAACTAACAAACATCTATAGATTGATTGTTGAATTTGTTGCATGTCATTAGGTTTAAAACCTGCAGCACAAAAAAAAACAAATTAATTCCCAGAGGGACTAATTCCAAAGTCTTTCTGCATGTTTCATGCGCCAATGTATTGCATTGTCTGTTCATTTTAGACCCTCATTAGAGATTTTGAGGCCTCTTCCTCATCATCTGGACCGCCGGGTGGCGGTCCTTGAGGAGGGGGTACTGTCAGGTTGAGTTTTTCTAGTCACTTTCTAGGTTTCCCACTGGGAGTCGCCAGAGTTCCCCTGCTGGAGCTCCTCTCCAGCTGCTCACCTGGGCAGGTGCAGCCACTTGGCGGTAACGAGCTGGACCAGTATAAGAGGAGCGGTGGACCATCTACTCGACGCCTGAGTATTAGTTGCATCTGGTAACTCTTAACTCTCAGTGCCAGCTTTTCTAGTTGCCTCTTAGTGATTCTAAGCTCTCCAGTTTTTGTCTTCTGTCTCCAGTCCTCCAATTGTTTATTTACTCTTAGAAAGTTTTGTAGTTTGATGTTTTGTTTATTTGCTACTTTGATTATTTTAATACTTTGTCCCCCCCTCTTCGTGCTCCTCACCATCTCCTGTGCTCCTCCCAGGTTTCCACCATCATTCAAAATACACACCTCCAAGAGTTCCCACGATCATCACTATCCTCTGGTTTCACCGCTCACTGGTTCAGCTCGGTCTGCTCGCTCCAGCCTCCATCATTCATCGTGCTCTCCCCCTGGACAACCTGCCCGGACTGGAAAGACTCACCACTCACTCCTCCTGGCGTTCTCCACCATCTATCTACAAAGTAAGACCGTTCTCAGTACTCCCACCTGCTTCACCTCACCCGTTTTGCTTACCCCTCTGTGGTCTCCGGTCTCCTGTGTCGTTCCCTCCATCCTCTGAGTCCCTCATTGAACTGTTCGTTGCCTACTGAGTCTGGATTCCCATCGCCGATCATCTCTGGTTCCCCTCTGTCATCCGTCGCCGTTTGTCCACACTGGTTCAACATCCCATCCTAACTCTTCAATAAACTTTATAATTGTACTCCTGAGAGTCCTCGTTTTTATGTGGGTCAGAAGCTTGAATAACAACATAACATGCATAAAGCATCTTCCATCTGCATCTATACTGGTATACCACTGTTCTAAGACATTTAATACATACACACTAGGTCAAATCTATGAGTACCTAACCTTCAAGCAAAGTTCACCATCACCCGCTGCTTTGATGCTCTTAACATTTTAGGATGTTTCTGCAACTCAATCTACTCCTATCAGCAGATCATCAGCTCAGCCCACTTCACCACTGTTGAGGTGAGCTTGCTAAATATTTGTGCAACCTTTCCCAACAGGAGACGTTAGAAAAGCACTTTGAAAATTTGAAGGACCAAAGGGACGCTGTGAAACACAGACTGAAGAAACTGGCAGCTCGTCAGTCAGAAATCACTGTGAGTTTTACTCTGATTTGTTATAAACGCTATAAACACTTAAGATTTGAACTATTTCACTACAAGTATGAAAAACTAGATTATATCTTGAGGATCCCGCAGCAGGATTTAACATCACAGTGTGTTACTTTCCTAGAAAAAGTCTACAAAAATAAGAGAGACTGTATTGAGAAAATATCATGATATCCATGCTGTCCTGGAGGAGGACTTGCGGCTCACCTTGTCTCACCTGGAGATGGAGGAGAGGGCGGCTGTGTCTGCTCTGGATGCGCTAATGGAGAGAAACTGTACACTAATCCAGGAAATTGAGCAGGACTTGGCCAGACTCTCTTTAGCTCTGGAGCAAAGTGACAAAGAGCCTCATGATGGGGTAAAAAATATAAAATAGCTTTAGTTGAATTAAAGACAACCCACAGCTGACCTAGCCTTTCTGCTTTTCCTCAGGCATTATTTTTACACCCTGAGCTGGATGACACAGAGACAGGACATAGGTATGGCTAATTTTAATCATTGTTAATGTTGTAAGATGCTTTTCAAAAAACTCATACAACTTCTACCTATTTTAAGTGGATTTTATGTGACGGACCAACATAAATTAGCAAATAAGTGTAAGGAAAAAACGTACTTTATCAAAAATTTAAAAAGTGTACAATACATATTCGAGTCTTCTGAGTCTCATACTTTGTTGAACCATATTGGGCTATTTTGAGTTACCGTATATTATCAGATGTACACATCTAGAGACTGTTTTGCCATATTGGATCAAATATCAATATCATAGGAATAGCTTTTGGGAAAAGCTATTTTTAGAAGAATTGCCGAAAGGAAAATAAACCCGGGGTCGAGGCAGGACTCCTCTTTAGCTGAAACACAAGATGGCCACCACAAAAGACACACCCACACGGTAAAAAACAAACAATTCATCTGTATATTTACATACAATGTTCAGATGCCACATCAGATACTGGATCCAATGTAAAGATGGTTAAATAACTTAGTACTTCTTAATAAGTACTTAAAGAACATCAGTCAGGTCTAAACACCAAGATGGACAAAACAAACATAAAGCTAACCAAACAAAAATGGTTTTAGCTAAAGCCCCAAGTGGTCAGGTTATGAGCTATTCTTTGTTAATCTATCACAGCAAATTGTTTCAATAAAAAAATGCTTCTCAATCATTTCCCAGAGTATTGGATGTCCTAAACCAATCAGATCCCAGCAGCGTGAGCCTTGATGAAGCCAAAGCCAACCAGATACTCAGCCTCACCAACAGCATGCTGCTCCTCGTATGCTCCCAGACACCTTTGATGAAGAAGCTCCTAAAAAGCTGTCAGTTCCCACATTATCATTTACATAAGTGCTTAACTACAATATCTCTTTAGGATACATTTCATGCAGAAATTTCCCCATGTGCATTCAGATTCTAGTGACGTACACCTGGATCCGGAGACGGCCCACCCAAAGTTGATCATCTCCCCCAAAAGTGACAGCGTCTCCTTCACAGACGCCCGGCAGACACTCAATGATCCGCCGGGATGTTTCGACACCACCCTCAACGTCATCAGTCTGCAGAGCTTTAGCATCGGTCGACATTACTGGGAGATTGATGTGACTGGGAAGACATACTGGGAGCTCGGTGTTACATACCCCTCCATTCCCCGCAAAGGCCCATCTGAGGAGTGCTGGCTGGGTCGGGGAGCCGAGTCCTGGTGTGTGGAGTTCTTTGACGGGGAGTACACAGCCTGGCATGGAGGGGTGCCTCACCAGCTGCCTTTCACTAAACGTTTCTGTCGAATAGGTGTTTTGTGCAGCTTTCCTGCAGGGCTGGTGACATTTGTCGAGGCAGACAAAATGACCCCACTGTTCTCCTTCTGTGCTGGAACCTTCTCTGAATGCCTCCACCTGGCGCTGTGTCCCGGTCATGACCACAGTGGCATTAATTCAAGCCCCATTGTTATCTGTAACGCATCGTCTCCTACAAGTGACCTGTAGCTGTGAAGGAATCTCTACAATAAGTACTAAGATTTTCAAAAATGCAGGGCTGGTAACAGATCGTTAAGGACCCCTGAGCAGAACGGCATTTGGGACCCACACAAACTGTTGCCCAACAGCCATGGGTGCATCAATATAGTCTCTTTTAAAATCTCTAGTTGTGAAGGATTTTATGTTTCGCTTTTGGTTTAATGGAAAAGTTTTAAGACAAAAATTAAAAGGATGATATTAAAGTTAAGGTGAATTACTTCTATTTACCAGATAAATCACAATATATGCTAAAGGCAGATGTATTTATTTCTCTAACTTGCACATTTGGGCTGGCCCTGGTATTAAATTAATATATCCACATAGCTTCGCATTTCCATAGATCTACAGTACATTTTTTGCAGTCATACTGAATGGACAGCCCACTTTAAACAGTATCTTTCAATTTTGCCAAGAGGAATAGCATCCTCACATTAAGATGCTTACAATACTATGTTTCATTGAGGATGGATAGATTCAGCAATATTGTTCAGACAAAAGTAGAGAGACGGAGGAGATTCAGGCCATCTCTTCTATTGATGATAATGGGCAATAACCTTCTCCTAGACTCTATCATCTATCTGCCCAGCTTTCTAATTTCATGGTCTAGATCTAAGGAGGAGTGGCAAAATCAAATGAAGAGGATTTTCAGTTCTCCACAAGGACTAATTTTTTCACTTTGGGATAAATTAAGTATTTTTGAATTGATTTGAAACTATTTAACAGTAACAGAACCATTAAAAAGCCTTGTGAAGATATTTACTTTTTTGACACTTTAAAGGTTTTAGATCAACCAAATATTGCTGACACAATATTCAAACTAGTAATTGCTCTTTAGACTTACAAATTATTTTTGCCACTTATGGCAGCAATGTTTATCAAATGTTTCAGATAAAAGGCAGTGAGACTTTGAAAGGTTTATGATCCAAAACCGCAAATTTAGCGGACATGCTAAAGCCTCCTAGTTGGATTTAAGTCCAGATTTTGATGAGACCACCACTAACCTTCCTTTGCTTTTATCATTACAAAAGTGAACCGACTCATTATCCTGTTGCGTTACCCAAGTGTGCTTGAGCTTAAGGTCATGAACTGTGGTCAAACGTTCCCTTTTTTTGATGTTCAGCTCGGGGGACACAGTTCAGGGTTCCACTGATTGCAGAACATCATCCAGGTAAATTTTTTGCAACGGTCTTCTTCTGAAAAATCTTTGGGAAGTTTTATACCCGATCAAACTTGATGAGTTTTTGATAAACTAGTTGAATACATTTGTTAAAATCTTCCCTCCTGGGATGGTTCACCACTGTTCTGTTATAAATAGCTTTATTTGTTATTATTGAGAATTGATAATGGTATTTATTATTTAATTTTCATCTCATATGAATTCGTTTTGATTGGGGACCTAATCTTTTGCTTTTATAATCTTTATTCTACTTCATGTTTTTATACAGGTTTTTACATAAGTGATTCTACGGATCAAACCCTTACCATACAGGCCCTGTAAATAAACTGAAAGAAAACTGTTGTTTCAGTCGGTTAACAGTTCCTTTTTCATACAGGACCCTGTTGGTTTCAGTTGGATTTAGCAGAATTTGAAAACTATTTTGCCTTTAAAAATCTACTATTAGCAATGTGTCGCCGGTAACAGCAGCAGCAGCGGGTTGTTGTTGTTTTACATTTGTTTGATGATATAAAATATTAAAGTTTGATATAAAAAAAGAAAAGAAACAACAACAAATCGTTTGGAAGATAAATACTGTTTTACAGCCCCGTATATAATCCAGTGCTGCTCCTGCTATGCTCGGAGGCCAATTTTTAAGCAATTTATTAAAGAAAAAAATAACAATTTGATAATATTCTGATTCATTTAGTTCCCCCTGTAGATCTTTCTACATCTTTCCTGTTATGGCATTGTAAAGTACTCCACTTTTGGATGTACCGAGGTTATTTGATCCAAAGTCTAGATGCAAACAAACAGTGAACTCTTACCAAACATGCTCTTTAAGACTATATGTTGCAAATGTGGATTTTAGTCTTCTGATTTAATGCTTTTTATTGTGAATAGGTCTGAAAAATTGTCACAAACGATACCAAGAAACTTTACAATTTGTCTGATAACATATCTAATATCATTATCGGGACATTTTAAAGTACATTATTGCAGAGTTTCAATCAATAAAACTGACTCAGCAATAGGGACGAGTGCCAGACATAGCCGATGTTTCAAAGGTTAGATTCCTTTTTGGAGCATTTTGAAAAAAGGCGTGGGTCATCTGCAATGCTGCACAGTCTCTTGTCTGGTGTTCTGCAATCATGAAACTGAAGCTGCTCCTCATTTGCCTCCTCTTGGCTGTCCTCCTTATACCCACTGAAGTAAGTAACACATATTACCCTAAAATAAGTTAGGAAGGAGTAATACTTCATTCTAAATTACAACTTTATTTTGTATTGGTTCTAGCCTAAAATGTTTAAAGTGACATTTCTTATTAAATATGTTAACAAATGTCTTACTCTGACATGTTTTCTGAATCAGTCAAAACCCAAACACAAAGAGAAACATGGACACGGAGGAGGTGGTGGGCGGGAGAAAAAGAAGCAGATGTTTGATGACATAATTGAAGGTTAGAGCTCCTTTTAATTCATGGAATACTTATTTTTAAGATGTAAAATGATCCAACAGAAATATTTATGTATTATGAATCTAATACACAAATATTATTGCAGACATTTTCTTTGGGGACACAACTGAAGACGATGAGGAAGATGATCAATCGTTTTTAGACTGGCTTGTTGAGCTACAGGATCTAGACGGTATAATGAGGTGTCCTACTGGATTCTTTAATATGATCTACTTTTTTGCCTTAATGCAGCATCCTCTCTTTTTATTTCTCAGGCCAGTGCACACCCAATCCCTGTCTTAACAATGGTGTGTGTGAGAAAAAAGGCCGGAGAGGGTACAAATGTGACTGCCCCAAGCCTTTTAAGGGAAGAAAATGTGCGAGAGGTAGGTAGAATCTGTCATTTTCTTCCTTTTGAATTTCCTACCAGTGTCCAACCCCAGCTGTGAAATCAACATTTCTTTTTGTGTGTGTTCATGGTGCAAGGCCCTAAAGTGTGTATGAGAGGTGTCTGTGGACGCGGCGAGTGTGTGCTGACTTCAACCCCTCCGTACTACGAGTGCAAATGCAAGTACCCGTTCAAGCCTCCGGACTGCAAACGGTGTAAGAGATAAAGAGTAAAAGTACACATTCAGCTAAATAACACTGTTACAGTTCTAACAAGTTTATTTAGAGTATTTTTTGTCTGTGCAAAGATTCTGTGTGTCAGCCAAATCCGTGCAGAAATGGCGGCCAGTGCATTCAAGAAGGCAATGACTTTGACTGTCAGTGCACGGCAGGGTTCAGAGGACGCTTCTGTCATGTCGGTAAATACTGCACTCTTACATCAGTGTCTTAACTTTCCCGGGCTAGGATATGTGGACAGAACCCTGCAGATGTTTTCATATCCGATTGACGTTTACACATTTTGTAACGTTATCATCACACAATTTAAAATTAAAGTTTCAAAATCATTTGTCTTCCACTTCCTTACTATGGTAACCCTAAATAAAATCCTGTATAACCAATTCCTTTTAAGTACAGCATCACTCTGAACAACAGCCAAGAGGCCAATGGGAGATCAGGAAGTTATGTAGCCGTCTATAGCTCAAGTTGGAGAATCTTTTGGGGGGAAAAAAACAGACAGAAAGCTAAGTTCATGACCCTGAACATAATATATTCATGTTAAATGAGTCATGAGAAATTGTTTTAGCTGGTCGGAAGTGGAAATCTGGACAATTACAAAAGAAAACCCATTTGACACTAGAAAAAACTTCCGGAGGGTACATACCCAAAACAAATGCCCTGAGCTACAGCTCATTGTGGTAGATCAAACCATATTCATGTGTTAGTGTCTTTGCCATGATCCACACGTAATTCCAGCTGTGAATCTGTGCAATACTGGAAAACAGATGTTTAAAGATGCTTTTGATGCAATTTTACGTAGTTTACTTTGCAAAAACTTTTGTATTATTCTGGATACTAGGAGTTTTTCAAGGGCTACATTGATCTGCGTTCTCCTATCAACGCGAGCTTCCCAAACAGCTCTGTATTTTCCAGGCATGAAAAACACATGTGCTCGTTGCAAACTTGCTCCCCGACCATCATAACATCTTTCGATATCCATATTAACACCATGAGGCTTGAAATTGACTCCATAACACTTTTAATTTAGCTTATGTGGATTCAATTTACAATCAATAGATTAATAGATAGCTATGTATACCCCCTCCCCAATATCTTCGTCACATATTTGTGTAAAGCACCAGTCTCTTGTACAACAGCACAACAAAATGTAAAAAATGGCAAAAATAGGTTATTTTTTAAAATTTTTTTTAAGTTTTATAATTTTACTAGACACTTTGTGTTTCCTAGGCCCAGATGACTGCTATGTGGATAATGGTGAGAGTTACCGTGGAAACGTAAGTGAGACTGATGACGGTTTTGACTGTCTCTACTGGAACTCCCATCTTATCCTGGAAAACGGAGCTGTTGCCTTCAAGTCGTTTGAGAACAACGAAGGGCTTGGCCCTCATCATTTCTGCAGGTCAGAGGAAAAAGGGAAGCAATGACTGGAGTGGGTCCAAACTACTAATATTATGGATGTATTGATAGTTAAGCTGTTTGATCTTGCAGAAACCCAGATGGAGAACCAAGGCCCTGGTGTTTTTTCAGAAGAGGAAGAAGATTGCTCTGGGACTACTGTGATGTGACGCAATGTCCTAAACCAACAGGTCTGGACTAAAGCTTCCTGACTCTGAATTTATAGTTAAAAAATTTGATTTTAAAACGTCTGTTTGTATTTTCAGGTGACCCCCAACCACCCACTGTTAAGCCCCAACCACCCACTGTTAAGCCCCAACCACCCACAGTCAAGCCCCAACCCCCTACTGTTAAGCCCCAACCCCCTACTGTTAAGCCCCAACCCCCTACTGTTAAACCCCAACCCCCAACTGTTAAACCCCAACCTACTACCGTTAAACCCCAACCTACTACCGTTAAGCCGACGCCTGCTACTACTCAAGCATCGGAGACCACCAAAGCTCCACAGCCATCTCAAGAAACAACAGCGCCACCTCCATCTGCTGCACCAAAACAGTTTGAAACTTGTGGTGTAGCTCAACCAAAAAGGACCTTAACTCGAATCTTTGGGGGTCTGAAAGTCAGTCCCGGAGCAATACCATGGCAGGTTTCCCTGCAACAGAAACCAAAGAACTCCAGCGTGAAATACAACCACGTCTGTGGAGGAGTTCTGATTGAGAGCTGCTGGGTTCTGACAGCTGGACACTGCATGTAAACAAACAACCCTAAAGATCTTAGAAATATTACATGGTAACTGTCATTCATTATGGGTTTTTTTCCCCACAGTGAACCAAACAAGGACATGCAGGTGGTGATGGGTACGCTGGCACTGGACAAACCCGATTCAGCAGCTCAGATCATTGAAGTTGAAAATGCAATTGTCCATGAGAACTACAGGGAGACTTCTGCTGCTGTTTACAATGATATAGGTAAAACTCTGCACTGTATTTCCTCTATTAAAGGGAAAGTTTTATCGATTGTGGTTAGACTCTACAGAACAAACAAAAAAAAACCTTCATATTGAAGTATAATGCAATGTCTTCCATAGAGAAGAGTCGTAATATTATTATTTACAGCTTAAATACAACTTCATGAAGTTAAGATTTATGTTTTAGATAATCTGGTAAAATGAGAGCAACAATTTGTAAAGGTAACAAAATGACACTCTACAAAGATATTAAAACATACTCTGTTGCAATTGTAAGATCTGTTTGTAAAATAATCTCATTCTACACGTTAAAATTCTTACAGCATTCTGATGGACCTTGTAATTGCTGATCCACTGTTGGATAACGCACAGTTGCCTTTCAGCATGTTCCTTTATACACTGTGTTACTCAGGGCTTTAGGTGGGCTTGTTGAAACCGGTACACAGTACCACTACTTCAAAATTTTAACCTTTAAATTAGACTAGAGCATTTTCTCTAACAAGATATGTACTGGATATTATTTTTGGCTTTCCAAGCAGTCAGTACCTGCCTCTGACTTCTCCACAGTTCATGGCTTGAAGAGAATTTGTTTGAAAAGAAAAAAAAGAGGAGGCAAAATCAGACGGAAGCTGCAGTCAAATGTTTTCTCCATCTTGTGGTTCAGGCATTGTACTCTAAAGGTTTCTGCTGACCAATGAGTTCCATATTCACTTTCTAAATGGTTTTTAATGTATTAATAATAAATGAATTAATTAAATGGTAATTCAGGTAAATGTTTAACTAAACTCTCGTAGTTTACATTTTCTTGTGACATTATTCGGATCTGCATTTTCTAAGCTTTGTTAAGGCTCAGGGGAGCAGATGGATTTTGTGCAAATGAGACCCAGTTTGTGAAGACCGCTTGTCTGCCCAGTACCCCACTCGCCGATGGGACGGAGTGCACCATTTCAGGGTGGGGGGCCACCGAGGAATGTATGTGTGCAACGTTTGTACATAACTTGGGTCATTTTGTGTCCTACAACCTACATATTGTTCGGCCCTAATTGTTGTATATCACATCTTTAGCGAACTATGGCACCAATCACCTGTTAGAGGCCAAGGTTCTTCTAATCGGCCAGGAAAAGTGCTCAGAGTCCAGCATATATGGTAGCGTCCTGGATAATACCATGTTCTGTGCTGGCTATCTGCAGGGAGGAGTGGATTCCTGCCAGGTTAGCCGATTTTAACATTATTATTATGTCATACATGTCATTTTAGTGCTAATATGTTCAAATTCTCCATTAAGAGACACATAAAGGATTTATTTTTTCTATCCTAATTTCCATGTATTTCTTGGTTCAGGGAGATTCTGGAGGACCCCTGACCTGCAAGCAGAATAACACCAGTGTTGTTTATGGTTTGGTTAGCTGGGGAGATCAGTGTGGAAAGAAAAACAAACCAGGGGTTTACGCAAGAGTCAACATCTTCCTCAACTGGATCAAGTCAAAGACCCAAGCATCTCCTTAAAACACCTGAGGATAACAGTTAGGAAAATGTGTTCGGCCAGGAATAAACTATGATTGAGGGTTATTAGGTGTTATTTTGTGACTGCCCTGCACCTGACTGAACTGCCGAGACAAAGACCTGAAATCCTTTAAACATACATCTATCCATTCACTGTCTATACCCACTCATCCTTGCAGGGCCGGAGTTTATCCCCAGCCTTCGTTGGGAAGGAGGAGGGGTGCATCCTGTACAGGTCACCAGTCTACAGTAGTACAGGGCAACACAGAGACACACAATATGAATGAGAATGCACGCTCTCAGTCACACCTGAGCACATTTTAGATAAAACACTCAAACCTAACAGCGATGTTTTTTTAACTTTGTGTGGAAGCCAGGGTACCCTAAAAGAAGCATACAAACTCCATGCAGGACAACCTCAGGATGTGATTTGAACTCAGGACCTTCTTGCTAAAAAGGCAACAGCATTTTTCAAATGCAACGCTGTGTAGCCCCTCTTCTCAATACACTTTTATTACATTTCCTTATAAGTACAGGTGACTGTATAAAAAAAATTAATTAAAAAAACTCAATAAAAGATTACTCCAAAGTGTGTCTTCAGGGTTAAATTGTCTGATTTTTGTTTCTGTGTGATATATGCTATGGACAGTTTTGTGGAGGAATTTGTAAAAGGTACAATAAACAGGCCTTAAAAAAAAGCTGGGCCCTGTAAAAAGAAAAAAAAGAAAATAAATAAAAAGCATGGAGGCACATGTGCTTAAGCTAGAAAATGCCCAAGAGAAAATAGCTGTTTTCTTAACAGCAAATAATTAAAAGGTTTGCCATAACTGGAACTGAGACCAAAAAGGCAAGATGAGGACAGTTATTTTTTGCAACATTGCACAGAGGAAAGTAGAGTTAGGAAAGTAAAAAAAAAAAAAAAACACTTAACCGGAGCAAATTCGTTAGTGAGGGATTGTGTGTCTACACTGAGCAAACACAACACAGAGAAAGGAAGTTATTTTATGACCTTTGCAGATCTTTTTAAAATCCTTTGTGTCTTAACTGGATAGAGAAAGTCATTAGCAAAGTTTCCGTTGGACACACATTGTGTTCTATTTTCTGCACATTTAACCTTCAGCCTGTGTAGTCTCTGTCCTGATTTATAAATGTAGCTTTAAAAAACGACAACAACATGATATGCAAATATTGGCTCACATCCAGTTTGCGGAAACTCTATGCAGCAAAGTTCACAGTTGATGTTATTTGATCTGCTGTACTGTTTGCCGCTGGGGCAAATAAGGCCACGGGGATTTGATGCTGAAGGCACACTGTCCACCATGGACTGACGAACCGAGGGAGCGATTTCACAATGAACTAGTATTTTAAAAGCCAGAACTTTAAAGATGAATCATTTACTCTGTGGATGAGTACATAATGGCTGTATTGCTTTGACAGTGTAAAAGATATTTTCAAAACTGCCTTATAAGACTATTCCTAACATTTCAACATACCTCCAAACAAAATTAGAGTAGTGCATAATTATCAAGTGAAGAGACATCAATGTCTATTTAGGTACTTAAAAATCAGAATCCACGTTCATTTGCTTTCTTCAGCCTTACCATTCTACTTAGAGGCAGCTTTTATTTTTGCTACACAGGTCTTGTCATGTTTAGTTTGCTGTATTGCTCTAAATGTCTTTCCCTACTGTTAATTCCTTTGTTTTCAAGTTGTTTATTTATACTTAAAATCACATTTTTGTGAGTTTAAATTCAGTTTTTATGGATTAGCGTTGGCCTTCTCCTCTTGGTTCATTGTTATGACCTCTTCAGTCTCCCTTGTGTTTTATTTGCATAACTTCTCTCACATCTACACCATGTATCAATCAGATCCCCAGTACACGCCTTCCATTTTCTGCTGGATGCTTCATGTCCTGTTCTTCTCATGTTGCAGATGAAAGTTATTTAATTTTTTTCCAAAATAGATCTCATTAATACTTCCAACCTCCTGTCTTGATTTTGTCCAGTGCCAACAGTAAAACATGTCTATTAAAATTGACAACTTTTGTTGGGACCTTCTACAATGTGTATTATATACTTACATGAGGAACAAGGTGCCCTGGCCAGAGGTGAACAAATGAGACTTCTGGATGAAACCCTGTTAGCTGCTGCAAAAGACCTCAATACAACGGCGAAATCAAAGGATATTTATGTGTCAGAACTACCTGGTCAACGTCCAGACGGAAAATTAAACTGAGAATCTGTATCGAGATTTGATATCTCGGTGTTCACAGATGCTTTCCAGCCTCTCTGACTGAGTTTAAGCTAAAGTGCAAAGAAGACCTGGCAAAGCATTCAGCCTTTACAGTCATACATCCATGTGTTTTTGTCTATCTCATGAAATTTTCTGAGACATAAACTTGTTGGGTTTTTTTTTTGCTGTAATTTGACAAAATGCAGAAAACATCAAGGGGTGTGGATACTTTCTCAAGGTACCATAAAGTAAAACAGAATCAATTCAGGCTGGACATATGTGTTTACTTTATACCATTTATCAATTCATAAATCAAACTGTAGCAATAATATAAATATATTTATTTTGCCAATAAGGAAAACTGTGACATCTAGTTCCTACTAATACATAAGCAGATATATGCAATATTTGTTAAATCAATGCAAATGTTTGTGGATTTACAAGTAATCATTCAAAAATTATGAACATTTTAAGATAATTATTCAAATGCAATAAACATATAAGACTATATGGTCACAGTGATTTTTTTTGCTCATTTTAAAGTCATTTTTGATCCTCTGCCCAATTCCAGGAATCCTTAATCCAAAACAAAGTGAGCGGCTGCCTATTGACTCCATTCATATCAATGCATGGGTTAAACATGGGGTAAAGAGGTTCTGTGCACTGCACGCAGAAAGAGTGAAGCAGAGTCATCGCATCAGCATCGTAAAAAGACAGCTCCCCCTTCTGGATGTTAGCCAGTATTCCCAGCTTTCTGACCCTTCTTGCCACAGACAGCTGCTTCTCTTGCGTGTCATGGCAGGCCAGGTACTGGCCGTCTGCATGGTAGATGCACCAGGACGTGCTGTTCACACCCAGGCTGGAGGAACTCGGAGCCGGACTGTCTTTTTCAGAGACCAAACCTGTGGTGACGCCGGTCATCCAGTAAGGTTTGTCTTGGACAATCACTTCCCAGTAATGCTGGCCGTCTTTGAAGCTCTCCTGAGCCAGAACGCTGTACTGGGAGTCAAAAGGTTGAGCGCTCGGTCCTTCGCCAACGGGATGGCGTCTCCAGTAAACTTGTTTTTTATCCAGGGATATTTCCAGCCTGGGGTGTGCTGTTTTAGGATCTAAAGTGGGTGAACTTATATCTGTAATACAAAAAAAAACAAATAAAAAATACAGTGAGCACACATATTTATGTATATGGTTAACTAATTGTTCACTAACATGACCACATTCGTGGAAAGTGTCGTGACAGAGCTAGCGAGAGGTCATCAACGAGCCTCTCCATGGTTTTCAGCTTTTCGTGCTCACAAAGATCCTGGTTTACCGCTTGCATTGGAGGGAACTCCAAAGGATCGCTGTGAGAGAGATAAAAATATCATGCCAAATAACAATCCAATGACTAATGGATATTTTTTTTTAAAAATGTACTCACCAAAGATTCTGGGATCTGATTTGCTGTTAAAAAGGAACATACCATTTGTGTAAGGTCAATTTTAATAAAAATAATATATCTCAAGAGCCAAAGCTGAGGTCTAAAATAAAACAATATATATCTCAGCTTAAAACCCACAGTTCATGTCAAAAATGTACATATATCGTCATTTTTTTTAATGGCATGACTTATGAATTTCCCTACTCTATATATATACATTTAAAAGGGAAAGCTGTTTTAATTGTTGGGATTCCTGGCATGGATAGTCCTTTAGATCTTACGTGTTTAACTCATTTTCATTTATTTTTAAGGATCTTTTTAGAATCAATGTGTCCAAGTATGAACTGCAAAAACACAAAATCCTATAATTTTTTGGGGGGGTTGATAATTATTCCAAATGTTTTAGTACACTTGAATTAGGAAAATATATGCCAGATATTACATTGTTTGTCCTCATTCTGGCCTTTCTGCCTGCTCTGTTTTCCTGTCACTCTCCTCGCTCCCCTTCTCTTAAGTGTCTTATTTATTTCACTTGTGCGTCTCCTACCAGTTCCTATCAGCTGTAATTGCTCCCACTTGTGTTCCTACCTTTATAAGCAGAACTCTGGCCAGCAAATAAGTGCCGAATTATTGAAGGTCGCCTCAGGAGTACGTAGATGCCCTGCTTTACTTTTTTTGACTCCTGTCTTCTGCTTCACCGATTTCTCTGTCTCGTCACAAAGACTGGACAAGAAACCATGCAAACAATAACCAGAGAGAGACCCCAGGCTGCATGGGGATAATATGCAAACTACAAGTTCCCAGGCCAGGACTCTTGATCCATGGAAGCTGTGCTACCAACTGCACCGCTATGCAGCCACAGTTTGGGTCAGATGGTTTGAAATTGGAAACAGTTAGTTGTTCAAGAGAAACAATTATTCTAAGCGCAAATCATAAATTTAAATAAGTGTGTTTAGAAAGTCAAGAAGAGGCTTCACAAACTGTAAAGCATCAAAAAGCTCCGTCATGCTGCAGTCCTGTTTGACTGTCCCAATACATCTTTACACAAAGTGGGTGGACTAACGATGGACTTCTCAAATCTATTCAGCTTCAAATCAATTCAACGAAAACATGATCAGTGTAGTCTATTTTGTGGGTTTACTGTCTTACCTGAAGGAACTGCAGATCATTTGTTTCCTGCAGGAGAGCTTTATTGGAGGCCCTTAATCTATCTATCTCTTTAATCTGACTTTCCGTTATGTCCCTCTGGGCCTCCAGCCAGTCCGTCATGTACCCCTCTTCTGCATCTATAATCTGCATCATCAGACGCTCATCTGCATCCAAAACCACACGGATTCTACTGTACTTGTCCGAGATTTTCTCTCTGAAATCTGCAGCGGATTTCTGGAAGATAATTCAAATCTTCTAAACACAAGGCTCTCTGCAACAGGAAACAGAAATGAATTATAATACGACAGTAGCCGTACCACAGTTTGTGTGTAAAGTGACTCCAAGTCCTTAATGGCATGCTCTGCTTCACCTTTCCTCTTCAGTAATTGGTTCATATCATTCAGTAACATACTCTGAAAAAAGACAAACAACAGATTCATGCAAGAAGTTTTAAAACGACATTCAGGATGTTTTTGGAGCGTTGTTTACTTTTCTTTAGGCACGGTAAACATGTAAACTCAATCTCAATGTACATTTTAGAGACTTAACTTAGGTGGACAACACACACTACAATAAATGCATGTACAAAACAAATTAATGACATCTTATGTTGACTGATAATCCTACATTAAACCTGTGTTGTTTTCCCTTATAGATAAATTACAGAATCCAATTTAATCCAAAATTTGAAATTCAGGTGATTTTTCTTTAAGAGATCTGCAGGCACACTCCATGTAAATAAATCCTAGGGATTTGAACCAGGGATCTTATTGCTTTGGCAACAGTGCTAGTAACACTACCATGCAACCATTCTGTATTTTTGCTGTATAAAACGGGAAGACATTAATTTTACCTTTTATAACTGATCTAATCAGAAAAAAAACATTTCAACAACAAAGTGAGTGACTAACACTGCAGAAAGAAACCATGCATAAGTTAAATTACAATTTATAAAAAAAACAGAAGTAGTCAAAGCTTAATTTATAATATAGGAAACTTCAATATAGAAATCATTTACCTGGATTTCTTTTATAAAACATTTACTAATGCTGCACAAGTATATTGTAAAAATATTTTCTACCGCAAAACTAGCCGGAGGAGTAAAGTAAGTATAAGTGTTGGAGTGCAATAAATGTTGGTCAATATATTCCAAGTGTTAATATCATGCATTTTTCATGTTAATGCTATATGTAGCAGGTTGGACAGAGTTTCTCGCAGCAGCAGATGCTCACAATGGACACAGATGACAGATGAAAAGTCTTAAGCCTTAAGACATTTGTGCTTCCTACTATACACTCTGTGACCTTTAGACTTAAGGTCAAATAGTGTACAGTAGGAAGCACGAAAAAGAAAGCCATTATTGCTATATTTACCAAACATATCACTGTCATAATATAGAGCATTTCTAATCAGTACATCCAGATTTTAACAATACTATTGGTCCTAATCATACTGATATTTCTTTCATATGTTTAAGCCGTGCTAGGTGTAAAATGTCCCGTTTTTCCAGCATACTAAACTCCCCGACTGCTGTCTCTAACACATACTTTCTTTTTTTTAGGTGTTATAGACCCTGTCCCTAACTGTGTAACTCACACAGTTGAATGAAATATAGTTATTTTATTAGGTTACTAAAAGTATGTCACACTCTAATAAAAATAATATTTAATTCAGAAAAATTTACTTGTGTTGAAGTATGTTAAAGACTATTGTTGCTGGAAAAACACAGCCAGGAATGCATGATGTCCCATGATGTCCCCTTTTTTGAACAAAAGACTAACAAACAACCTCACATTACTTGTTTTTTAACTTGCGTTTGCGGTCCAGTAAGGGATGTTGAATGCAGTGTCACACTAACAAAATGCCTCATAATAGCACCGTCACCATCCACGCACCAATCAGAAAATTGCTTTTAAATACATGTGGCCTTTTGTCCAGTGTGCATGAAACAATTACTGACATAAATGTTTTGTTTGCAAGGGAATAAAACATATATAAATGTTACCCTAAAGTTAGTGCTGGCTTCCTGAAGTTGAGATGCCTTATGGTGCTTGTGGATCCCAACCAGGACACACAAACAGCAGACAGGGATCTTCTCCTCCATGCAGAAGAGCTTGAGCTCATCCCTGTGCTCTCTACACTTCAGAGACAGTGGATCCCTGGTCACGTCCACCAGCGTGTGGTCCCTGAGAGCAGACCTCTGCTGGTGCAGCCGGGCGTGGGCCTGACAGAGCGAGGCGTCACAGGTCAAACAGGTCCTGACGGCCACGGACGGCTTCTCTATGCAGTGGTCACAGCGGATAAGGGAAGAGGATCCTGCTTTGGTGCCCGTCTCGGCTGCTGTTGGTTGTCGGCTTGCTTTGAGGGCACTCACTTTTTCCCGAAGGCCAGTATTTATTTCCAGCTCGACGTCGGCTGGTAAGAATATCTGACACTCTGGACAGAAGAGGGGACCCTCGGTGGACTCGTCGGTTTCCCAGACAGCTTGGATACAGGTGAGGCAGAAGTTGTGTCCACACTGGAGAGTCACGGGTTCTGTGAAGAGATCTTGGCAGACGGGACACTCCAAAGGTTCGCCAATAGTCACCATGGTGCTGCATTCACCTGTAATGGCAAAACGTATTCGCTCGGAGCTCCTGACCTTCCAGCTCATCAATGTTTCACAGACGTACAAGCCACTAAATAGCCTCATGCTCTCAGGTTACTAAAGATGGAGGGTATCAGTAACTGCTCAAATCGCCTAGGAGAAAATCCTCTTGGCTTTAAAAATGTCAAAAATATTAAAACATTGAGGATAAATTAATTAAAATCTTGTCTGCAGCATATTTTACAGGTTTTGGAGTTTGAAAGGTTTTAAACTGCCAACTCCAAAAGTTAGGGAATCATCTGACAACAGCTTGGAGCTCGTAAACATAGTTTTCTGATTGATTGATTGATTGATTGATTGATTGAATGTTGTAATAGTTTTAGACTTGTAAGGACTTAATAGATTTTTTTTTCCTTTGTTTTAAAGCCAATTATACTTTATTTTATGTAAAGCCAATGCATTTGTAACAGGGTTGAAGCTTTGCGAAAGAGAAGGTGATAACAGGAGCTTAATATTATCCTGCTTTGTCCTTTGTTGTAACACTCTTGATTTAAAATAGCGTTTGGGTCTAAAAGACAATCCTCCATCATCAGTACCAATCGGTACCAAAGCACTTGCTTTACAATGTGCGCAGCTGCAAATGAGTTAAGGTAATATATTTTTTTTTTTTTTTTGTTGTAATTTATTTTATTCATTTGTATCATTACATAAAAAACTTATCTACCGGTCTTTGAACCAGTTTTTACTAGCAAAGGTAATAAACTGCTTCTAAATGTAACACTCAGACTCCAAAGACAATAAAAACGACTGTTGAGATTCTTGAAGTCCAATGTCTTAAAGCAACCCTAAGTAACTTTTCAACCTTCATAACTATTTTCACAACATTTGTGATTATACGTCGACTTAAAGCTTGTTGAATGAAACCTCTGTCATGGCCCGAGGGGGTCCGTATCACTTTAACCAGCTCTCAGATACTTTGAGGAGGGTGGCAGGAACGCTGCCATACAAAACATCTGCTGACTGCTTTTCGGAATACGCCACTTCCCCCGTTTCTTATTTTCAGCATCATTACATGATATTGTTTCGCAACAATTAGATTCATTATCTCATCGCTTTTTGTCCTTCACACAGCCACTGGAAACAGAAATGTAGTTCAGTCCAACTGCAAGCGACCGGGAGATCAGCGTTTAACGACGCTTCGCGCTGGTCCTCATGGGAAATGCAGTCTTCACTCAGGTAAAACACTACTGCTTTTGTCCACAGTGGCGCCAAAATCAACCAAAACTGAAACGTCTTTAGTGTAGCTATAAAAAAATAAAAGAAGTTACTTTACAGGGTGCTGCCAAGTTTCTTTCACATTTTCAAAAATATTCACAGAAACCTCTTTAGTTTATCCCCGTAGGTGTTATGCTTATATAATTTTTGCTTGGCCTCAACTTTTTACCTTTTTTATATTCCTAATTTTCATATTTCTAAATTTTTTTCATAAAGAAAGAAAAACATTCTAACCCCACACAGTAAGGCACCCAGACCCACCCAGACCCACCCACTCCTACCATGACAGTTTAAACAATTATTCAGAAATAATTACTGACAAATATTTAAAATGATCTATGTAATAACATAAAAACTGGGACATCACCACTGTATGTATATATATATATATATATATATATATATATATAGCACCACACAGTTAGGCACCCAAACCCATCATATTCTTTACCAACTACTACCACGGAAGCTTATAAAATATTACCGAAATAACTAATTACAAATATTTTAAATTACCTACTTAAAAAAATTAAAGCACGTTTATCATCTTATTTTAAATAGATTTTTTTTCTATAAGTTATATCACCACGTTACTTAAACTGAAGGAGGAATCAGTTCTGATACACTTTTAAACGTCCTATGACGTCTCTTCCCAAACAACGGCCGTACAGAACGTGTTTTTCTACGTAGATACAACGAACGTGCGTGACGTCCGCGAATACGAGCCTAGCGGCGTTTCCTACGTAGAGACTCTTGGTGAATCGCTTACTCTCCCTAAACAACGTGGGCTGCGGATGTGGCAGCGGACAGCCGGACTGTCTGACTACGTGTCTCCTCTTTGCAGAGCTCGTTTGTATTGGCTATATAACTGTTCACCCGCGTCAGGTAAAAAAAAAAAAAGACTAATTTTGTTCAAGAAGACTTTATTTTCATCCGTTAATTGAACCCAAACAGTCGCTAACTGTAGCTAAAAGCTAGCTAACGTTAGCTCGCCTCAGCGTTGCGTTGTCATCAGTTGCATCAGCTAAGCCGTGTTGCTCTTGTTTAATTAGCTTCAAAGTTTAATTAAAGTATGCTTTAACACTATAGGTTATCTTATAATTATGTTGAACATCAGCTTGGGGGTTTCTATGAGCTAATGTAATGGTAAAAGCAACCTCTCTGGGTCACAAACAATGATGACATCCTGCACATGTGACAGCAAACTTACCAGAAAGTTAGATTAATGCTTATAGGTGTCTTTTCACACTCCTGCAAAAACAATGGTTAACTTAGTCTAAATATTCTGCTTGCGGTGTGAATTGACTCAAGTGCTGCTGATCTTTGAATTAAACCTCACCTTATAGCAGTCGAGGTTATAGTAACCTGACACTGATGACTGATCTCTGCAGATTTCCAGGTCTTGGTGCGATGTTTGCCCGGCTGGCTCTCTGCTCTCGCCTGCCATCCAGGATCCGGCGGTCCAATGTCTGTCCGGTCCCCATCAGAAAGGTCTCCCAGACTAAATGTGAGTTCCTCCCCAGCTCTTTTGCCTAACAGGTGCAGGTCACATTTTCGCTGACGTATCCCTGTGCAATCTGAGAATGTTTAGGAGTATTATGGGGGTGTCCCGATCAGCAAATGTTAGAAAAAAATTATATCGTGCTGCATCTAAAATCTCTGATATCGGCACTCCCAACACAAGCAGTCCTTTCCAGAAGCTGGTATTCAGCATGCAGATCATACAGATTGCTGCAAAGCGTTTCCTGAATTCAAATTGTTTTAAACTACTTATATCTCTTCATTAAGCTCTTTCTAATATTTTACACTACAAAAGTAGTACATACATATTCATGATTGTATTGGGACATCCCTATGATATTTTTAGGGTTTTATGTCATGAAATAATTTCTGTTCTAAACATTTTTTCTGTGATATGTTTTAGGGCTGAACAATATTAAAGAAATCTTGCGATGGTGATAATATTGGTAAATAATGCAATGACTGTCCTAGGTGTAACATATGCTTGTCCCCCCC
>JAVLVB010000251.1:1549452-1580082 GCA_032876305.1 Orestias chungarensis | reverse complement strand
TGTGTGTGTGTGTGTGTGTGTGTGTGTGTGTGTGTGTGTGTGTGTGTGTGTGTGTGTGTGTGTGTGTGTGTTCAACATACCTGGCCAATAAATCAGATTCTTTTTGTGACGCTAAAAGCTAAATCATTTATTTAAGGAGGTGAGAGTGTTGGCAGAAATGTGTCGCCAGCGGTTCAGCCTTCACTGCTAACCCCTAGAAGTCCGATTTTTCTTTTTATTTATTATTTATTTATTATTAAGTGATTGGTTTTCCCTAACTTCCTCTTTTGTGTGGATTTGTTTTTGCAATAAGCGTCTGGCTCTGCTCTCTCGGCAAACAGGTCGTTTGTCGCAGCCTCTGATCAATCGGCTCAGTCTGTCAACCTCTAAGCTCAACAGCCTCGCCATTGGCTTGCGTCAGCTGGCCGTGTCCTCCGGGAACAGTGTGGGCCGGGTGCTGAGAAGGACCAGGGTGGCTAACAACCTGGAGCTGGAACAGATCACCGTTCCCATCGGAGTCCTGCTGGTCATCTTTGAGTCGCGTCCTGATTGCCTCCCACAGGTAGGACTAGAACCAGCCATGCGTGGAGTTTTTTTTTTTTTTTGTCTTTAAACTTTCAGATTGACTGAACCGATCTCCTCGCAGGTGTCCGCCCTCGCCATTGCAAGCGGAAATGCTTTGCTTCTCAAAGGTGGCAAAGAGGCGTCCAACACAAACAAAATTCTGCATCAACTCACTCAGGAAGCTCTCTCAATTCATGGAGTAGCTGATGCCATTCAGCTGGTAAGACGTATTCTTTATTTACTCCCCTCCCTAAATGTTGATTTGGTTTTATTAAAACACACAATGTCATATTTAGGTAAGCACTCGGGAAGAGGTGGAGGATTTGTGCAAGCTGGACAAAATGATTGACCTGATCATTCCAAGGGGTTCATCTGAGCTGGTACGGGACATTCAAAGGGCGGCTAAGGGCATTCCCGTGTTGGGCCACAGTGAGGGTGTCTGTCATGTGTACGTGGACAGTGAAGCCAGCATAGATAAAGCTATTGATGTGGGTATGTATGAACAACATGACACTGAAAAGTTTTTTTATCTGTGATTTTGTGTAAGCTACTGAGATAATTAATCCAGTGACAGGAGTGGATGATCACCTGATAAATCCAAGCATCCCTAGAAAATGATGCTGTCATTGTAATACTCCTTTGTGCAATATTTATAACAGAAAGGGTTGTTTGTAGCGCTATTATTGTTAGCTAATATAGTCCAGGTTTTTGCATGCTGGTGATTGACGCACTTGAGACGTGAAATTTCTTTTATAACATGCGTCAGACCTCTCGACACATTCCCCCTGACCTTCAATCTATGTTGTCTTTTGATGATTGATTGCTGTTGGTTCTCTCACAAAATCCTTTAAAGAACAGCCAGTTTTAGAGGACGATTTAAAGCACACAGGTCGACTCTTCTTAGTTCTTCTTAGTACTTTAGAGAGCAAGTGCCTTGTATTTTATTTAGAGGCGTCAGGAACAAGAGCGAATAACAATTCAAAACACTTTTTTTTTTTCCATTTTCTAAAAAGTCTCCGCCATTCTCTTATGGTTTGTACATAAAATCAAGAACCAAATCCTACAGGTTTGTGGTTGTAATGTAATAAATGATGTAAGGTTTAGTGCTAAATACTTGTCTCTTTGCATTTTTTAATTGTGCTTTTAACACCCTAAAGCTGGTCTTATTAACTACTTTATGTGACTTAAGTGTTAAAATAACATACACAACCTCTCTTTTTTTTCTAGTCAAAGACTCTAAATGCGACTACCCTGCAGCCTGCAATGCCATGGAGACTCTCCTTATTCACAGAGATTTACTGCGCACTCCTTTGTTTGACCAGATCATCGACATGCTGAGAACAGAAGAAGTAAGAAATGGACACAAACACCAAATCATGCCTCAAGTAGAGATGTACGGTCTGGCTCTTTTGTTTCACTGATTTATTTTGCCTTTCAGGTAAAGATCCACGCGGGTCCTCGATTTGCATCTCACTTGACTTTCAGCCCGTCCGAGGTGAAGTCTCTCCGCACCGAGTACGGAGACCTAGAGTGCTGCATTGAGGTGGTAGACTCTATGCAGGACGCCGTGGACCACATTCACAAGTACGGCAGCTCCCACACCGATGTCATCGTCACAGAGAACGAGGAGACGGCCGAGCAGTTCCTGCAGCAGGTCGACAGCGCCTGTGTGTTTTGGAACGCCAGTTCCCGTTTCGCCGATGGATACCGCTTTGGCCTAGGTAAGCAAAGCATTAGCCTTTATTCTTGCTTCTTACTAAATCAAGCCCTTAAGTGAAGAAGAATTGATTCTCCCACATGTTTTTATGCATATTTCATTTCTTTAGGAGCTGAGGTTGGCATTAGCACGGCAAGGATACATGCCAGGGGACCAGTGGGTTTGGAGGGACTTCTCACGACCAAATGGGTCCTTCGAGGGGAGGGGCAAACCGTGGCGGATTTCTCTGATCAAGGCAGCATGAAGTACCTTCATGAAAGCATCCCTGTACCACAAGGACATTTTAACTAGGAGATCTCTCAACTGGAGCCAAATCAACAGATGTCTGAAAAGATTTCATTAGAGGTTTGAGTCAAACGGTTTTAGCTCCTTAGTGCCTGCGTGAGTTTGACTGTATGAGTGCAAGAGCTTAGCTTGCACAATTGGGCTGATTTTGTTTAGATTTCATAATTTTGTCAACCTGATCTGAAGCCTGTGAATCAGAAGTTTGTTTTTTGAGTAGTATCTAAAAAAAATCTGTAAAAAACAGATTTTTTTATCATTAGACTTAACAAGAAATATATTATTGGCTCAGCTGTGATTTTCAAATTTTTTTTTTTAATATATTTCAAGTTTCCCTTTGTTTTGTATATCAAGGCAAGTGTTATTTGTGTGAGATCCTGGTTCTGATCCTTTGTTTGCTTACCTCTTTTCAAAGATAATGTAATAAATGTGGTGTACAGTTCTTAAACATCGACTTTGTGCTTTGTATTAAACTGGATATGTAATTGTGACCCCATTAGCATTGCCCTGCCAAAGCAGTTTCACTGTTTGACACATATAGAACTATAAACCGTCATACATTTTGTAAGAAACCAGCAGAAAGAAGTGCAAAGCTAAATTAAATGATACACAGCATAGGAAGAGGTAGTCAGATCGTATTCAGCATTATTAATCAAATCCTAAAGATTTTAGGAAGTCAGTTCATTTAAAAAAAGAGGAGTCCAGTCATGTTTACCTATGTATGAATATAAATTTTTTTTGGTAAAAGAACATCTATGAACAAATCGCAATTAATGCAGACCTAGGAATACATTAGACTGGGGGGGAGCTGCAGAGATCCACAGTAACTAGCTAATAGAAAGATTGATGGACATATAAATTGAGCAGAACTTGAAGAAAACTTAATGAGGGCTTTAAATGATTTGATAATGATGTGTAGATTCACCTTGATGCTGGATGACTCTAGAACTATAGCCAAAAGTACAATAGAATGGTTTAGATCGAAGCATTTGTTATCACCAACGCAGACGACAGGTCTTTGAACGCAGCAGCGCATGCGCCAGTGTTGTGGGCGGAGCTTCCGTCACTGGTTGAGCTGCCAAGCTCAGCTGTTGCCTGCTGGCTGGCCACCGTAAGCGTTGTAAAGATGGCAGCAAACAACTCTCATACTGTAGTGGAATATTTTGGAGGAGATAAAGGCTACCGCTGCGGTTACTGCAAAAATGAAAAGGGTAACTTCTCTCACGGTATGTTGGAGTAAAAATGTCGAGGGGGAAAAAAAAGGGCTGAACGGTCAACTGAACTAGCTTGCGCTTAGGAAGCAAGAAACGGGTCTTTGAAAATTTAAGTAACTGGGTGGAAAGGCGAGGTTTAATTTGGTTAAATTGTGTTCCGAAATTGTGAAATATTACATTGTCAGCAAACTTTGCATTTTAGTTGTTTAGTTTTTGTCAGAGACCCCTAAAGGGAACACTTTCTGAGCGCTAGCTTAGCTTAGTTATTAGCGGTTAGCATCGTGTAGCCTTACTCTGAAGGAGAAAAAACTACCAACTAAAAACTAAACGACGCCATCAATGAGTGATTTTGAGATAAGCCCGTCCTGTAGTACTGTCGTCATGTTTGAGGCAGATTTACTGCGAGCTATTCACGGTGCTTAGAACAGGTTTGCCGTTTTCCTGCTAGCTATTGAACAGTAACAGAAAATGATTGCCTTCTGTGGTGTATTTGCTTCAGTAGAAACGTGGATAATGTTTTCTCTGATATCTATTTCTGTAAAAGCATCATGCCTTTGACGAGTTGCCAAGTAATCAGACATTGGTTTGGCTGACCAGATCCGCCTTTCCCGAACATTGATCTAAAAACAGCCAGCAGACTGATTATTTAATCAACTTTAATGTGTTTACATAATATTAATATATTGAATATTTCCAACAAGGTGAATAAAAGTTGATTTAATTTACTGGAAACTATTAACTGCACTATACTTCTTACTTTCACTTGGGTAATATAATTGTAAAGCAGTGTTGTTACTTTATTATAATGTCTGGATACTTTACTCTCTGCAATGAACTCCACTGAATGAAGAACATTGTTTTAGCCAAAAACCCACCAGGCAAACACTACACTTTAGATTAAAGTTAGACCTTTTGTTTGTGCACCAGCTTTGCTGTTGTAATCTTATTTTCTGTCTGCTGAGTCTGCTGCACCATTTGTAGATCGATAATATACATTAAACAGTGTATGTTGTTGCCGGAAGTTATGTATCCCGGTCAAACCTGGTAAAGCATTACTTATTGTTGTTCAGTTATGTGTGACCAAAGAAGTAGTTTTACAAAATATGTCCAAGTAGTGCAACTCCCACATGTGTAAGATGTTTGGGTAATCTATGTACCTCTTATTATATTGCACTACTGTAGGCCCAATTAATGTCCTGAAATATACTTAAGCAAACCAGTACAGGCTAGGAGTGGGCATGAAAAGGGTATTGTCACGATGAGACTTTCGATTCTTTGTGAAAGTAATAAATGAAAAGCGTGACAAAAACTGAATTGTAAAAAAAGTTGTTGTATTGTCCTTATTGATATTGTGACTAAATTCTTTTAATAAATATCACCAAATTTGAATAGATGCACCGTATGCAGTTTTATGATAAATAGACATTTAATTATTTTATTGGTGCCCTGACGATTTTGCCCTATTTTGAATGGCTGTATTTCTCCACTGCAATATTTGTGTTTATGGAGCTTTGATTATCACAGCTATACAGTTGTCACAAAAAAAGTAAAATAAACTAATATGAATAAAGCTATTGTGATTAAAAAAAAAATTTTTTTTTGTATCTTTGGCTCCTACTGAATTTGACGCTGCATGGTAGCTAGTCCAGTTTCTGTCCGAATCCTTTGTCGGTTCTTACTAAAGATCAGATTACAATTGGCTTATTTTAAGTTTATGTTTTTCACATGTGCTTCGATTCTATCTCCAGATGCTTGGTCTTTTTTTTCTCTGCATCACCTCTGTTAAGTTGTTTATATGATGAAGAGTTGAGAATACATGAAGCAGACAGTCCCCCCCACCCACCCTAGTGAATGCTACTGAACAGTAGCATTAAAATGTGTGTCAGGTTGACTATAATTAGTGTTCAGGCAGTTCCTAATGCAGTCAATGAGCAACTGGGTACAGAGTCTGCAGACGATAGCTGTAATCTAATCTGAGAGTGATAATCTGGGTAGGTTACGTCATGCGGGCATGGCAAAGTCACAGGAAGTAAGAAGATGTTAAAACTTTTGTAATTCCTACACGAAACAGGAAGATTTTGCAGGACCCAAGATAAAGATACAACGTCAGTGTGTGTCCAGACTGGATCTTACATTAGTTTTTTAGTTTGACAATTTGGCTATGACGAATTGTTTTTCTGATGAAAACATACAAGCACTCATACTCTGTGCAGGAAGAATAATCCTGTGAATATCAGGAAACTGTGTAAACAAAACCTCTTTCCATTTGGCTTCTTTTGTGGTTTCCCTCACTGTGATTGGTTTAGGTATTGTTATCAGACAGTCTGTTGTACGCTAAGCACATCTGCATTGCAGAGACCAACACCTGCTGCTATTATGTCCGTTGCGCTTCAGCGGAAGCTAAAGAACCGACCGATTGTATTGTGATGAAGGGACGCCGGCCTTTGTGGCACGACCCGTACGTGCGTCTCCCTTACACGAGCGTCTTAGATGAGTAATGCTCTTTATGTAAATATGGTAATTTAACTCCAAAAGCCAAACCTACTAATACAATGTATTAAAAAATATGGACAAAATGTCATCCAAGGGTCTGACGTGAATTTCAGGGATGCATTTGATAAAACAACTTTTATAAGGAAATGCTGACTTCACAGCAAGCTCTTATTTTAAAATATTCACATGATCTACATAATTTTACAATAACGGAAACGTTTTAAGATTTTTCACTACATTTATAATTTCCAAACTTGATGCCACTAAGCTACTGATCCACAAGTCTTTATTTTTATTGGTTATTTGTATTAAAGTGATCCGTTAATTTGTGTTTAATTGATAATAGTGTGGCCTGATTTAACTGGAGTTTGCATGAGCTCCTTCTTTTGAAGCTGCGTTTTTGATATATTCCTTTATCATTTGGTGTACTTTATTTCTTATTGAGTAACATGTTTTTGTAGAACTGTAGAATTTGTAGAATTGCTTATTTCTCTGTAGATATCCAGCAACACGGGGAGGACACTTTTAAAAGCACGCTAAACCAGTTGTTGCTTTATGAAAGGATTTAGGAATCTAGTTGAGCTGAAGTGGCATCAACAACGTCTTTTGCATCTGTGTGTCATTCATCTGTGATTAACTGGTTTGTTTTAGTTTTTTTTTTCTCAATTAAATCACACTATGTTCTCTGTGGACTCCAATTAAACCTTGTTTTCCTGGGAGATAAAACACTGTACGTGGTACAAGTGTGTGTGTGTTGGGAGCCGTGATCCAGCCAGTTGATTTAGCCGTTCCAGATGTAAACTACTAACCGACTGTTACACACTCACAGATTAGTGTGTGTCCTTGTTTATGAACAGCGTGGAAACAGTTTTGTGTTTATAAAAGGTCGGGACTCCAATCAGTCTTGTACGTCACTTGTATGTTTCCAACGTGGTTTTGCATCCCCGGGGAACATTGGGACTAGATTCTCAAGGAAAATGTCACTTAGGACGGCAGATATATATATTTTTTCGGCCTTACATTCCCAACTGTTCTAAGTAAACTAGAGCCTGTTTTGGATTTGTGTGCTAAAAAAGCCAGACATGATTGAGATTTTCAATTTGAAAACTTTGTAAATATTTTGTTTTCACAACTTTATTCTTAAGAGGGCAAAAACTGCTACATCTTTTGGGAAGCTTCATTAAAACTGACTCCTGGCTTCAGTTTTAAGTGTATTTTGTGTCTAATTTGTTATTTTGGTTTATATATATATTTTTTTATAAATCTTTTGCATGCCATTAAAAGTTTGTGCTTTTGTTTTTGCAGGAATGTGGTCTTACACTATGACGGCTCAGGACTACCAGGATCTAATCGATCGCGGATGGAGAAGGTACGCTTTTAGTTTTAACTTTGAGAACGTTTTTCTCTCATCCGACAAAAACTTAGAAATGTGGCTTAAAATAAAAACATTCCCTTCAGTTTTTTTTGTGTAATTTAATTTGTATCTTGTTTTGTAGTATTAATGGTCCCATTTAGTCAGCTAACTTTGCATTTATTCCCTATGTATACTGTGCAAAGTCAAGTTTAATTTGTTTATTTGGTGTTTTGGATCATTATTGTCCAGGAGGATTATGTTTTTGCCCAAAACAATTTTGTTTTAACTTAATTCCACATATTTAGAATAAAAAAAATCTGGATAAGTCATAAAACGTCTTATAAAAAAAAGGTAGAGATGGCAAATTTAGGAAACATGCATCTGTATCAGAACCTCTCCTTATTCAAGCTTGTTGAGTATTCTGGGTCCAGTTTGAGGAGTCTGTGGAAGGTCAGCATCCAGGAGATGCTTTTCTGATGAAAAGAACCCCCATCTTCCACTTTAACTTTAGAAAACATCCAAGTGTGCATCTCCTGCATTTACAGCTTAAATCTTAGATTTTTTTTATTTATATCTCTGGCTTTATAACCTCAGCAAACTTTTGAGTTTTCATTTTAGAACTGTCTGACTTTACAATGTCAGAGAATATAGATATATTTTTTCTAGGGGAAATTTACTCGCTTGCTTAGATTTTGGTCCTTTTTTATGTTATGAGAATTTTCTGATATTGCTTTGGTTTTATCTTTGATTTTATGTAATATCTTTTTTTTTAAATACACTTGTTAATCCCGAGCGAGTGACGCAACAGGCTGGAATCGACTCTTTTGCTTTCAGGCTTGTTTAGTTTTAGAGTTATGCATCATGGCATTTCACTAAAAAATTTTAAATATTGAAGAATGACAATAAATGATGTCATAATAACAATTGACATTGTTTTCTACTTTCAGAAGTGGGAAATACGTTTATAAGCCCACATTGAAGAAGACGTGCTGTCCTCAGTATACAATCAGGTAATTTTTTTAACATTTAGGTTTCCTATCATTGTGCTACTCTGGTAAACACTTGAGAACATGCAACAAAATCCAGGGAACAGTTTTGTGCAAATTTATTTAGTATTTTTGTGTGAACCAGAGTGTAATATTAATGTAAAATAATAAAAAAAAGCAAAATACATGAATTGTTTGTACAAATTTACATTTATGGTGGCTTTTCTGGTACATAAGAAGTATTAACTTTATATACGTGGTCAAATATATAGAAATACTACCAACTAATATTTGCTTGTTTTTTTGTTTATTTTGCACAATCATTAAATCAGCCATAAATCTGATGATGGTTAAAAAACAGTTTTTTTTACTAAATTTGTTGGGATGTTTGTATTTTTTGGGCCTGTATGTGTAACAATAACAATGAGTGAATACGAGAAAATCCACCGGAAAAGGCACCAAATAAGTAATAATAAAAAAACAAATATTGAAATTGTATAACTACTCAATTAAAATAAAATGCATTTATACCATTTATGAATTTATATTAACCTGTGGGTTCAACTGTATGCTAAAATAAGTGTTTTTTTACCTAATATATATATATAATTTTTCTCCCACTAGATGCCATGCATTGAAATTCCAGCCGTCCAAATCACACAAGAAAATCCTGAAGAAATTCAGCAAATTTATTTCCAGTGGAGAGTTGCCAACAGCGCAGGAGGACGGTGAGAAAGTTAATCCTGGATCCGGAGAGAAAAATAATAAATGAACGGATGAAAACACAGGTTTACAATGTTTTCATCCAGCCTGAGTTATGTTACGTAGTTAAACAGTGCAGTAATACAATAGTATTTGTTTTATTCCATGCAGGGGAGCCAATGGACTCTGTTTGTGAAGAGGCTGGTCCACGAGAACTTACTAAAGTCTGTCAGTCAGATGTAAAACAAGCCATCGCAAATGTTAAACAAGAACTACCAAACTGTCCTGTTGGTGCAGAAGTTCAGAAAAACCTGCCAGATTCTTCAGCTGCTGGTTCAGAAAATTCCCAGAGTGATTCAGCTTCTGTCTCGGATGGAGGAAGAGCCTCCAAAGCTCCTAAACCAGGTAAAAGTCAGTTTAGATAAAGACAACTCCTTTAATGTAAATAATGTGACTTAATGTTGTGGAGCACCACCAGGCATCATTTATGCTCCACCTGAGGGATATTTAACGATTCCCTAACCCTCCTACAAAATTCTTCTTAACTTTCTCCGTAGTCTGTCTTCTGTATTTTTTAGTCTTTATGATGTTTACTAATGTTTTCCTACTAAATCCCTAAAGATTAACACCCGGATTTATCCTCAGGTTAAATTAAACAAACGGTGGATCCAGTGAACAAGGGAATGCTTTTCCCCACAGATTATCACTTATTAAGTATTTTGGATCTTATTTCCTTTAACTTCACATTCAGGCTTTGTGGCCGGTCTTCCACATAAATGCGTTAAAGTTTAAGATTGAACACCAGCAAAATCCCAGCATATGTAACACTTTTTCTGGCCATTGCAGACGTATGCTATGCTGCAGTTCTGCAATATTTAAAGTCCACTACCCACCAATGGGTGTCACTGTTCACCTATAATGGACAGATGAGCTCCACCCTCGGCTTTTAGGAGAATGTATAGCTTTGATTTGTCTTTCATATTCTTCTAATCACATGTCCAACACAGGGTGTCTTTAAAGCCTACTTTCTGTGATGAATCATTATCTCTCTCAAGTGAGGGGGGTGATAAACTCCCCTTTTCCCAACAGGGAGTTCTTCTGTTCCAAAGATTAATTGAGAGAAGCTCCCATACCAGTTAATTAAAAGTCAAGGATGAGCTCAGGACCAGGATGGTTCTGAACAAGCCCATCATTTAGCGGACGTAAACCTTTGGAGAGAAACCGCACGGGCTGCAGACCTGTTGTTTCAACCATGCTTGTGTCAGCTCTCTGGGTTACTGTGTCAAGGAATAACAAGCCTTTCTCAGCAAAGCGGAAACGGGAGGATTTACTGCCCACCCCTCTGCATTTACCTCCAACAGAAATCACCTGGTCATATATTTCCTCAGCTTTTATTGCTGGAGGCTTTTTGTACCTTTAGAGAGGATCCAGTTACTTGTTGGGAAAAAGTGACTCCCCGTAACTTTTGATTGCAGACAGTTTTGTCAAAGGAACAGGTAAATTTAAAAGCGTGAGTGTGTCCGGTTTCAAATCCAGTACAAAGTGGGTTCGGTAGACAGAAAATAACTCACTTGGATGTTTTGAAGTAGATACCCATCATCTAAAGTCCATCGTCAGTTTTAGTAACTCTTTCTGCCTCCGCATTAGATTAGCTTGAACATCTTTCGTGTTGACAATTAACAACCACTGTGTTTGATTTTACTTCTGAACTTTACATTGATTGTATCTTGTAAAATTTGCTCTCAAACTCTGTAAGAAAAGTTCAACATTCTATGAAGTATTGACTACAACACTGGAAGCATTTGTTTTGAACAGGAAGTTATCGGTCCGAGTTTATCTTCACTGCCGCTGCATGATCTGTCTGCAGGAGTTCATGTGTCCTAGTGATATTAAGAGAGAAAATATCTGTTCTTGATTGGGTTGTTACTGAAAACCATTGCCCAGAAACAAGAGGCTTAATTATTCACTTCAGCGTTCAGCAAACCAACTATCATCTTTTCCCCTCTCTGCTTTCAAACCAGAAACTAAAGTACCTTGGAGGAAGTTAAATCCGAGGGTTAAAAGGAAATCTGGGCCTGGACCACAGTTTCCTTCTCAGCAAGTCGACATGAAACCTCCTCCTCTTCCCTATGACATCGTCAGAGGGGAAAGTTGGTGAGCCAATGTTGGCAACTAGCGGTAGCTCAGGCAGGATACGACTATTGCTTCCTTATTGCTCCAAACAGGATGTGGGGGTGTAAACTGTTGACACGGGATGCCCGGAAACCTAAAAGGCTTGGCAGGAGCCCAAGACGTTGTAGTGGTTGGGAAGAAATGAAACGGAGCGTGTCCGTGAAGACAAAGACTGTTTCTATTAGCTTTTTCCTGTATGGGGAAAGACTCGTTTTATTTATTATGGCTTCTGCTTCTTGATATATACAAGTTAGCTACCTGGTGACCACCTGGACTTCATTAGCTGTATAGTTCTGTAGCCCCGTTGTTTATCAACAGCAATTTCCACAGCAACTAAAAAATCCCAGTGTTGAGATTTTCAGTCCGGTTTTATGCTGAATCCACACACAGATCAGTTGGATTCAATTCAGTTTATGCAAGTGCCAATTCACAAGACGCCTATCTCAAAGCACTTCATCAAAAAAGAAAAAGAAACGTCTATTCAGTGAAACCTTGAATGCATTCCAGTTCGTTATCTTTATTCAGTTTAGTTGTCTACCTACGGAATCAAGCAGATTACTACAATTTACTGATCTTTAGCATTATCTCCGTGATGAGCTTGTAGAGACAAAGTACCAGGGGTTGCAACAATCCCTCCTACAGAATGGGAACAAAAACTCCTGTCTAACAGGAGAAAATGGGCGATTTGAAAGACTGAGCAGGCTCACCGAAAAACATACAGGGGAGCTGATGCAGGAGTACTTTCAATGATAGACAAAAGCAAGAGGTAGCTCTCTTAGTGACTTTATCTCTGAAATAAAAACAGTTTTCGTATCTATAGGATAAAAGGGATTGCTTAAAGTTACCAGCAGCAAACTTTCAACCAAAAGCTTTGACTAGGAGATGAATCCTAAGTTACCGGCGGCAGTAGATCATCTGAATTTGTCGCAACTCAATGTGTCAACTCCTCTACCAGCAAAGTCGGTCAAGCTGAAACTTCTCCCTTTCTAAGGAATGACAACTCCTCTGTTCTGTTAATCTGTTCTTGACGATATGCTGCTATTCGAGATGTTTTAGCCCACTTCCTGCTGTCAGGCAGGTTCCGTTAAGTTAACAGCTAAATTGTCGAGGTCTAAAAGTAATCAGGCCCGAGTTTGACTATTAAAACTGAACTCTGCCTGTATGCAGATTCACACTTTAACACGTGACACTGTAATGTTTTTACATAAGGCCAGAATTGTCTGGGTAGTTTTTTCTTCCTTTTAATAGTTAAAATACTGTTGTGGAAACTGTTTTGCATTTACAGGATTTTTCTGATGTTAACAATGGTTCGGAAATCTCTGAGAATGAGTGGGGGGGGTCCACTGGCCTGTAATTAGGTTCTCCTTCAGTAACAACTTCTACACCGATGATTGTTGTCCGTTAGTGTGATCTGTTTCCAACTGGCTGATTTGTTTCTAATACTCTTGCAATTCACTTCTGCTCTGACCGTCATTCTTCTTTGTTTTCCTCCTTCCGGCGCAGGGCTGGGAGCAGATCCTAGCCGTCCTCCCTGCAGAAAGGCCAAAGATAAAAGAAAGGAACGACTTCTTCAGAAAGACCAGAGTAGACAACACGGTGCTAGAGTCTCTGGATCAAACCCGGCCCATACCAACCAATCCAAAATGCTGGAGGAGTTCATAAGCGAGTCTTTAGACGACAGCTCCTCTCATCAGCTTGAGGTAGGCAGGATTTTTGAAGCCGGGGCTTTTTGAGGCTTTTGTTTGTGACTTTTGAATTCTTCATGATGAAATTACAGTTTTGTTGGTTTGAGCCTCTTCCTCGACCACAGTGACTTCCCCGTGTGTTTATTTGTGTGGGACAATAGCTGAGTGGGGGGGGGGGGAAGCAGATCTTCCTGCTTTACATTCAACAAAAATAAAAAGCACACCACAGAGACTGGATGAAACATTAGATGACAGTAAAACCGCAGGATTTACCAGCACAGGAAAGCAGAGACATGGAAATAAACTCTCAGGAGCAAGCATGTTGATGTGGAATGATGCCTGGCAAAGGCATCAGAACAAAGTTGGTAGACGTCAGTTTGAGTCTGAAGCTGAACCAGAAAAAAATGAGCTGTGTCTCAAGATCAGTGAGACGATATCCTAATCAGTGTGTCTCAATCGGATTCATTTGTTTTCCCACATTAAACATTTAATTTCAGTAAATGAAAGTGCAAGGTTAAGCTTCTCAAACGAAGGTTAATTAAAAGGTTTAAGGAGGCTTTTACCTGATCAATAAAGCAGTTTAATAATGATTAAAAAAAGCACAGTGAAGTGATATTAGAATTCTTCCCTAAAATGAAATAAGGTTTTAATCAATTTAAGTGATATTTCTGTATCTGTGATTCCTTGTAGGGCTTTTCATCAAAGTTTGAACTTGAGCATTTTTTTAATATTCTTAATTTAAACACATGAATGATCTTAGCAAATTAAATGCGAGGCTTTCACTTTGATTTGAAGTAGTTGCATTGCTTCACTCAAAACAAGATTTATTAGTGCACCATGTAAACTGTTCAATAATTATTCGCTCATTTAAAAATAAATGTTTGATTTACGTATAGTTTTCATACTGGACTAATCTTACACGAAGGAAATAAAAAAAATAATAATAAATCCAAACTTTACTTTGATTACTTTTATTTAGTTTGGAAAAACAATAAATGCCCCAAGTTTTGGTTTCCCTAACAATTCCTATAAAATAAGTGGAATTAATTCTTAACTCAATTAACATCAGAAATCACATAAACTCAACTTCCATCATGGTAAATAAAGTGGATGTGGTTAAGGAGTATAAAAACTTCAGAGATCACCTGGACTACTGACTGCACTTCTTTAGGAAACGTGGCTCCCTAACTATTTGCTGCACAACGCTTCATATATTTTAGATATTTGTTGTTGTGGAAAGCTTAATCTTTTTAGCCATCAGTTGATGGTTTTTCAGCATCAGAACCAGGGAATTAAATAAAGCTCGACAACCTGATAAAGAAGTCTGTTTCTGTTCTGAGTACAACTGGAGATGATGGGATTCTTCATAACATCAAGAAAATTACAGGCAACCCTGAGCATCCTTTTCACATGTCTGACATAGAACAACAGTGTGTCTTCAGCCAGAAGCTTCACTAGCGTTGCTGTACTACAGACCTCCACAGAACCCTATATAATACTAATTACAACACTTTTTGACCAAAAACAACCAAAAATAATAACTATTTAAAGAATGTGGAGGGATTTTTATTTCTTGTTTCTTTGGTTCTGCTAATATTAGGTGACAAAGACGCCAATTTCTTTCAGCCGCTGTTAAAGATGGAAAAGACAAGAGAACATAGCATTTCATGTTAAGCAGATGTGTGTTGATGTGTGTAGCTCTCTGGCTACTAAAAGTAGATGTGAATTTGGTTCAAGGCTTTTATGCAATACTTGAAAATATATCTTAAGAACTTATAGTTTTAATTATTTGGTTCTTTTAAGTCTTTAACAAACTTGAATCCATAATCACAGCTAAACTTTCATTTTCCACCACCAGGGTTCAGTATAACAACATTACAGAAATTTCAAACTCTCCCTGCAGGAAACTGTGGAACATTCCACTGCCTTAACATAATAGCCGACCACCGTCCATGAAAGTTTGGTCATTTTTTTTGATAGCTCTTTCTTTTTTGATTGAACAACATATTAAACCACATGGATACACAAAATATCTTGAAGATACAGTTTCACAGTAACATATCTGGCTGTTGTAAAATAAAACCGCCTCCTGTTATTTTTGATTGATGCTAAATATTTAGGAATTTGTGGGTAAAGGACAAAGTCATTTATATGGTATCTACATCCACTATACTTGGTATTTTGGTTTGGCTGCAGAGTGAAGATGGCAAGTGTTCATATGAGAGAGTCGGTCTTCTATCCAAGCCAAACAAACCTTGAGTTCAGTTTTGCATCCGGTCCCTCTCAGATATTCATATGGCAGCATCTCTCCGGCCAACAAAAGCTTCCAAATGAAGAGGCGCTTAATTAAAAGGGGGAGCTGGAAGATGAAACCTGGACACATTTTCTCTCAAAATATTTTCTTCATTTAGGAAAAAAGTCAAATTTCTTAGCTCTGCCAAGATTTTGACAAATAACTGTAGATGTTTCTATATGATAGGTAAAGGGTTAAAAAGCAATGCCTATTGTTTTGCACCCATTTTCTACGGAGGCAATAATTCCAGCGACGGTTTTCCTTTAAAATCTTTTTAAAGAAAATTACTCCTCAACTAAGTACTCCAAAACAGTTAGTTTTAGGTCTTCATGGTTTTTTTTGTCATCTTTTATCATTTTATTAATTTTACCACAGGATTGCTACTGTATGCCTCCTGTTAAGTGGTTGAGTTGGTAGATTTTGACATAACGTTAGAAACCTCAATAGCAACAAAAAGAAAGAATACTAAAGTGCTCCTTTTTTAAAAACTGTTATTTTGATCTTGGCTATTATTTTCTTTTGGACACTGAACTCCTTAAAATGAGCTTTGTATATGAATAGGTTTTCACTCATTTATTTACATTCACAAGAAAGCATGGTCAGAAAACTTTTATTCTGAAAGTACCGTAAAAAGGCCTTTACTGTTTATATTGGATAAAACATGTCTTCACATCCTGTCATCACTCTCATACAAACATATTAAAGTTACATAACACGGTGAAGTCACTAAGTTGAGCTTTTGCTTGCGTTCCTTTTATTATTTTCTCTTCTGTACTGTCTTGCTGAAAAGAAAGCCTTTTCTCTCCATCATTTCTAGAGTTTTTAACATAAAAATAACCCGACTACAATAATCAGCCACCAGCCCCAGGCTTTTTTAAAAGGTATCTATCTGTAAAGGAGTCCCTGACTAAACTCAACATTTGAACTATTGAAATAATTCTTTGCAATTTAGAGTCTCAAGTATTTGTGGTGCCTAAACCCCATGAGTACTAGTAGGGGTATTCTAACCTAATAACTGCTTATGTCCCATACATGGCATATAATACAATTATCCAAGCTGTGTTCTTTGTATTTATCCAATTAACACACTAGCTACTGTGTGGCCTTAGTTCAGCAAAGGCTGTGCAAGGAAACCTTTTTGGTGGAAGAAACCACCAAAAACCACCCTATAAGCAAGAAAACACAAACGGGAACCCCTCACATCACAGTAGAAACTATATAATACTCTAGAACTTAAAGGAGGGGGTTGTGCTTTCTCTTTACAATGACTGTGCATTCTTGTATTTTTTTTATGTAAAGTCCTTTACATTCTTTGGTCTGTTGCCTGTGAAATTTTGTTCAAACGTGTCCTGGTCTTAAATTTTTCCTTTATTGCCTTTGAATATATTTTTCTCTCTCTCTTCCATTTGGACATTAACCCTTGACTGACTATATGCTTTTTGAAGGTGAGGCTAGTGCGCTCCAACCCCCCTAGCCCGCAGTTCGAAGACTCTTTCGATGCCTCCTACCAGGTGTACAAACTCTACCAGATGGCAATTCACAGGGATCCTCCTGACAAACCCTCCGAGAGCCAGGTCAGCGGGGGGTGAGCGTAGGTCGACCCTCATTTATCCAGAGATGGAGACAGAGACAGGGGTTGACATTTCTGGGTAGCTAAAGTTTTAGCCATAGTTTTTATCTTGGACTGTTCCTTTCAGATTCACTTTTTGATGTCAACAGATTGAACAAAGATCTGTCAAAGGTCCTTTTATTTTTATAAACAAAATTTTTAAAACTTTTTATTTTTTTTTAGAAATTTTAAGTAGAATTTTTATTTTTTTTTTCAGAGTAGGTTTTTGTATGAGGAGAAAGAGCTTTAAATGACAAAATAACCTGAAGAATTACAAAACATTTATTGTTATTTGCATCTCATTATTAGAAAAACATATTCTAACCTTACTCTATGTAAAAATATGACAAACTCCAACAAAATTTTGAATTATCTGCTATTTGTATTTATGACCCATAAAACCTAATCTGTGATTAATTTGCCACACTTAGATTACAATGTGCCCAGCAGAATTAAGGATTGTTTAAATGGTGCCAGTCTGATAACAGGAAGTAGGCTAAAATATCTTGTAAAGTAATACATGATCCACCAATCTAAGGAAATTCAGTAAAATATGACTGATTTTTATTAGTAAAAAAGTATGAAAAAGCAACTTGGAAAACGTATTCCGGTTACTTCTGGCACGACTAACATAGCTGTGAACCTCATACAGGCAGGTAGTGCACATGATAATTCCTAATTCCTTGTATGTGTGAGCATACTTGGCCAATAAAGCCTGATTCTGATTCTGATAATTTGATGGACTGGAGCTACTAACCATAAAATCTCCCTCTGGCAGAAATAGCTGAAGGAGGATGTCCAGCCATCAGTTAATGACTTAAAGCAATTTTTAAAGCATTAAAATGTTCCAAAGCAACCAGTAAGTTCACTACTGAGCGGAGTTTTCTAGGTATGATTTGAACTGAATGGACCAACATTTCCCTACAGCCATTTAAAATAAAAAAACGAATTGCCATTTATTGCAAACAATGGATGGTACAAGTAGTTATATTTAAAGATGTAAATAAGGCCAGGAGAGCTTTTAACCTAATAAATAAGGTCGTAATTTAACAACTGTATTTTCAGTTTACATGGATAAGTCCTTATTGAAGTGTAAAAAGGAAAACATAGTTGAGAGTGGTGTTTGTTTAAGTCTGTTTTGGTATGAGGGTGCAGTTTGTCAGCGTTTAGCCTTTATTCAGCAGTCCTACATATCCAAACTAAAGTCTGGTTTTAATAACTTGGGGAGTCTAATCCCACTGATAGTTTTTTCAATGGTTTTAGTCTCTTGTCTTCTGGTAGAAAACGGCGTTTTGTTCCATTGGGTGTGATCTCGTTGTATTCTATGCTGCCCAGAACCAGTGGCACCAGGTTTTTTTCTGATATTCCGTTTGATTCAACCCAAAAGCCGGTCAGTGCACTAGCCTCATCTTCAAGTTTCTCATCAGTCTCTCAGAATCTGAGTCCGAGCTTCCACAGTCTTGTGCAATCCTGCTCGGACTAAGACTGTTGTCTATGGAAAGCTACCAAAGCGCTTGTTTGGTAGTTGTCCGTCCCATCATTGTTTGTATGTGTGTTTTTGTAATGTCTCGCCATAACTGTTCGCCATCTTCAAATTCAGTGTTGATCTTCATAAAACCCTAAACTCCTCCACCTTGTCTCTTCCACACATTGTGCTTGAAGGTGAGGCTAGTGCCGGTGAACTTTGAGGACCCCCAATTCGCGGCGTCCTATCAACAATCGGCGGCGCTGTACGCCCGCTACCAGATGGCCATTCATGGGGATGACCCAAGCGAGTGTAGTGAGAGCGAGGTACTGCATGATTAATATTCCACATCTAATAGGAGATCACTATTAATGCTTGTGGCAATTATCCTGCTGCTTTGTTTGTTGGTATAAACAATTAAATTCTGTTAAAAGAATAATGTTAGGCATGAGGATTTGTGTCTGTGCGGACAGGATGGTGATAACAAGGTTAAAGATATATCTCACCATCGACAAAAAAGTTGGTTTAGTTTGTGTTTTTATATACAAGCCTGTGTAAATGAATAGATAGACACACAATAACAGTAAAAACCTATTATTGAAATAGGTGGGGGAAAAAATATGGATTAGTGTCCCGCCTGAAAGACCCAATTATTTTCTTTGCTTTTGTTGAATATTTTAGTGTATGTTTTAATGAACCAAACCACAGAGTGTCATTGAAATTCTGGTGAGGATCATCAAGCCACACACGCCCACTTTTGTGATGGCAGGATAGTGAGGACTTTTTTTTTTTTTTAAATCAATACATTTTTTATTATTGGTCCCAAACAACTAGTCTGCGAGCAAATACAGTCTAATGCAGAGGTATGCAAATCCACCACACCAGTGCCACTGTTCTGCAACTGCTTCATGCATCCCTTTTCCAACACACCTGACTCAAATTAAAGTTTAATGGCCAGGGTTTTCCAAAACATGCAGGAATACCTAGGAGGTAATTGTGCCTTTTTGTTTAGGTGTGTTTCAGCAGAGATGCATCCAAGAGTTGCAGAACAGTGGTCCTGTTTGGAGTGCAGTCGAATATCCGTAGTCTAAGGGTTACTATGGAGATCTAAAGGGGATTGAGATACCATGCTACTCCCTCTGCATGGTGGCATTATCATAGGAAACATCGATCCTTTTGTTTTTTGACATCGACTGAAATAATATAATGTTCATATAAGCTCTGATCAAACTAGTTTGACATGAAATAGAAATATGTTTCAGTTACATTTAATTTAAAGGGATTTGGGGTTTGGTGATTTTGTGATTTTTTTAATACAAATATCTTCCTGGATGAAAACTTTATAAGCAGATTTTGTGCTAAGTGATGCTAAGACTTGCAGAGATTCATTTGTGTTGAGGCCTTAAAAAAATCTTTATTACGGGCAATAAATGTGGCTCACACCTTTTTAATTGAGCACGTCATGACTCAGTCAAACAAATTGATAAATCTCAGTTATAAATAAAACACAAAGAAAACATATGGTACAACAAATGGTATGCACATGTCTCTTAATTAATTTGTGTTGAAGAAATTGGTCTAAAAAGCTTATTCAGGAAGCAGGAATCCCATCTAAGCTAAATGGTTTCTTTGTACCTCTGGGGTGGAAAAACAATCTATGTTGCCCTTCTGCCAACAGGCTCCGGTAAATATAGTAAGTTCTCCCGCTTGTTAAAGTAAGGCAATTAATAAATAGCGAAGGCTGTCAGATTGGGCAGACTGTGTCAGATTCCTTTCTGGTGCCATAACAGCAACTCTATTAAAAGGTAGTTTAGATGAATAGATGCAGCTAAAATATATATATAAATATATATATATATAAGTGTGGGATTGCATCAGAGACTGTAGGTTTCACAAAAGTCCTTTTTTTATTATTTAATTGGTTTTCCATGCGGTATATGTCCCGTTTGTAAACGTGTGGATTGAATTATGGCCGTTACGCTTTAATGCAAACGTATTAGTTTTATTACACATAGATATTTGCCTTAGGTGTAAGAACACTGCACGGCCTTTTATATGGGACTATTTATTTTGTTTACTTAATCTATGAACACACCTTTCAATGGGATATCTATTATGTTTCTAAGGTGGGTTTTCAGTGCAGAAGTGTTTTCCAGGAAAGCAGTTTTGTAGTTCTGCTTCCACTGCAGGAACCAAGCCTGAATTACACTTAGTGAGGTGCAGCAGAAATGTCAGATAATGACTCTGAGGTTGAATTTTCGCAATTGCAATCCTTGGTTTTTCTTTTGTTTTTGGTAAATAATCAATCTTTGTTTTCACAAACCTAAGTACCGTACACAGTTTAATTGAAAGTTTAATTGGTGCTGAGCATTTCTCATCCCCTAGATTTTACTAGTAGTTTTTGTTTGTTTGTTTTGCACATGTATCATTAAAAACTATTCATTACAGTTAAGTATTATTGTTTTGGAGTGTTTACATTCAATTGATTAAAAAAAAAAAAATTTAAGCTGATAATAGTAATCATGTAAAATGATGTGAAGACTTCTGCTTTTATTGTGTGGAGGTAATGAGAGTAAAAATCTCTAAACCGTCATTAGGAATATAAACTGATGCTGTAATAATATTTTACTTTGGTTCATGTTTTTGATTATTACATGATATTGAAATGAAAACAAAGGACAACTGATGGTGCAGTGAAGTGTATACATCTGGATAAGTCGTACTTGGGGTATTTAGCACAGGCTTTAATAATTCTAAATCTGTTATTACAGCTTTCCTCAAATTTTTGATTCAGGGAAACCATTGTGTTCACAAATGTAACTCAAAAAAGGCAAAATTTCTAATTAGCATTTTTGTAATGTATTACAAGGAGTGAAACAATTTCTAAAGTTGCAGCTTGTAGGGTTTTTTTTCTTCATACTTAACAACTTCTAAATAGTATGAAAGCATCATTTCAATTATCAGTGCATGTGAAATGAACCCAACACAAAAGGTTTCAATCTTTTGGGATTATATAGTCCTAACAAAGGAAGGGCTTTGTTTGTATAAGGACTTATACATTTCAGACAAGGCATTGCTGGAAAATGGCCAGAAATATTTTCCTTTTCGCCCTAATATTAGTTTCCCGACAGAGTTGAAGCACTTATTTGCAATTATTTAGATAGGCATGCATGCACACATAAGTCGAAACAATCAGATGATTATTACTCTTAAGTGTTTCACTGAGCCACGACTCAGAAGCTCAGCATATGTGAGTCATTAAAAAAAAAAAAAAAACCTGCTACATCTGCATTTGATGTAAATATAAACTCCTGAAATATTTTCTGCAAAGGGTTTAACAAGATTAGTAAAAAGAAAATACATATAAATCATAATTATTTGCAGCATCTTGGTGCACAATAAGGACTTTCAGCAGAACTGAGCAGCCAAGTATCTACTGTGACTAAACAGTTTATTTTTACCTACTCTGAGTCTGAGCTTCTTCTTTTTTTGTTTATACATTAACAAAGCTGTAACCAGAGAGAACATCATATAAACAGATAGTTTTTTTTATTATTCTTTCCGTAGCTTGTACAGGCGGCATGTTGTCACTCATAAGTGCAGCACTTTGTGCAGGGATCCCACTGATGAGAGGTTAAGGTAGTAATTAGGCTTAACCATATGTGTTTGTTTAAATGTACTTGTACGTGCGCAGGAACACAACTGTGTGTGTGCCATGGCTGCTGGCTGGCCTTAATTGTACACAGATGGGTGTTTACTGTAAAAAAAAAAGAAAATAAAAAGGGAGAGTTGGAGAAGAAGAGATGGACTCCATGTGTGGACGCACACCAGGATGTTCCAGCAGCGCCATGGATTGACTCTGTAGTGCTGTTGACGTTTTGCAGTCGAACTTGACTTCACATGAGAGTTTATATCTTACAGTGGCTGCGACAGTTTGAGTTTGCATACTTCAATTAACTTTACCAGAAGTGTTCACGGCTGAGCTATATTCCACGTGTCTGTTTTCAAACTCTAAAGGTTTTAAAATCATTAACATTTTGGTTATGGCTTAATAAATGATACAGCATTCAACTACCAGGTAATTTTAGGCACAGCAGCGAGTAATTTAGCAGGACCCTTATAAATGATGTCATCAAATAACTGCAGCTGTCGTTCAGTTGGTAAACCAGACCCCTATTTATTCATTTTTCTAGTTTTAACAAAAGTTTTATTTGTGCCTTTTACCTACACTGCTCATTGGGAGCTTTCCAGGTAGTAATTTGACTGACAGAGCAGGGAGTGGAAAATAACACTTCACTTGCAGCTTGACAAGCTCTCCTCCACATAAGGAAAGCTGACTCGATAGAATTACCTACTGCAGTTTCCACATTCCACACAGATGTTGTTGGAGCAATGCTTCTATGTGTGTTGCTTTTAATTAGGCTTATATGTATATTATCGAAACCTTTGTTCATTTCATTGTGTAATTAAGAGACAAATGTGCCAGTTGTTTGTATGGACTACATGTCTGGTTGATGAACGGGAATTAAATTCAGATTATAATTATATTTTTCTTATATTTAGGCAGCACCATTAGTTCCTTTATATCTTTTTATTTAGAAGTTTTGTTTAAAGGCATAGTGTAGCATCTTTTTCGTACTCAGTTGGTCACCTTTGTGGCCCCTCGTCCTATTTTATAGATTTTACAGCTCGTCCTTTTACCTTTTAATGGTCAGTTTAGCTCCAGTGTATTTTTGTATTTATACTTTTTAGGTGCATAAATAGCAAAAAATCCAATTTTATTATTATTTATTTTTTTTCAAATCAGTTTGTCACATGGCCTTGAATTGAACACATTTGATTTTTGTCAGAACTATCACGTCATTTCTTCTGACTTTTACATCCTTAAAATGTGACAGATGTGACCTCTTTTTTTTGTGCCAGGGAAAACAGAACAGGGCGTGATTGAATATAAACGATGAGAAAACCAAGCTTGGCAGACCCCAAAAAAAACTTCATCTCAACTGAAAAGAATTATATATATATAAAAAAAAATGTAAAAAATCAGTTGCAATGTCTTCACAATGTTGCAAACAATTTTTTAAATCAAAGTTACTTTATGTACTTCAAACATGCCATATTTCTGTGAAATGATGGGAAACTGTGTGACAATAAGCTCTTGACCAATAAAGTTTAATTAATTTTATCGGTGCACAGAACAGCTGTGGTCGACGGACGGAGAAGTTCACTCTCTTTTGGAAGACTGTTGGCAGTAAATAAACGTAGCCCTCATGTAACCTCTTCGTTCGTGCAACAGTTTTGGAAAATATGAAATCCCAACATGCAATAAATAAAAAAAAACCTAATCTGTACCGTCTCCCCCTGTACTGGATTTGTTTACTCTATTTTGTGTGACGCGTAAAACAAACCTGAAAGAGACCCCCGGACAAACAAAAAAATAAAACAAAGTGTAAAGCAAATGCTCTCCATCACTTTTTTTAGCTTTGAAACTGTTAAAATTAAAGTAGGCCGCGTTTATCATCCTCCTAGAAGGCCAACACAACTATAAACACACCACTCTCAACTCCTCAGCTAACAAGAAGCACAGGAAATATAGATAATAGAGCAAAGACAATTATTTCCACACGCAGAGCTCAACTGTAATTGATATCTGCTGTGCCTTTTAACATACGCAGCGAGATAGACTTCTGACATCGGCAGAGCTGCTCATTTTAGCCGTGGTTGCGTCCTCCCCCAGACTGCAAGCCTTGGCTGATAGGCTAAATGTTTTCATTTGTGTAAATAAAAGCTTCTTTTATGAGTTCAGTGAATGGAAGTCTCTGTGAAGGCCTTAAGCCAGGAGAAAATGGAAATGGATAAACAATATAAGACAGCAGAGACGATGTGTATATGGTTTTCATTTTGTGCCCCTTGAAAAGAGTCTGTGACCCAGGGAACTAACAGTTTCTATTTTCTTTCTCCTTTTCCCTCCACAGTTCCGGAGATTTCTTTGTGATTCACCACTGGAGGTATGTTTTTCCTTGAACCTGTTGACAGTTAAACAAAAAAGTTGTTTTTTTTCCATACATATTACCAGGAAGAACTGGCTCCCAGATCAAGGCCTTTTTTATACTCTTTGAAATCTTAATTAGAAGACAGAACCATCCCAATGAAAACAGCTGTTTTGTAGTTTTCTCAGTCTACCACACGTGTTCCTTTGCTCGCTCTTTCGATGGGCCTTCAGATGGATTGAGTGGGGTTAAGGTATTCAAGAAAGAGATTCTGTTGCATATTTAGGTGAGGGGTTCGTTTAGACTTACCAGGTTTGGGGCGGGGGTTGCACTGAGAAATGTGGTCTACAGATTGCACAACTGCTATTGTGTTTAACTTGGAGCACTCTATGATGTTTTACAGGCCCATCAGGCTAATGCATTCTATTGCAAGTAAGAACTGTACATGCACTTATACAGTGTACCAGTACTTATGAGTTTTTCTATGAAATGCAGTTCCAAATTATTTTCCTGGTGATTTTGTTTTTAGACAATTAAAATTTAAGAGACAAAACAGCTTGGAATGCTGAACTGTAGGATAAGATGTTATGATAAGAAGTTTATAATGTTCATATTAATGCATATTAAGGTAATTTTGGATAATAAGAGGCATTTATAACTATTTTTAAAAGGATTCTCAAGTATCTTTTTTAGATTTTAGCTATTAGCCAGTCTACTGTAGTGAATAAGAATTTAAAATTCATTTAAGGGTTTTGGAGACATGTTTGAATTAATGAAATGAACTTATGGTTTTAAGGGATTTTAACTTAAAGTCTTGAGGGATTTTCTACACCAAAGAAAAAAAAGGAATACATTCCCACCTTTAAATATACACATCCAAACCCACAAACACTTGTAAGAATATTGTTTCATAGGTTGCAGAGAAACCAGAGACAAAGTGCAGTCATCAACAAGCGTCTTGCATCAGCCTGGTTGAATAGGTGACCAGAATTATTGTTGGATTTCCTGACCCAGTATTTAATCATAGTCTGCATATATTTTACATGTGTAATGTCAGCGCTTTTTTAATATTAATCCAGATACCTGATGTCAGCATGCTTTATCTTATTTTTTTTTTTTTAAACAGGTTTAGTCTCCAGGTTTCTTTCATTTAGCTGCTAATTTAATAAGAGCAATGAACAATTTGAACGTATTACCTTCTTTTATCATTCCTCTGTTCTTTTTATGCAGTGCAGCATTACCTCTAGCAGCGAAACACGCACTCAGCATGATGCAACCACCACTATCCTTGACAGTTGGTGCATTTTCCTACAATTGCAAGTCTCAACATCAACTCCTCTAAATATATTTGTCATTGTGACCAATTATAGCTCAATCCCTATACACCAGAGAAGATCCATTGTCTGCTTCTGAGTATAATAAATGATTAAAGTCTTACATATTTTAAAGCCTGTCTATTTAGGTTTGATAAAGTTAAGCAAAATGATCAAAGGGCACTAAGATTTAGCCTTTTTTTTGTTTGTTTTGTTTTGCGGGATATAAGGCCAAGCTTCAAATGCCACAGTCCCGGTCACCTCCGTCATTCAGAAACACCAGTGGCTCTGTTGGGTCAGGAGAATTACAGCAACCATTAGACCCCAAGAGGGGCACTTATTGAAGCCAATTTTATGGGTTTAAGTTCCATGAGCACATTCAGACAGACAGACACAAACACAGTCACTGCGTTTTGCTCCGTGTGCTATCCCCTCAGGTCTCCGCTAATGAACATCATTAGTGTTTATAGGAAACAAGCTTTTATCACCTCGTCAAAGCTGGCGACCAGGCACTCTGGATTACACAGTTCAGCACACATACACATGCGTGTTCACACTGTGGCACGCTGCCCAACACATTTTTCTGCGCGGACTGTCTCCTTTCTTCAGTTTGACTTCTCTCACGCAATTTGGTTTTAATACTTTTGACGATCTCCCTTCTCTTCCTCCTCCTGTTTCCTCCCTGAATGTTGAATTATCATGCATAAAATCTGTGCTCATCTACGTGTTGGGCTCCATCTGTCTCTAATCTGAGAGCTATTAAGAGTACACACACAGGCACACTCAGACGCTCGCCACATGGACCTCCGCACAGTGTAGTTCAGCTCACATGTAGGCCTGCATTTCTAAAAGTGCTTTCTAAAACGGCACAGTTACAAATGCAGCTGTCTGACTTGTGTGCTTATTTGTTGCAGAGGATCTCGATATATATATTTTTTCCTGTTTGTGCAGCATGTTTACAGAACACATAAGTGCCATGTGAGAAACGGTGGCAAGTTCAGTGTTTGCAAATGTAATGAGGAGCAGTCGAGAGTTGGCTTGAACCTTAAAAATACTGGCCTCAACACCATTCTTCAGTGCGCTCTTGTTTTGTTTTTGTTTTTTTTCCCTACTCTTTTTCATAATATGTCCGTCTGAACGATTAATACCAGGGTTGACGGATCTGATAAACCTAATTATTATTATTTTTACGGGGTTTTTTTTCTTGAAGATCCTGGATTATTATTAGTTTATGTTTTTTTGTGGAAGTTCTCTGGGACTGGGTGCGAAATAAAAGTGGAGATTTAAAGCGTTTCAAGTAAGAAGTCAGCTCCATAGGGATTCTGCATATTTTTTCAATGTAATCTTCACGGTCTGCAAAACAATGAAATCGTCAGAAAATTAAGAAAAAAAATGAAAACACTGATGTCGCTCTTTATAAGACTGTTTGGATTCCTTGTAATACAGACCCCTAAAGAAGATTGTTCCTGGCCACAGTCAGTTAACCCACATCAGCAACAGCCAATACAAAAAAAAATACCTTTGGGATTAATTAAGTATTTTTAATTGAATATGAAAGTGTTTGTACATTACTCTATCTACTGAAACATAAAATTTAAAATGTCTAAAATTATTTTGTTTTTTAGTTATAGCTTTTAATATCCAAACAGAAATTAATCATATGAACATGTACATTTTGTGTTTTTGAGTGCCAATTTAAATCTGAGTTTTAATATCTACCTTTGCTTTCTAAACCTTCTCAACGGGATTTTTACAGCAGTCAAGATGCAAACAACATCATATTTCACTAGTGTTATGTCCACTGGGGATTTGTTGTGCATGAATTTAATAAAACATGCCAATGGTGGCTATAGAGAAGGTATTAAAGGTATCGTGAACATTACCTATTATAAAAGTAAATATTTAGGTGTAAGTGCGACTTGCACTGTAAAAAAAAAACCTTATATTGAATTAGTAATTTATACAGAAGGCTCTGTTCATGTAGACTGCTGGAAGAAGTCTTTATGTAGGATTGTAGTTGCATGTCACAAATTAGGTGCGATTTCTGGCGCCGTGTCTAGCGGTCCTACTGTCACAAATGACTATTACACAAACATGCTATTAGTATTGGACATAATTACTTACCACAATTATCAACTAGAAAACTACATTGAAATATGCCTCACGGGGTTCACTGGGCTTGATGAAGTGCTACCTAAGTACCGCCCATTTACGATTATTCACTTTTGGGATGTGTTTTAATGTTTTAGTACACAAAAAAATTGGAAATTGCATTTTGGACTGTGTTCCAAATTAAGTGAAAGTTTATTTCTATACCAACTTTAAAGACATAGATCAACATAGATCCAAAATAAGTTTATTTCCTATTTTAAAAGCTCAACAGAGTTCAAAGACTTCAATCTAAAGGAGAGAAACTTTCAAAGTCCCTTGGTCTTGCTGAAAATACCCTAGCTGATTTAGTTTCTAACCTCATATGTGGTAAAACAAGCGGACTTTAATCACATAGAGATGTAACAGTTCAGAGGCGTATCCCGTTGCTTGACTATTCAACAACCTGTAGGTTAGTTTACAGGTAGAGGTGGACGTTTTAACTTTTTTTACACTTAGATCAATATTTAATTATTTGAAAATAAGGGTATGAATAAAGCTAAATGCGGTATAAATTTTTTTTACCAGAGTAGCGCTATAGTAAATACATTGTCATTATACAGGTTTTATAAATTAGTTTTGTTCAGCCCACATTACTGCAGAAATAACCCGAAAGGTTGAAACAGTCATGGTGTTCACCAACCTCCCCACTCTGTTTTGCGTGCTGCCCACATGGCCTTGCGTTTCTGGCCATATGTGAGCGATTTCGGGGCTACTGGGGAAGCTGTGAGGTTCTGAGATTGTTGTCGCAGTGGCAAAGACACGACCATTAAGCTGTCATCTGTAGGTGGCGCACAGGTCAGTCTGGCGAGCTCTGAAGTGGGCGCAGCACGAACATTCATGCTAACTTTCAGGCTCACACAATAAATCCATTATGTTTCTTGCTCTACCTTCTCAAACCATGTGTAGGCCAGGTAAGGTAAATTAAATCCATTTGTGCTATTTTAAACGTTGAAATGAGAAAATAGAACTTCTGACAAAAACTCCAATGTTTGTGGAGTCGCCGGTACTTTGTAATAACAAGCTGCTCTATATGCAGACAGTTATGTCGCAATGTGGCATAAAAGGTGCTGTAATGGTGATCAGACCCATGTGCTAGGAAAACCATCAGCCCTGCTGGGAGTGTGTATTTCACTCCTATGTGCCGTTTTTCTCTTTGGTCAGGTTTAATTTGGTCAGAATGCGGCCCCAGCAGATGCCCAGATTACTCAGCAAGCTCTCTCTGTGTTGTGATAACTGGCAGTGTCTGCCGCTTAACTGCGTCCAGATGATTGTTGGTTCATGAGAAGGATCCTGTTACTAGCACACTGAAGAAAGACACACACACACACAAACCTAAACCCTACAATACAGCTTAAAGTGACTTTTAACCCCAACCCCAAGCCTCTGGTCTTAAGTTGCAGGGATAAAAGCGCCAAAGTAGTTTGATTGAAAAACCCAGCATGCGGATTCTTATAAGAAACGGTGTGTCTGTGAAAAACGTAAGCGCTTTATTAATGGGATAGACCCGGACTTACGGGCCCACACCTACACCAACATTCCTTCTTGCCACATGGAACGAGTGGACGCAGATATATAGTAGAAAGCTTGGCGGCACGCCACAACCGCACGGTGGAATGGCTTTTGCTCACGCAGGTTCTTTTTATTAAAAAAGTTCTCTCCTGGAGAGCTTCTGTGGTCAGTCGTTCACGTCGCCCAGGCACAACCCCTCCTTGCCCCAGCTTTCTTTACACATTTGGGAACCATTAGCTGGCTAAATGGGAGGCTACTGTACACAACCACTCATAACGCACAAGGCTTGGCTGAGAAACAAGGAATCAAGAATCAGTTTATTTATATAGCGCCAATTTACAACAGTCTCAAGGCACTTCACAGAAAATCAATTAAAATCAAAGATGCATCATAACAAATCAATTTGAAAAAGTTTCCAATGTAACGAACCCCATCAGATTGCATTGAGTCATTGACTTGCAGCATTCACTCCTCTGGAATCAGCAGATCAAAACAATGGCTTGTGTTGTCGTTGACTTTACAGCAATCCCTCATACTGAGCATGCATGTAGCGACAGTGGAGAGGAAAAACTCCCCTTTAACAGGAAGAAACCTCCAGCAGAACCAGGCTCAGTACAACCAGCCATCTGCCACGACCGACTGGGGGTTTGAAAAGATAGAAAGCTAAATTAGAACCACAGGATACTGAAATAATAGTTTATAGCAGCAGTTGTAGAACGTCACTGGAAGCATCTCAGCCCATGATCTCATCCAAGAAGCTGTCTCAGCTAACAGAACGGCAGCCCAGGTGTGGTTACTATGGGGAGAAGAACACTAAGAGAAAACAAAAGGTTAACAAGGTTGAAATAACGGTAACGAAGTAGATTGGACAAAGGAAGAAAGTAGCAGAGAGAGAAGTGGTCAGATTGTCCTCCAGCAGTCTGAGCCTACAGCAGCATAACTATAGAAAAACGTAAATAACTTAACCCTATAGAGTGAGACATGAAGAAGGTAGAGCAAAGGAGAACCGTCTGTCAAGACTGAGTTCCTCCCCAACCGGATTAGGCTGTCTTCTCTACCTCTTCATAACTATAAACTTTATCAAACAGGAAGGTTTTAAGCCTAGATTTGAAACTAGACAGGGTGTCTGCCTCACGGACTAAAGCTGGAAGC
>JAVLVB010000251.1:1536123-1549352 GCA_032876305.1 Orestias chungarensis | reverse complement strand
AAGGTAGAGCAAAGGAGAACCGTCTGTCAAGACTGAGTTCCTCCCCAACCGGATTAGGCTGTCTTCTCTACCTCTTCATAACTATAAACTTTATCAAACAGGAAGGTTTTAAGCCTAGATTTGAAACTAGACAGGGTGTCTGCCTCACGGACTAAAGCTGGAAGCTGGTTCCACAGGAGAGGAGCCTGATAACTGAAAGCTCTGCCTCCCAATGTGCTTTTAGAGATTCTAGGAACCAACAGTAAACCTGCAGTCTGAGAGCGAAGTGCTCTGTTAGGGACATAAGGAGTAATCAGATCTCTGATATACGATGGAGCTTTATTAGTGAGGGCTTTATATGTAAAAAGAAGAATCTTAAAATCTATTCTAAGTTTGACAGGGAGCCAATGAAGGGAAGCTAAGATTCGGGAGATATGATCTTTCTTTTTAGGCTTCATCAGAACTCTTGCTGCAGCATTTTGGACCAACTGTAGACTTTTAATTGCATTTTGTGAACTTCCTGCTAATAAAGAGTTACAATAGTCCAGCTGTATGTAGCAGTTATAATACACAATTATACAGGTGTGCATGATGTTAATGTAACAGATCCAATATTTGTGAAGAAAAATGATACCTGGTGTTACTTAATTACCCGTAAGCAAAAACTTTACCTCTACTTAGTTAGTAGTCCAAATATTTGCAGTTTAATCTGAATACACTTAAAGCTTTTCTGTGAAAAGCAACATAGTCAGGGATGGAAGTTGTGGAAAAATATCCCAGGCTTTCAAGATGTCAAAGAGTTATGTTCAAGTTCAGTCAATCATGTAAAAATGGACAGAGTATAGCTCTGTTCAATACCTACCAAGACATGGCTTTCTACCTAAAATTTGGGCAATTCTGAACATGCCGCTTGTGAAACTTGGTGGTGGAAGCATTATGCTGTGTGGATGCCTTTATTCAGCTGGGACAGGTAAGTGATTATAACTGTCAGAAAGATGGTGGAAGATAAATGATTAGGGGTTATAAAAGAAAGAGTTTCACCTTCATAGTCAATAGTTAGACCCAAATCCATTCTAAAATTTATTGCCAAACTTCAATTGATGCTTGTAGACCTCAGTCATCTGTCCTTACAGAACATGAGAGATTTTGTAAAGAGTCAAGGACTTTAGATGTGCCGAACTAGTTATAACTTTCACTTCACAAACATTTCTATTTCAAACAGTTTGGAAATTATTTGTAATTTTACTTCCAAGCTTCAATTGGTTGACAAACAGTCGACTGAGTCATCTAGGTTTTGCCTTTAGGTTTTTTTAATATTTGTCACTGTAATCTTGTTCTTCTCTCCAGGAAGAACATGCTCCCGATGCACCAGAGATGGGATACGGCTCCTTCCACCAGCAGTACTGGCTGGATGGACGCATGGTGGCAGTGGGAGTGATTGACATCTTACCCACATGTGTCTCTTCTGTCTATTTGTACTACCATCCAGACTTTGCATCGCTGTCCTTGGGGACCTATTCTGCTCTCAGGTTTGTAGTTCCCGGCCAACAAAGAGATCTTTGGCTTTGGAGAAAGGTTCCTCTTAATATGTTTAACTTTGTGCCACAGCATAGGCTCTATTTTTTTTGGGTGAAGTTCCTTCCTCACCACTGATTGGTTGTGGCAGTGCTCGGTTTGTGGTTCAGCTGATGACAGTTCTCTCCTCTAAGCTGAAATATAAGAACGGACTCGTACCCGACGGTCCTACATATCCTGCATTTCCTGTAAGATGTAACCCAATCATGAGAGAAGGGAATTTTAAAATATTTCTACATACAGAGGTATGTCCTTATAAGTGTTGCCAGTATGAGCTGTGGGTGTCCAGCCATAGGCGGAGACATAACCTTGCACTAAATCAGCACAGCAGAGGTCAAAATATTTGCTGCTGGCTGTATAGCAGGAACTCCCTGGTTATCCTAAGCTCACAGTCCCCCATCAGTTATTATTTTAAGAGCCCGAGTCTAAGAGTAACACAGACGGCTTTGTGTGGAGGAGGGAGCCAGCAGGACTGAAATCCTCCCACTTGTTTTCAGACACCAAAGTCGGGGCCTTTCATCTGGTCTGACCGCTAGTCTATTTAGCTTACACACTTGCTCTACAACCTACCTCAAAGAATTCACATACCCAAATATTCATGCTCTGCTGTCTTAACACAGGCCTGACACTGCTGGATACACAGTAGTTGCTCATTAGAACATTGAGCAAAGGCTGTTCCGCTGTCTTGTCACTTTAGTTTTCTTTAGTCTATTGATTTAGCACTGATGAACCAATGGATAGGTAGAAAAGTTTCAGTCATTATCAAAAATGTAAATAATGTTACAACCAGAAACTTGTTGGTCTATCATATGAAGCCTAATCAAGAAGCGGCATTTAATTGTGATGTGAAAGGAAAAGGATTTTAACACTTCTTTGCAGATTCAAAACTGGAAGGTGTGGTGTACATTTTCGTTCAGCCCCTTAACTCTGTACATTCCCAACTGCTTTGGGCTCTGCAGACCAAGGATCCAGAGATTTTGTGTCCATCGTTTTAAAGTAGTTCATGCTCATTCAGATTGAAAAGCAGAGTGTCATAGATTTCCAGGTTTTAACGTCTGAACCTTGACGGGGCCGTTCAGACATTAATATATGCTGAGGTTCATATTTCATTCCCATTCCTACTAGATTTATGTCTTTCCTCCCAAATATAGGAGGTTTAATTTATGTTAGCCTTTCCATTGTAGCTACGGTTGTATGCTTAGAGCTTTTGTTCTTCAGTAGGTGAAGATTTGGCCTCAGCCTCTTATAGGTTTTCTCCCTAGATTCCCTTGTATTTAGCTTGCTCGTTTTCCAGTTACCGCTGAAGAAAGTTTTCCCCACGACGCAAAGCTCCTACTTACATGCATCTCTTAACATTTTGAAACATGCACCAAAAATGAGCCCCTGGATTTTTTTTTTCTCATTACCTTTGCTCTAAGTTTACATTTGTGGAGACTTCAGATCGTTTCTCCAGTGACAGCTTCTTCACTTGAACTGGGATTTCTTCAGCCTCTCCAGAGTTACCTTCTGTGCCTTTCAGATTAGGTGGACTTCCTTGACTTGATAGGTTCGGCTATCACGGCTATCCATACAGTACCAAAATTGAAGTGCTCTCATATGGACTCTCTTTACTGAAAAGTTGACATTTTGAAGCAATTGTGATGAATTGAATTTGATTTGGGGGCGGTGGTATCGGAGTAGTGGAGGCTAAATGCATACCACCTCTTCATATAATTTATTTGAAAGAAATTCAAAATTTGAATGGTTTAAAACCCTGCATAATCATTTTATTTCCATTCTCTTGTAGTCTATCATAAATATCTGTTTTGGTTTAAAAAAATGTAAAAAGATAATGAGGTTTAGGTGTTGTTAAAACATGTCCAAAGCGCTCTAGATGGTAGAATGTGTGCAGGTAAACTCCATTCTTGTTATATTCCATTCAGCATGTTAAAGTTGTCGAACAAAGAAAATGCTAATTTTTTTCTTTTATCATATTCAATGTCTGCTTTGCTCCTGTTAATAAGATTTGTGTTGCTTTTTTTTTTTTTTGTACATGTGATTCAGTTGTGAAACAGCAGAGGGAGACACTGAGAGGCCTTTCATGCACACAAACATGGCTCCATATATCTCAGGCATTATAGGCACAGAGAAGGGTAGAAGAAAAGCCTTTATTGTTGTTCTTCTGGCGTGAAACGTTGTTCTTTTTTCTGTTTTTTTTTACCGAATTATATAACATATTTTATATTTCTGTATTCGACTAGCCAAAAATACATTCTACCCATCAGGGTAAAACAATTGTGGGTTATAGCTTTTCAAATGTGTATTCAAATAGAATCCCGGATTCTGTTATAAAAGTACTTATGACACAGAATTAGCTACTAGAACATTTTATTTCGTCATTTGTAGAATCAAATGCTTTCACATGGCGTGGAGATCTACAGCCGGCTCCTCGTGGTATGCGCCGTTTCGGGCCCTTTGTGTGTTTATGCATCGGTTTGAGGGAAGCTGAGCAGGAGCCTTGATAATTGGCTTGTGCTGGAGTGTCAGATGGCTAAAGAGGGGATAATGGCAGACTCAAGCTGCTGCCATGGGGCTTGAGGTGGGGGTGTGTTGGCCTCAAGTAAAGGGGGAAACATGACTTTTTGTGAATGGGCACCTCCCCTCTCTTGACCCCCCTCCTCCAATTCAGGCCTGCTGGGCCCTTTTGTAGTGAGGGGATGGGAACCCAGGAACCTGGCAGAAAGCGGGTGACCTTCTAGCACCTCGCTCTCGCTGCCTCTCATATACATTTCTTTCTCTTTCTTGACCCCCCCCCCCCCCCCCCCCCGTCCTTTCTCCCCTGGCTTTCTTTGTCCCAAATCTTATTTTTCCGCGCATTTATTTTATTTTAAGGCCTCGTTCTGTGTCTCTCAAGCGTTGTAAGAAAGCGAACCCCCCCCACCCCAGCCCCACCCCCCGTACCCATTCCTTTAGTGGGTGAAGCACAGAGCACTGGAAGGAAGAGAGAAACCAAAAAGAGAAGCTTGAATTTAATTATGGAAGAGCAAAGGAAATGGCAAAAAGGAGAGGGGGAAAAAGACTTTTAGTAAAAGGATGCAATTAAGAGAGGAAACTATTGAGCAAAAATAAAGCAGCCAGGACATTTAGTGTAATTGAAAGTGGTGCATAAATTCTGCAGGTCTTTAATCTTGAATTTCCACACTCTCTTCAGGTCCTTTTTTTCCCTCCACCTGAGGAGTTAGTGCTAGTAGAGGAAAGCAAGTTTGCATGATGACATGACTTGAGAAGTAATGTGTGTTTACTTCCTGATCGTTAATACTAGTCAACTCTGCCAGCTGCTAGTTTTCCAATTCCCCTGATAAACAAGTACTGCATAGATTAATCTTTCAGACAAGTTCTTTTTGTTTAGGCACACTAATGCTTTTTTTTATATCTATATAGTTTTTACTTCACTGGTTAGGTGTCCATAGTTAAGTGTTAAGTAGGGTATTTGCAGCACACTTTAGAACACATTTCTCTACATATTAGCTTATTAAATTAATTTAAAAATGGTTGGGATGATTTATGACTTGAAAGCTTGTCTTTAAAAAAATAATCTGCTCTGAATTGAATCTAATTGAAAGGTCTGTATTAATTTTGCAGGCCAGCGATTTCCACATGTTGGACAAAGAGCCATCTTATAGTTTCGATCGTATCCTCCATGAGTTACTAAAACAGTAAACTTTGAAAATTGAACAGAAACGTTTTATTCAGATTTCAAGACTATGACACTGATGTAATACAATTGGCTTCCAACCCAATATTATTATCACTCAGTCAAAATTTCATCCCTAGCACCTTGATTACCAAGAGGTTAAATAGTTATTCAAATAAAAATAAGATCTGGAGTTACCTAAATGTATGCAAGTCTCCTTTTGCTACCTGGTTCGACATTTGCATATGCTTCTAACCTTTTAAATGAAAAATTATTTTTCATTATGACTAGAAAAAGCGCTAATTAAGGTTAGTCCGTGCACCTTGTACCAAGGCCTTGCAGGAAAGCAAATTGTTTGCCCTGACATTTCACACCATGCACTGACAACAAAGACAGGTGTTTTGAAAACGATTCAATATTCTTACTAGTTCAACATGAAGCTATGTTATCAGCAAGAAACTTTCAAAGGGATATTAATGCAGAAAATCATTTATATAGTAACTAGAAAGATGTAGACTAAGAACTGAGTAGTAATGTTTTTTTTATTTATCTGTATTTGGAAGCAACAAACAAATACATGAGGGCTATTTTAGTTGTCTTAAGAAAAACAAAACTATGTGTAAGAAATTAACTTTAACCTACATGCAGATTTTTAAGTATGAATTATTTTTTATGTTTCTCCTTGCAGGGAGATTGCTTTCACCAGGCAGCTGCAGAAACAGTCCTCCAAGCTGTGCTACTACTACCTGGGCTTTTACATTCACTCCTGCCCCAAGATGCGCTATAAGGTATCTTACACCAACATAAAAAGTGTTCCCAGAAACTCGGAGGTCTGCACTTGTGAAAATGAACTGAAAAATGTGCCTTTTGTGACCAAATAATTTTTTTAAAATCATTTATGGTAAACATTTTTATGTTATTGGTAATATTTTAATTTTTTTTATTAAATTCTTTTTCAATTTTGTTACAGAGGTTCTTTTTTTGTTGTTTCTTACCCAAGGTCAAATCAAAATTACACTATTTTCAGAAAAAACAAACAGTCTTACTACATTCAGAAAGATAAATTAATATTTCCATTTCATTAAATCTCTTATATGTGTTAATGACATTAAATACATGAGTAAAAGTGTGTCACACCAAATATAAACACTTTGCTCACACAATTAAAAACATGGGTGTTAGTTGCGACGTTTACCACGGGTGGGTGGCTGCTGCTAAGACTGAGCTCCCCAGGGAGGGAGTCCAAGAGCCAGTGTTTATCTGTATATGCACACATTATTATATAGCTAAATAGACTAATGTGCTATGTGGCCTACTCAACCTTTTCAGATTAATACAACATCTGATATCAAATATATATATATATATATATATATATATGTGCCTATTAGGGGGTTTGCTGAGACTTTTGATTTGTTTCAATGACGTGTTAATATCACAGCACCGTCTAGTGCCTTAGGGTGCCAACTACAAACTGTCTGGTCGATCTCATCGAAATGAGACGACAGAAAATAACACGGCTTTCCAGCCGGCGGTCTGGTGGAAACGTAGCCTTACTATAACACGTATGGCTTCTTGTGTTTAATCAGGATTTAGTTACCAAAGAACAAAAACGGTGTTAGCCTTTAATGCAACACTTTCGACTAAATTCTTTTGGGAAATCCCAATACTTGGCTCAAACTTTCCAACATTGTAGCTTACAATTTGCAGCACGTATTTTTGTCTGGCATTCACGTTGGCATCGTGTTGAGATCCAGGTAAGGAAACTCAAGCAAAGTTTGAGCAAAGTTTAAGCTGGCGCGGATATTTTTTTCAGCAAAAGCTGTGAATGCTTCATTCTGAGATCATTGTTTGTTTACAGTCCTGGGCAGTGTGACCTGTATCCTTTTTTTAAACAACAAATATTTTCCATATTTATTGTACATCCACCATTTTTAAGCTAATATCGAGACTAAAGTTTACTGAAAGATCTACTCCTATCAGGCCCATTAGTTTCTCCAAGGTCGACTATTCATTCCTTTCTCTTTTATTCATTCACACCATCCTCCATCTTGTTGTCAGATGTCCCCTCGAGATTGTTTCTTCCCCTGGGAGACTGATTTATTGTTGAGGAATATGGCAAACCGCCATATGTTTTTTTTTTTTTTCCATCTCTCATCTTGTTTTGGGCTTCGCCTGGCTGTTCGCTGTATTTCTCTATGTAAGGGTGAGTGCCAGGAAGGCACATGTGTGTGCTGCGTTTGCGTCGGTGTGTTGAATCTTGATCACAATGTTTGTCTGAGAACTTGCGCTGTTACCCCAGCACCTCACCCTCTCACACTGGCATTTACTACCCCTCCCCCATACTCACAAACTCCCAGCTTCTTCCTATTTTACCCCTGGGGAGGGAACACTGAAAAGGGGGTGAGAAGGTTGCCCATTTCCCACCTTTGGACTCTCGCAGTCCCACAGAAAAGCACCCGCGCTCAAACATGCTCCCAGCAACATGCGCGGTGTTTTGCTCCTCTCACCGATTTGCATATTTTCAGTTCATTAATGCGAAGATATACCAGGGCATTGTTTGACTCTTTAGGACTCCTTTGGTCTTGTGTTGGGGTTTTACTGGTTTTGGGGATCTCACGCTTGCTTCCAGTCTTTTTGGGGGCCCAGTTAGAAGCACTCAAACCTCAGTGGGCACTAGTCAAACAATCACAACACTATTCCCCTAAGAGTGGGTTCCTTTTATATCAATAATAGCCATTTTCACACTTTGATGTTTTTTTTTTTTTAAGTAATACTCAGATTAGAGGGCTTTTCTTATCCAGTTGTACACAAAAACATAAAACATGTCCTAAGAGTGACTTCTATGGAAGTGAACAACTAATAAAAAGAATAAATTTTGTCAAATGCAAACAGCATAACCTTTCTGCAGGGTTACAAAAACTCCTAAAAATCCTTAAATCCAAGCAGATTTTCAATACTACTGGTTTCCTTTGCAAGACGTACATTTTTGCATGTATTACCTTTTGATATGTGTGGACAAAAAAAATAGACAATTGGCTTTGGAACATGATGATTTTCCAGGCTTGAATCCTTCCTCTGGTCTTCTTCTGCAACACAATTTGTGTGCTACCTGTATCCCTGCTGAGCCCCATAGGACTCTTTAGACTATCTATGGCTCTTAATGGCTTTGGGCCGAGAACTAAAATATAGTTCATATAAAAAAAATACACTGTGGCGCAGCGGGCAGCAGTGTTGCAATGCAGCAAGAAGGCTCTGGGTTCAATTCCACCTTGGGTCTTGGGTCTTTCTGCAAGGAGTTGGCATGTTCTCCCTGTGCATGCGTGGGTTCTCTCTATGTACTCCGGCTTCCTGCCACATACCAAAAACATGAGCGGTTGTTTGTCCTGTATGTTTCTGTGTTGCCCAGTGATGGACTGGCGACCTGTCCAGGGCGTACCCCTGCCTCTCGCCTGTTGTAAGCTGGAGATAGGCCCCAGCAGACCCAGCCGACCCTTATAGGGACAAGGGTGTATAGAAAATGGATGGATGGATAAAAAAAAAAATATATATATGTGTGTGTGTGTGAAGGTAGTTCATGCAATACATGCAAGAACTATAATAGGGTGCATCAATAGTTATTTTGCATAAATGTCTTTAAAAAAATTATTTTCCATCTATAAAAATCTAATAAACCTAAAACAAAAATTAAAATACCTAATTTAGAAATATATTAAAAATATTTATATATATTTATATATATATTTATATATTTCTAAGACCAAGCTATTTGTTTTAAGGAGTCATGTTGCTGTTGTGGCTCTAAACACATTTTGTTTAGCTGCACTAAAGCTAAAAATGACTCTTAGGGTTTTAAAGGTAACTGATTGTTGGTCTCACAGAAAAAAATCAGATTTATTTAAATTTTTATTTCTTTTAAGAAGACGAGCTGTTTTTATTCAAACAAATGAATTTAGGGTTGAGTTTAGATGGGCTGTGAGAAACGCATGTGGGATAAAGAAACCCAGAACATGAACTGAAGTGTTAGTTGAAGTTAGATCAATGCTCGTACAGTGACAGGTAACACACAGAATTTATATCAAAAAAATATACAAAAAAATCTGGAATAGTTTATCACATTAAAAATTCGAATTTCTATTGTTTTTGTATGAATTATATTGAAATTGTTTTTTGTTTTTTTTAATAGTTGAAGTACATAAACGAAAAAAATGCATTTAGTTGAGATTTAGGAACCAAACAAATGACATTTCAGTTTCAAATTAAGCTTTGAAGAATCTCTATGTAGTGTCTGATAAGTCTATTTTTCTAAATTAAAGCTTTAACTACAAATTTCATTTGTTTAAACAATCTTTACCTTCACAATTTTGATTTGAAAACATGCTTCCCCATGTAAAATAATAGAGATCATCATTTTGTATTGCCCTTCTGAGCCAACATTTCATTAACTACGTTACGGCTGCAGTTGTAGCTGCAGGTTGTTTTGCAATTATCTTAGCTTCACATACCTATGGACAGTTTTACCCATTCTTCTTGGCACCTCAAGCGAAACAAGAATTTTCTGGTTATGACATTTCATATTTCTCAAGTGCAAAACTCCCCAGAAGTCCTCATAGTTCCCACTGAAGCGTGTACATCACATAATTGTCAGACACCACAGAAGAGAGCGGTGTTGTAGCTTCTTCTGGTCACAAAACAAGCGGCAGGAACTCTAAAACATGGGCCATTAAACATGTTGTAACTCATGCACATATATGTTTTACTGCAATTTACAAATCTCAATTAACGTTAGAGTTATTAATGAGGAGCCAGTTATTACTGATTTGGAGAATAGTCATTTCTGTGTGACCAGAGAGATGGCCTCATGGGCTTGTAAGCGCTGCCAACAGCAGGACATGGTCCTGCTGAGAAGCCTTAAAGGCTCCTCAGAAGACTTGAAGTACAGCCAGAAGCCAGGAGGACGCCTGGTTGGTGTCAGACACTCTCCTTTGTTTCTAAAGCTGGGACTGAACATCCCACAGAGTCTCACCGGCTTGGCTAGTTTTTCGGGGTTTGACGTGACATTCTGCCCCCCGGTCCATTTGCCCTCCCTGGCTTTCTAATATCGAGCTGTTTGTGACAAGCAGAAGGTGAAGCTGTTGGAGTCTAAATGAGTGCTTCTGTCTTTTTTTTATTTCTTTTGAAGCCTCACATGTTTTAAAGGTAATCGTCACCTTAGTCTTTACATAGAAAAACAGAGACTTTATGGCTAAAAGATCCGATTTCTCTGCACTGATCGGAGCCCTCCATGTTATGAAGGATATTTCTTGAATACAATATTTGAGCATAAAGTCTCTGTTTGGTCAAATGAAAGCGAAGTCTGAGAGTACACAACTCTAGACAAAAGCATACAACTTTATTAATGTGCAAACCAACAGAGCCAGTAGAAGATTTTCTAGCTGTTAAAAACATGTTAAGGGTTGTCGAGGTCTGCTTTGTACAGTATTTCTATATAAACGCTTTCATTTGCAACAATTCTCTTTGCATTAAACAATGCTAATCATTATCTGCTAATGTTTTGTTAAAATATTTAATACCTTTTTAATTTCTTCATTATTTTAAAAAAAAGGTTTGAATCGTTGTTGTTTTTTTGTTTTTTTTCTACATTAGTCCCTAAATATGCATACAATAATTTCACATACACTCATCACGGCCATAAAAAGGATTTTTTATCAACCTCTTTAGTTGTAGTTTATATCTGTGGCGGATTTCCTCTAATGGAAAGTGTTAAAAATTGTACTTAGATGCCTAAAAAAAAATGCATACATCCTCATTAACCATGGATTAAAACTTTTTTATCAAGCTGCAAGTAGTTCAAGATTTTGTAACTGTCAACAACCTTCTGGCAAAACTTTGTTGAGTATTGAACCCCTGTTATTGACATCTTATTTGAAAAGGTGAACATTCAATAATTTTCTCAGGAAACAAAAATAAAAAGGATCCGGCCTTGCCAAGAGCTAAGCTTGGTCTCGTTTATCTATTTAATGAACTATTTTGATATGTTTTTTTGGGGATAATTTTCCTACTGGAAGTTACAGTTTTGTTCTAATTTTATCCATAAGCTCACAACCGGACCACCTCGAAAACCTTTAAATCACTTCTGGATGGAAATTTGAAATAAACATGCTTAAAGTGTGATTTCTACCCGCAAATCTAATCATGCTGCCTTTTAAATCAGGTTTAACTTTGATGTGCTTTTTCAAAAGCCACAAAATCACCTCGAAGTTGTCCAACAATGTGAAATAGCATAAATGCAACCTGATGAGCTTATTAAAAGTGTCCCGCTTCATTTCTTTGGTTAACATCCTCTCAGTTGATGGTGAAATGAAACGAGCTTTTCTTCTCACAATATGTGAAACCTTCCTGGCACTGTAGCTGTAGGGGGAATCACATTTAAATCTAAATAAGCAGATTTTAATGGACAGTCTGCTCTCGATCTTCGAGTGAAGCGTTAAAGAAAAACACTGTTCTGAACTTTTGGTGCAGAAATCACGGTAACTTAAAGGGGATCTTACTCTTGCTATTATTGTTCTGTGGAAGAATGTCTCCATCTAAACTCAGGAAACTATAAAATCTTCCACTGAAAACACGAAGAAAAGAGGAGTTTGTTTAAAAAAACAAAACAGGGGGTGAGTGACAGAATTTGTGCCAAATGAGAAAAGGAGGCAGGATAAAAAGGAGTATTCATCTTCCGGCGGTACTTTACAGACTTTTAAAGGACCTCTTTCTGGAGCAGCTGCACCTCCGTTCCCTTTCAGCCCAAACTCCTCCTCACTCACAAATAACAAACGCCGTCAGGGAAGCTGGTCGGTTCTCCGGAGCCAGCCAGCGTTGTTTTTTCCACATGGCCAAAGCTTGTGAATGAAGAGGAACTGAAATGAATCCATCCAGGTGTCGGTGACTGTTTGGAAGGGTGCATTAGGTTACAACTGAAGAAATGTGATGGTAGTTTCACTCCACTGTTGCAGCGCTGATGTTTGTCTTAATCAAAGAATGCCTGCAGGGTTTTATGTAACCCCCTGCACCTACTACCTTGTGCAGATGACATAAATTAGAGAAGACGTGCTAAAAGCATTTTTTTAGGGTATGCACATATAAAACTCACGCCCAGTTGTTTCCATTTTAATTTTCCTTGAGTCAAAATAATTAGTTATTCAATATTTGCTCATTCCTTGTAGGTTTTCCAGTTAAAACAATTGTTCTCCATAAGATGGTGTTTATTTTAATGAATGAGCTTCTAGCCGACCTTTCTTTCTGCTCAGGTTTGCAGTGGCAGGTTACAACATGCTAAAAGGCTCTAAGGCACATCTGTCATGATTCTGCATGCGGGCTATTTTCACTCAAGGACCCAGAACAGCATGTCACTTGTTGAACATCTGGGTAGATTGAGAGTGACGGAGCAAATCGAAAGCGTGTAGAAGCCCTCATCTCTGTATACTATCGTTTTTTCCCCTTAGATCGTTTCTCTTTTATGAGGGCAGAAGTTTTTGTTTGTTTGTTTTTTCTGCTTATACAGGTACATGAAAAAAATGTCCTCTAAATATAACATTTATCACATTATGACCAAAAAATCTAGTTATTGGGATTCGTTGGACTAGAGCTGCTGAAACTATGTCATAATTGTGAAGTAGATGGAACTTTTTTTTTTTTCCTTGAATTTTAGTCATTTGTTTACATTAGACGGGAACCTTTCCATCGGGTTGTACGACAGAAGGTAAACCTCTCCATCAAGTCAATATTTTTGAGCCCCTTAGCAGGTTTGCTTCCGGTACTGCTTTTTTTTTTTTTTAGTATCCACACAGCTTGATGCTGCCATCACCATGTTTGATAGGGCTTTCTTTCAATGATGGGTCTCTTCCTGAGACTTTTCCATAAAGGCCTGATTGGATTACCCTGCTAACAGTTACCGCAGTGACAAAATATCGTAAGGGGAGCTGTTTCCGCTGGATTTTTAATAAGGAGCATC
>JAVLVB010000251.1:1514482-1536023 GCA_032876305.1 Orestias chungarensis | reverse complement strand
AACCGCATAATTTTTTTTAAACTTTTTTTTTTTTTTTTTTTTTTCTGCTTCTGCTGTTTCTCTTCTTCTTTCACCAGCTGTTTAAAAACCAGCTGCCTATATGCCTGTAGGGTTGACAGATTGATGGTGTCTGAAGAGATGCATCTTTCTTCATTTAGTTCAGTGTTATCATAAGACTAAAAGGCAGGGGAGGGATTGTTAATTTTGGGCGTTTTCAGTGATCTCATTTCTTTAGAGATACTTTGGTCAGTTCAGCTGAGCATTGAATAACCGTATTCGCTTTATTCATAATATTTAGTTTTTTTTCTTTTGTAATTGGTTACAGCGGTAATTATATTGACTTTTAAAATTAGCCGTGTTTTGTGATTTCCCCTTCAGCATGTCTGGGAAAGGCTGATACCTATCCCTGTAAGTTAAAACTCCCAATCAAAGAAGTTCCAGCTTTCTCTCCTCCCCCTGTTTAAAATGTCGCCTTTCGGACAGAAATTGTGTTGCTTGATTTAGCTCGACAGGAGACCACCAACCGTGCACCAGGAATGTTTGTTTTTAGCTTCTTTTTTTTCCCCAAATATTTCTCTCCTCCTTTTTTGCCCCGTCATCTCAACCCCGCCCCGTCTGTCTCACCACCTTTTGTGTTTTTAACAAATCATTAGCAGGTTACGCCGTGGTGGGACGCTGCTTGGCACCGTCTACGAGGGGGCGCTGACAGGGTTAGAGTCAGAGGCAACAGAGTTCAGCGGGTCGGGTCGGGCGATTCATTCTGGCTAGTGGCAGCGGGACAGAGATGAGGAACGGCGGGTGGGAGGGGAGGCTATGAGTGAGGGGGATGTTAGAGGGTCATGAGGGCAAAAATGAGAGTTTGGCCAGTGTGTCATGCTGAGCAGATCCAGAACCCTCTGGCTGCCAGCTTAAGGTGTTTGCATTGCCATTAGCTTCAACTCTATTTATTTTCAAACCTGCGGCTGCAGCGCCACTTTGTCTGAAATGCCTTTTTTTGGCAGGGAAATGCATTAGGTCATTGACCATCATTGGCGACAAAGAGTTTCTCTCATAAACACGGTTAGATGTGTTGCACCGTGGACTGTGGTTTTAGAGTCGGGTTTCGCAATAAGATGATGGAGTTTTAAGACTTGAGATTGGAAGTCGGGGCGTTGTGGTCCGCGTCGGCTCCCTTTTCACCTTGAAAACCTGAGATAAAAAGATAAAAGGTACCCAGTCTTAGAGGTGATGCCCATAAAAAGCTCTGCCGTTGGTTCTCAGGGCTCACTCGAAATGCAATCCTGTAAAAATATTTTCTCCTCATTAACCTGTCATCCGTGGAGCCTTGACGCGGAGCCAGGCGCGGGAGTGCTGGACAGAGTGGGCTTGGTGGAAGGAGTTGTGGCGGTTGTCTGGAGGCCCGATGTGGGGGGAAAGCTTACCAGTCTGTGTGCTTTATTTGAAGGTTTATTTGAAAAGGCCGCAGTGGGCCCCAAGTGTTTAAACAGCAGCAGTGTGCATAAATCCTGCCAAATGTACACCTCAGACGATTTGAGGATACTCTGTCACACAAAATTCATATTACTTGAGGCTCTTGGAAAGCTCTCTGTAAATCTCATAGATTTTTTTACATGACAACTACAAACTTTAGTGTATTCTCTTTTCATTCTATTATATAGATCAGGGCTTTCCGGTCCTTGGCAACTTCTGTTTGCAATTTCTAGATGCTCCCTTTCTCCAACACACTTGAATCCGTTGCCTGAAATCACTTATTGGCATATCTGAAGATAGCTTCAACATAATAAATCAGGGGTGGGCAATTCCGGTCGTCGAGGACTGGTGTCCTGCAGGTTTTAGATGTGGCTCGGCTTCAACAAACCTGAGTCAAATAATCAGGTCAGTAGCACAACTCCAGACTACTTGACTTACACTGGGGAGGTGCTTCATTCATCTGATTCAGGTGTGGTGGATCGGGGATAAATTTAAAACTTCCAGGACACCGGATCTTGAGGACTGGAGTTGCCTTCAATAGATCATCATCATGAATTGTGATACGGGAGAAGAAAAAGTGTGTAGTGGAAACCCTTTTACTCTGCATTCAGAAATCGCCTCTTAAACAATTTCCCAGTGTGAAAATCAATCTAAGCATAAATCAAAGGGGCTCAGAGGTGAAGGAGTAGGTGATAAAACAATATCTCAGCCTTCCAGAGCTGTGATCAATTTATCATCTGATTATGTGGTACCACAAAGAAAATCTACAAGTATATAGCTGTGCACCTTTTTAGGCAAGCCAATCAAGTAAAGTACGACCCAGAGAAGCAGCCAGGAGGCACCTGGTAACTCTTGGAGGACCTGCTCAGATCCACACCTTAAATTGGGACAACTACTAATCACAAATCTGGCTCTGTAATAAAGTGCCATTAAAAAAAAGAAGCTATTACGATTACTATCACTTTAAATGCACAATTCGTACATATGAGAGTGACAGCATCATGCTCTGGTGACGCTTTCTTCAGCAGGAATGGAGAAACAGATGTTTACTCTATACACTTTGGTTTAGGTTGGTCCTCCTGCAGGATAATCCATCAGGACTTTAATAAAGCTGAATGGTGGTTCTAAAATATTTAAACAGGATGGTATAAAGCACTTAATTTGTACAATAGTTTGACTTAGGACCCTTCCACTTCACAGTTATATACTACTCATTAGTTGTAGTCTAATGAAATATTGCTGTATGTAAGGATTTGCAAGGCCTTGTTTGTATTTTTACAGATAGGTCTTAAGTGTCTGAAGTGAAACGTAGTTTGCTTGGACTTGTCTTTCAGTTTCGCCGACCATTTGTCTGCTCGGCCCTCCGCTCTGTTTGTCTTGCTGCATCTGTGAGCAGCACTGTTTACGTGCGTCCGTCAGCAGCCAGAGGTCACGTAGCCAGTCCCTACCCCCCACCATATTCTAACAGAAAGTATGTGTGTCAACATGTCGTGGCTGATAAAGGGGGTGCATTGTGAGAGCTGTGGGTTTAGAAGAGAGTATGGATGTAGGGATCGGTCTCTGTGTTTATTGCTTTTTGACAGAGATTGGCTCAGTTTGACCCAGGGTCAGGTTAGCTCTCTCTGGCTTTGGGCCACACTAGGCCTCTTTGTGCTCTCTCTTAGTTCAGGTCTGTCCTGGAGGACAGCCAGCTGAACAACATACTGCAGTAAGATCACAAATGTAGCACGTTGACCTCAACATCAGCTCGGGTCAAATGACAATTACTTTCTCTAAGAACTTGACCAATAGCCAGTTCTGATAAACCATTCCTATCATTATTGTCTTCAAGCTATATTTGCTTTGTTATACAAAAAAGCTATTTTTAAGCGGTTGTTGGCAAAGACAAACAGAGCAAAGTTTTCCTCTGTTTGTTTTTGAGTTTGAGTTTTGCAATTCAATCTGGAAAAGCCACTGTGCTTAAAGTACTGCAGTTTTACCAACAGATGCTTTTTCCTTAAACAGGTTTATCTGAGCTGATAGGAAAGTATCCAAGTGCTACTTATCTGTGTTTCAGTTGGTAGGACTGTTGCTTTTCAGCAAGAAGGTCCTGGGTTTGAATCCCGGTCTGGCATCTTTCTGCATTTGATTTGGTTCTCTTCGGTAGACCTGCACAATATATAACAAATATATCTTCATCTGTATGTTACCGTAGTCTCCGCAATATTCAAAGTAGAAAGGGCCGTTTGGAACGCAATAATTGCTGGTCAATATATGACAAGTCTTCAGAACTTATATTTTACAGACCGATCTAATATTTAGACTCTTGGACAGAGTCTCAGGAAAACCGATAGTAGGAAATGAAGATGAAGAAAAAGGAACAAAAGTTTAAATAACCCCTGAAATTGTCATTTTAATAAGGTTTTCTAATATCATACAGACTGCTCTTGCGTTACTCTGGTTCCAACCTAAAGTCCAAAACTATGACTATTGGGTTGATTGGTCTTTCTGGATTTTGTGTGTGGGTCGTTGTTTGAACTGTCGTACCCCGCCTCTCGCTCAAGGAGATAAGCATGAGATCCCCCATGACCCTTCAGGGATAAGCGGTGGACAGTGGATGGATAAAAGTAAATTATTCTGCCCTCTTTAATGGCAGGCTGTTAATAAGGGAATTTGATGTTTATACTAGTAAAACAACACTTTTATTCAGTTTAAAATGTATAAGAACTTAGTAAAAACCGTTGTGCAACTAGTGATCTCTCCTCCTGTTTTTTATAAGCCTTCAAAGCTGCCAATCTAGATCAGAACAGCCCTTATCCTCCTTTCCTAGAAACGTTAAAGGAAATCCCAAATCGTTTCTTGTCAAAACAAGTAAGCGTGCATGAATTGACTAATTTCCAAACCAAATCCAAAGGACTTATACTGCTAAATTGTAAAATGGTAAATGAATGAAATAACCAGCATTCTTTAAAAAATAATCCAACAAACAAATCAAAGTGGCGTTTTATCATAGTTTGAGTGCTGGGATATTTTTCTTTGACTAACGACAACTTGAATGACTGACTGAAAGGGATTTCCCGACTAATGTTTGACAATAGTTGCCTTCGCAAAGACCACATTGTTTCTAAGAATTGATTTAATTGATCATTCTTCTCCTGCAGCTCCATTTATGGGTCTGATTGATTGCTTTACTCCTAAATTAGAGGCATGAGCGTGGGGCGTGGGGTCCCCTTTTAACAACGTACAAAAGAAAACATCACAGAAATAAGTTTTAGGGAAAACACAAATGAAGGGAGGAGCTAAAGTGACTGTGAAGGGTTTTAATTTATTAATAAAATTCACTCTGACAACAACTCTGCTGTCTTTATGTGTGGTCTGAAGAAAATGAGAGGGAAACGATCATAACATCTGCATGGTATTGTGTAACTGTTTATTAAGCCATCTGTGTTTATTTAGTTCGGATGATTGAGGTTGTGTAATTGTTTGGATCGGGGCAGCTTCTTTTTCAAATGATGTTGAGCAATTTTAACTCTCTTGTTAAAAGTTTAGTTTACTGGAAAATCTGTCCTGTAGCAGATTGCTCCCCTGTAAACACTGACAATTTGCTTACTCACCTACAACCACACAGCAAAACATCCCATTCAGGGCAAATCTCAAGCCTAAAATCTCTGCAAAATGATTCAAGCTTTGTCAGAATGGAAATAGAGAATATAAAGTCTTTCAGGTACTTATTCAAGTTTTCAATTGAGCTTAGATCTGGACTTTGTCTATGCAGTCTGACATGAATACGTTTCAATTTGACCATTTTTACGGAAGCTTTATATTTCCTTAGGGTTGTTATCCAGATAGAAAATATACATCAGAGTCCAAGTCTAAAGCCCTCTGCAACCTTTAACAGCTTTTCCTCCAGAATCCCCACAGCATGATTCTGCCACCAGCGTGTTTCACATTTGGGAGGCTGTGTTCAGATTGATGTGGCATCAGAACTGACATTACATTTTTGATTTTCAAAGGAGAAATTTGGATTTCGTCTTATTCCTTTAGCTGCTTTTCATAGAATAATTGTAATTGTTTTTCCAACAAAGTAGCACTAAAAGTACTTGTAATATAGTTATACTTCTATTTGTCCTGTTATAATAATGTTAGAAAGTTACATTTTACACAAATATCAACCAACTTTCAAAAACAATATATCAGTCATGTTTTTTCAAATGGTTTTGTTCTTTAGCTTGAAATAAAATGCTGATTCTCAAAAATTCCTTGTTTAGATGTTTAAAACTATGAGCTGTTGATCTTCATTTAGCATTTTCAAATCTAAACTAATTTAAACAGTCAGCACTAACTACTGAGTCTAGCTGTGTAAATCTCCACCAAACATTGCTTACAACTACAATTTCAGATCCCTTCTTTCATCTGCTTCTAATTTTCTCTTTCCTCCTCCCAGTCTCTTCATTTTTCACACCTCTCATGATTGCCAGGGCACTTTGTACTCAAGCTCCTTCTTGCTCAGTTCTTTTTCCTAGACTTCTGCCTCCAAATAATTTAGCCTTTGAGAGATAGTCAGTCAGTTATGTCCCATTTATATCTGCATGGAGATAGCAAAGGAGTGTGGAGTGGAAAGAGAGATTAGACAGTTTGGAACAAATACACAAAAACGTTACTATGGACCAAAGCCGTCAATTACTAAGCAGGTTTGTGATTATTTATAGAAAGTCTGGCCCTTGTACGGTATTCATATTCTTTCTAAGAGGGTTTTTGCGGGTTTGGTTGACCTATTTGAGTTTGGGGTTTTTAGTGCCTCAAAATCAAAATTTGTGTTAAAATACAGATTTTTACTTCATTCCAACTGAAAGCAGTATTAACAGTATATATGTTTATTTGCCTTTACCTGTTGGTAGACCCCACTTATAACTTATTTAAAACGCAATACAGAAAATCTGTTAAAATCAAAACACGAATTTACAAGTTAGGCAGTCTTTTTAAGAAATAGATTTTTATTTCTTTGAACTCTGGGGAAAAAAAGCAACCTTTTAAGGTGCAATAACACAAACTGAACACATAGTTACACAGAAACAGTAAACGAGACAACACATCAGCCCCATGTAGCACATGTCGTTCAACCACTGGGCTGTACAGTGCATGAGGAACAGAGTTTTACTTTGTGTGTGTTGCAGATATACTTCTTGCACTTGACACATGGGTCCTGTGTTTTTCTGTCTATCTTTGGTCCGCACAATTCACACCGCTTCTTCTTGTTGTTGGTGTTCACAACCTAGAATAATAAAAAGATCAGCGATTTTACTAAAAACATGGCATGGCATGAGTGCCAGACATGTACTGCAACTGCATCACACACTTAACTCAGGGTCTGCAGATTGTGGTACTGTGAATGGGGCATTCTCCTCCTGAATCCTCCTCACGATGGCTGCACAGGCTCGGGTTCTGGGGACATGTTGCCTTTCCTCTATTTGTGGCCTCACCAATGCCTTCCTCTGATCCTCGAAAAAGAGACGTCTCCTCTGGGTCTTCCCTCTGTTCCACTCTGGGTTCAGTGCCATCCAAATGACAAAGGCGTTGTAGGCTGAGATGTCCAACATGTCAAGAAATATCACCGGTGGCCAGCGTAGAGTCCTCTGTTTGCAGTTGTAGGCCGTCCCCAGCTTGTCCATGTTGTCTACCACTCCTTTTATGGCATTATAATCCATGATTATCTTTTGTGTGTGAGGCTCCTGGTCACAGATTCTCACCATGGTCAGCTTCCTCTTTAGGAGCTCCTGTCCTAGCTTGTGTGAGGTAACAAAATTGTCGCATGTGATGGTGTGTCCACTGAGTCCCTGAGACATGTCCAGGACAATTCCCATTCCCTGGTTTCTCCCTGAAGCTCCTCCATCAGGTTTCCCTGTGTAGACTTGTAACTTCCAAGTATAGGGGGAAGTGGAATCACAGCCAGCCCAGATGTTTGGCCCAGGGTTGTACATCAGAGGGAGGCCCACACTGTCCTGATGGCAGCGAGTTTTTCTCTCCGCCGTCACGCTGGTCTGTCATCTTGGTTATTAAAGCAGATAATCCTGGAAATGATTTTTAATGTTTTTTAGAGACATTGTTGCACGCAAAGTTTCTCTGCCAGTTTCTGCTTCCCAAAGGGATTCTGCGGATTTCCCTTTCGACCTAAACACTCCAGCTAAGATAAGAACCCCAAAGTAGGCATGTAAATGGGTTTGGTTTTTTTCCTTCCACCCCTCTCGAAAAAACACGTCTTCTTTCTAAATTAGTGCAATCAAGAATAATTTTCTAGATGGAATCTGGGATGAAAAGTTTAAAAGAAGACTTGATGTTCTTTGTGTGATTAGCTGCCATCCGTGTTGGCCCAGGTTGCATCCTTATTACATTAGCTGCCTTAATTCATAGGCACATTTCTTAGGCGAGAGGACCATTCAATTTCAAAAACAATTTACATCCATGTTTCCACACTTGGTCCATGCTTAATTTCTTGTTTTGGTCCTGGGGCTGGCTGCTGATGGCTTGGTCCTGGGGCTCATCTTCTTTTTGGAACTGGCTGATGCTCAATCTCATCCTCTTCTCATCCTCTTCTTCAGAGTTACTGACAGACTCTAGATTTTCAGAAATGTGATCCTGACATTCTGACTCTCTGAATCTTCTCCCTCTACATCATCATGAAAAATGTCTCTCTCAATCAATTCCAGGGCCCTCTCCACAGACCCCCTTTTGGCCATCTTGATCAATGGTGATAAGAAACCACTCTGGAAAATCTATATTTATAGTGCCCCACCTCATATTTGTAGCATATAGAGTGTGAGAAAATAAGAGCAGACAGTGTTGATGCTTAAACTTTCTCAACAATGTTGCAAACATGCATGGGTGCAGAAACAGAAAACTCACATTTACAGCCACTCTTTCTCTCTATGTCACACTCTCTCATGCCTACACGTACTAACAGCAGGCCCAGACAGGAGTCGAACAAAGTTTAGGTACACAGAACATCAATTTCCATACTTCTATTATCCCTGGGTAGAGTGGAACCGAACCCCTTCTATGTAATAGAAATGTGTAAGCGGGGGGTGTTTAGTAAAAATGAATGTTCTTCAACGAAAATGAGCCAAGGCCAGTGAGTCTACGTTTGACAAATTTATTTATTGTATAATTTTTGTTTTAGCAAAAAGTGAAAACGGGTCCCACAGACCCGAATGTCATACACTATTAATTTGCGGTAATGAGTCACTTCAAGCTCTAATCTATTATTGGTTCATAAGATGTACACACCTGAAGGTTAGATTTCAGTTTTTACGTTTATAAAATGAAAAAGGAAAGCTAGGGTATTTCACTTATTACAACAATAATAAATATTATATTTTAGTTTAAACTGTAGTAAATTTTAAAGAACTGAACTGAACTTCTGATATTTTATATCTTTTTAACCCAGCAAAATACATGGATAATCCGTTTGTGAATTTCTTCTTTTATCGTCTGCAACCAAATAATATATATATATATATTTTTTTTAAAGCAAATATTATTTGCATTTAAACTTTGTTCCATTGGTATTGACAAATGGAGTCTGGTTAAATAATCCTGTGCGAACTAAGAGCTGGTTGTTAAAAAAGCCAAAAAATCTGTCACAAATCATCTGCAAAAGCAGAAGGGCGTTACAAGATCTTGATGAAAAATTTAGAGAAGATATAAGTGTTTGTCTGTCACAACTAAAGAGGGTGCTATTTTTTCGTTCCAAACCACAAAAAGCCGAGTTCTTTCACTCTCTCGCCTTTCAAAACTGAGGAATTGTGTGTTTTGGTTTGGTTCATACTTTTCCTCCAAACCTCGGACAGTAAACCGAAGGTATAGGCCTGTAAAAATCCGAAAGGCAAATGTGGGATGTTTTAAGCTTAGCTGAGTTTGTACATTTCCCCATTATTTCTCTGTTGAGAGGATCTATGTTCACTTCTCCAGGTTTGCAGTTCCTCTTCCAAAGCATTCCTGCTCACATTTAGCTTTTGCAACGTATAGCAGGTATTACGTGTCTCGCTGTGTTTCTACATGCAGCCAGGTGTGCATTCATCATATTGATTGTATGTCTCATTGTTTGAAGAAGTCTATAGAAAGGAGGCAGAGTGTGAGATTGTTGGGGTAATCATGCCGACATTTGTTGAAGGCTTGCAGCTTGTTGGTACTAGAATAGGGTGTTGTGTCTGTTGTTGGACACAATTCCTCTGTTAGCTCTGTTAACACCTGTTAGCAAAGTATATCTTTTTGCTCTTTTCTGCTTCTCGCAACCATATTATCCACTTTTACTTAGGTTACGGTAATTCTCTTTAACTGAAGCGTACCTCCAGGGAAAATTGGGTACTACAGTGGATGGCTCTTGTAAGCTCAACTGGCTCCTCTTATTGTGAAACAGTCCGTTAATAATTTTACAGGATAATTATCTGGAAAGGTACTGATACTTTGTTTTCTACTAAGCTCCTGTAGTTAAATTCTCCATGCTTCAAGATAAACCATCTAAGGAACGAACCCAGGAAGCCTCTATGAATAGCTATACTCTGAGCTTACTCCAAATCTTCAAGGCAACGAACTTGCACCCTTCAAACCAAGCTAACTTTAGCGTCTTCCATCCGACATCTCCTTTTTGTCATGACTCATACTGAAACAATCTTCAAAAGACATATTTATTTGTTTGTTTTGCCATGTAGTCTGCTATTACAAACATATTTCACTTTTTATATGACTCCTTTAGATTAAAGCCTGTAAAACAAATCTCATAGTGGTTTCTAACCTAATCAAATGAGAAAAAAACTAACTAAGGACCTTTTTCTTAACTCCATGTCGAATTATTTTAAATAATATAATCTTTGATGGTATTATGTTACAGTATAACGATATCTCGACGTTGACTGCTGTTCTGTTTGAGGTCGGGATTCGCAGGTAAACAAAAGCCTTCTTCGGTCATAATTTTAAGTCTCGTCATCAACGTAAATGGTGAAGAAATAAAACTCCACTCAGTTTATTTAGATGGTGCCAACATACGATAGATATTTAGGGGCATCTTTCAGGAAAAGACATTCAGTGTCTATACAGATATATGTAGTCAGTGAAATCCATATGTTCTAGTTCAATCCTTGGTATAAAGCCAAATCTTCTGGGTATTTGGCTTAGAAGAACAAGGAAGACTGCTTATAATATAGCCTCAGATACTAACTTGCTGAAAACTGTGTTTTTTCCGGACATGTTTACTTCTCTGTTGACCTTTCTGTCCTGTAAAAAGACTGTCCTTGTTTTTTTTTGCTGCATATAAAAAACAGGGAGCTTATTCTCTCCCCTTGTTTAGCCCCACTGATAAATCAGTCAAACTTAAGAGGGTTTGTATACATTACTTCCATTGGTGGTATTTCCTTTTGTATTCATTATTTACGGTTCATTTCGACAACTGTACTTTGTGTTTACTTACTCGGCACTTTCTGACCTCAGCTGTGTATGAAAGCCCGAGGAACGCCTGAGTCTTTGTCCTACAGTTTGCCATCATATAAACTCGCCGATTTTGTGTGTGCTGAGGCAGCACAGCAGCCCTGTTGCAGGCGCCTGCTTGTTTACAGAGCTCTTTCTGCAGTTTGTATTTGTTTGGAGCCGCATGATAGAACGCAGGGCTCCGATAATGGCTCCTCCTGTGCCTCGTTTCTGTCCGTTCACCCCACCCCCCTCCATTAAGTAACCCCCCCCCATCAACCCCTTGCCTTACGCCTTGCAGCTGTTTTCGTTCTGTTTGATGTACTTTCTATCCAAAATGTTAGTTCAAATACAGACTTGTACCAATTTTTGCAAGTGGTCAGTTTACAACATTACAAGCCTTGAACTGTGAAGGGTCATTGCTAGTGTGTGTGGAAATGGTCTTATCAGTGTTATAACAAAGGTTCATCACACTTTGACTAAGTGTGTCTTAGCTAATTAAGGCAAGGCAAGTTTATTTGTATAGCACATATTCGTGTACAAGACAATTCAAAGTGCTTTACATAGGAAAAAGAGCAGAAAATGAAACAATAAAATCAACTTTGAATTTAAAAGAAATTAAATACAAATAAAATAATAATAATAATAGTAATAATATTCTCAATTGCTGTATGCACAGTTAAATAAGGCTATTTTCAGCCTGGATTTAAATAACGGCAGAGTTTAAACCTGTCTCACCTCTTCAGGTAGACTGTTCCAGATTTTAGGAACATAAAACTGGAAAGAAGCCTCCCCTTGTTTGGTCCTGACTCTGGGCATCAGCACGAGGCCACTAACTGAGTCTGGGCTGGTTCATATGGCTCTAACATGTCAGATATGTACTTTGGGGCTAAACCATGAAGAGATTTTTACACAAGCAAGGCTGTTTTAAAGTCTATTCTTTGAGTGACAGGAAGCCAGTGCAGTGACTTGAGCAATATTTCCTGGTGGAAACATGTACAGATTGAATAAAAGGGGTCCCAACATCGACCCCTGGGGACCCCCTTAGGTCACACCCATTCGATCGGAGACGCAGTTCCCAATTTGAACAAAGTAACACCTGTCCTCAAGGTAGGACTTGAACCAGTTAGGAGCCATACCAGTGATTCCCACCCTGTCTTTTAACCTCTGTAATAAAATCACATGGTCAACTGTATCAAAGGCGGCGGTCAGGTCCAGCAGAACTAGGACAGACACTTTGCCTGCATCTGAGTTCAGGCGGATGTCGTTTGTCACCTTGATCAGAGCTGTCTCAGTGCTGTGGTGGGGCCTAAAGCCTGACTGGAAAGCATCAAACACATTATTAGACAGGAGAAAGTCACTCAACTGTTGGTATACAACTTTTTCCAGCACCTTTCCTAAGAATGGCAGGTTTGATATGGGCAGGTAGTTGTTCAGTACTGTGGCATCCAGACTGCTCTTCTTTAGGAGAGGCTTAATGACAGCAGTCTTCAAGGCCTTTGGGAATATTCCAGTCTGAAGTGAGATGTTGACTAAATGAGCGAGTTGTGGCAGCAAACTGATCAGCACAGACTTTAGGAATCTAGTGGGTAACTCATCCAGTCAACAAGTAGATGGACTCAGGCTGCAGATGATCTCTTCAACTGTTTTATCGGAAACAGGTGTGAAGTGTGTCAGCTCTATATGTCTAACTTCTTGCTAACCCTTCATGCAATTATTTAACAGCAGAACATTGGGGCGTGTTTTAATAAACTCTACTGATTTAAATGTTATCTTACGCTTTTCAGTTTGGTTTGGAAAAGTTTAGATGGTTTAAACGTTTTTCTGGTGTAGAGATTTATTTTAGATAGAGCTAGAGATTTGTTTAATTTTCAAATAATCTCTTATTCTTTATTCGCTCTTATGAAAGCAATGAACATAGTTTATAAAATTTATTCCGCAAGGTTTAGAGGGAACATTTTAGGGCCTAGACTAACCGTCTAGCTATTCATACATTTGTACATTTTTTTTAATTTAAATCATGCAATTTGCTCATCATCATAGATCATTTATGTAAGAGCTGTTTCAGTTTTGACGTCTGATGTTGGTCCAATATCAGCCGAAAAACGAATGTCAGATTATAGCGGCACGCATCAAAAATTTCCGATATCATGATGAATAACAACGGGATCAGTTTCTCTTGTAACTATTGTTGCTAACTATTGTTCATAATTAACACGACTTAATCAAGCCTTTTCTAACCTTCCTCACTGCAAATGTAATAAAAGTCTGTATCATTAATGGTGACATCAAATAAACATCAGTATCAGGCTGTATTGCAGTGAAAAAGGTGGATTGGGACACAGCTAAATTAGTCCATCAAACAGCCTCGCTGTTCGATCTGTACCTGCCTCTTTCTTCATCCATCCATCTATCCATACTACTGTCAAGCCATCCATTCGTTTTTTTTATCTGTCCACCTTTCCATTCACACATCTTACTCTGTTAGCCCTACAGTTTGTGGTCAAAACCTTTATGAGAAATGTAAAATTTTAAACAAAAAAATGTGCTGCAACAACAATATGCTAACGTTGGACTTTTGTCTTCATTTCTTAGGGACAGTACCGACCTGCCGACCTCATCTGTCCAGAAACCTACATTTGGGTATCAATAGAGCGATGCATACCCCTGCTCGACAACTCCCGCTATGCTCGCTTAAATCAGGACAAAGATGCAGGTACAGTTACCAGAGACTGCTTTTGAAAGTATTTCACAGTTTGATTAGAGGAATCAACCCTGTTCTTTAGTATTTATAAATAATTTTTCTACTAGAGCCACTTTTTTTGACAGACATAAATCTTCTTAGATAATTTCTTTTGTTTAAATAAATTGTCTGCTCGATCCTTTTGTCTGTTCAAGTTTGCAGTTTTGGAAATAAATTACTTCTGCATGAATTAAATTTTTCAGTAAATAACGAAATCCCGTTGCTATAAATCCAAGTTTCGGAGAAGCTGGCCTATAACTCATGTTTTCCTCTCCTTAATAATCCAAACAACAAAATATGCATGTGGACAGGAAAGTGGCACTGCTCAGGAGTTATGGGATACGTGAGGAGACAACAAGGCACTTGTGAAAGAGATTGGGGCGGATGCAGATAGTTAGGAAAAAAACACTAAAGGAGGATGTCATATTTTTACTGAAGGAAGTGACAGCAAGTGGTTGTGAAAGCTGTTTTACTGTCGGCACCAAAGAAGAGAAAACACGCATTCATTTTGAGGTTGAGAGGGTCAAAATGAGAAGGTTCCAGACAGAAGCTACTGCTATTCACAATGCTTTTAAAACTTTTTACAGATAGGTCAGTGTAAACAAAAGCGTATAAAATTTCAAAAACGTTGAAGGAATCATACACGAATTAAGCTCCTCGTCCTCCTGCTGTCTTGTTTGTTTTTACCTACAGCTTTTCTTTAGAATGATTTGCCCCTCGTGTCTCGATGCGTCAAATAGGGAGCCGATTATTGTTATGCAACTTATTGTTCAGCTCTAGAGTGAACTGAAAAACACTTTCTCATTTAACCGGCACTGTTCACTTTACTATCACACTTCAAAATGTCACTTTAAAATGTCACTGTAATGGTTCACTTTAATGTTTCACTTTAAAATGTCCCTTTAAAATGTGTATTAATATGTCACTTGCACTCCTAATTTTGATTGCTGCTATGTCCGAAGTACTATATTGTAGATTCTGTGTCAATATTGTTTATTCTGTGGAGTCAAATCACATTTCTCGTATAGTTCTTTATAATTTATAATGTATTATATATTTCCATTCCGATCCTCAATGCTGCTATGTCCGAAGTCCCATATTGTAGATTCTGTGTCCATATTGTAGATTTTGTGTAGCTCAAATCCTAGTCTTGCATAGTTATTATATTCCTATATTCTATTACATTATTTAAAATTGCTATCAGGGTGTAAACTGGACCGGGGGATTAGAATTTCGTCCCACCTCATGTGATGTGATGACAAATAAAGATTCCTTGATTCCTTGGTTCCTTGAAACGTTCCTCAATGGGATTGTGTGGTAGATGGTGGCTCGAGTCCTGTTTCATTGGAGCGCTGATATTTGCGGGAGATAGAAGCAAAAAAACGTCTCTAATCTGTAAAAAAAACTGCAAATGAGACACCCGTAAAATCCTTCAAACTGCCTATTTTAGCAGTTAAAATGCATTAATGGACGCAGAGAAAAAACATATTTTCACTAACATAAAAGCTAAAATGTACAAATTTCTGCTCTCGTGGGTATAGCCAAACAGAATTATGGATAATCAATGCAGCTTCTGAATTCGCTGCTTCACGATGCCAGGCATTAGCAGGGCGAGTTTGCACTTATTTACCGAATAATTTACGTATGTGTTACGCAAAGGTATCCATGGATAACTTAGTCACACTTTACAGAAAAATCCTTGAATACTGTGTGACTCCACTGTGACTCCTGTCCTAATGAGGTGTTTAAAGACGGATAAAGTTTACAGAACAAGTTCATCGCACCCATTACACGTCTGCCGCGGACCACCCTCGAGCATCCCACAGTGTTTAAACGTGATTCCTAATGAAGGTGCGTCCGCGTACACATGCGTGAACCACGTGTAAAGCGCATATGTGGTATCTCTCGAGCGCTCACAATGAGTCGTTTGTTAGTCCGGGAGAGACCTTAGGCCACTCGGCAGCATAAACATCGGTCGAAGTGTGGGACCTACTTGTCTTTTGTTTGGTTCTAATTACATCCTGGAGGAACAGGCTGGAACACACAAACGCAGAGCGGTGATTTATGCGATTTTTATGCAGCGAAATGCTGCATTTATGATCTGTTGCGGCCTTTACCGTTTCTGCCTGTAAAACAACTCTTGTGAGCTTCGTGCTGCTGTGTTGCATCACCCACTCATCACTCCTCAGCCGCCTGTATTCTCCCCTACGTTTCTGCTTTCTTATTACATTTCATATCTTGCCTATCAGCCTGACACTTTTCCCAGCGCCTCACGATGCTTTTAGCTCCTTATCCTGACGAGTGCTAATGTTCCCCATCTGAGTGGAAGCTAACAGATTCGCTTTCGTCTACCCCGGGTGTTTCAAAGGTTTTCATTCCCCTGTTAAATCTTAAATGTTCTTTACTTAGGAATGAATGTGATAAACCAACAGAACCCCCCCCACCCACCCACCCAAAAAATAAAAATAAAATAGAAAAATCGTATTTAGCATTTTTTTACCGTTAATATTTGTAGTTCTATTTTCTCTCCACATTTACAGTCGTGGGTCTTTAAGAGTCCGTCCTCTACCAGCGGTACACGTCTAGATGCTGAAGGTTTGGCCCGCTTGTCTTAGCAGATAGCTTTGGTTAAGCCTGTTCTGGTCGAGTACATCTGCGTAACTGAGCATTCAAGTCTTTCCACAACTTCTCAATCAGATTTAGGTCTGTACTTTGACTAGTTCAATCTAACATGACCTAACCCGCTCCACTGTAGCTTTATCTGTACAGTGGGTTTATGATCATTGCTTTTTTTGTCGTTTTGAATCACGTTGGGACTTTCCATACAACTTCCCTCCAGGTCAAACACTTGATGGATCTTCTCCAGAGCTACTGTGGCCATCTAGGTTGATGGATTGATTAATGCTCTTATTAATGGCTGTCAGTTTAGGTGTCATTTCTCTTCTCTCATCTCTCTTGCTATTGTCAGTGGAAGGTTCCAATGTGTTTCAATGTGCAATAACTCCACAACTTCATCTGCACTGGCGGTTTATTTGCATTGAAAGAATTACTGTATGTTTATACACACAGCTGAACGTCATGTGAAATTTGATATGATTGTATTTCAGGGTCTCAGATTAAAAGAGACCTGTAAACAAATTAGTATTTGTAAACGACTTTAGAACCCTACAATCAATTTGCTTAAAAGTTTTATTTGGTTCGGATACTTTTGAATGGCATTTGGCATTTCTGCATGTTCTGCAGTGGGGAGAGTGTTTTTTTCCTAAGCTTTGAATAAAAGGTTAACCTTGATTTTCAGATTACAAATAAATGGAGCATCTTTACCATTGAGGTGAACATTCTTGGTCAAAAGCAAAGATTTCGAGAGTTTCTTTCAGGTCTCCACAGGGTTCAAACTTTCGGGTCTCCTTGTCAAATAACGAAAACACAACACAACCATCTTGGCCTTTGCTTCTTTTAAAGCAAGCCTTGTTTTGGATCTCCGACATCGGGTCACAGGAAGTGGTCCTAACACAAAGACTCGCTGACATCCATCCGGTATTAAGAACTCTGGAAAGGACGAGGGGGAGAAGCGTGGCGAGGTGTCGGGGCCCCGAACCTCAGACCTGACCCTTAAACCCACCCACGCACCCCCCCTTACCAGTCCTCTTCTCCCTGACCGATGAACTCCAAAAGCAAAGAAGGCGCTGCGACCCCCAGAGCGGCGTGCCCCTGAACGTCCGGCCGGCCTGACAGCAACCGGATCTGTATCCACTCAAACAAAGAGGAAGAGGCTCTGACGGAGACCGAGAAAAAGAAAAGTTGTTTAAGTGAGGAGCGGATGTTTGGGTGTTCTGGAGTAGGAGGGAGAGATGGACCCTCTGTTCAGTGTTACTGCTGCAGTTAATGAAACATCTTAAAGCTGCATCCCGCTGCCCACCGTGTTCTGCATAGTGTTCGCCTCTTAATATCTCCACTGCGCGAATGAGTGCAACTCCACTTTTAAAGTGTCTTGTCACCGTGGTGAGAAACACAGGGAGGCAGACCATCCTTAGCCTGAAGTGCGTCAGACATTTAAATATTTTTACTTCCATCCCCTCGGCTTGCGCTAATCCTTCATGGGCGCGCTGGCGATGGGGGAGTTGCATAACATGTTTTAAAATCCCACACGAGGAAACTTACTGTACGCTCGTTTTCTTCATCGCATCGCTCCACCGTTCCTCAGATTCCTGGCTCAGCTTTTTCTTCCAAGAAGTGGAGCACTAGCTGCATCCCGCATCTCAAGGGGGGCGAATGCAGCTAATAAATAAAATATGAGCTTACAGTGAAGTGTTCAAACTCCAGCTAAAGGATAAAAACACGTTTGTGGACGCTGGAGTTTAGTCGGCCATGTCTTCTGTGTCTCCCACGCCTTAAACGTCCCAAAAATGGATTCTTGCCGCTCTTTTTCGAAAAGGTGCTGTTCAGTTTGTTTTGTCGGTCTCTCTCGAAACCCATATATCCTAGCAGGTCTCACCACCGTCATTTCTCACCTCTATCTTACCCTGCCTGTAATTTAACAGAACTATTGGTGAAGCTTTAAGTAAAAACCAGTTCTTGTTTGTGGTGGATCCATTAACCCAGCGAGGTGATGTTGCTTGGTTTTGTGTCTTAGTAGACCAAACCGTGGGGGTCCTCAGGAGTTTAACAATTGCTGTTAACGCGATAATAAAAGGAGTCTTTGTTTTCTGCTCATGCTCACAGAATAACATGCGCTCTTCTTACCTGTTGCGGAGTATATTTGGGTTTGGTTGGCTCGGCAGGCGCTCCCTGCTGTGCCCTCCTCCTCCTGTGGGCGGCAACTGTTAGCAGCTTGGCTCAGTCTCTTTCTCTTTCTCCTGGAGCCAGTGGTTTGACTTGGGGGTCAACATTTTTCACCCTCTTTGTTTCCAGCGGACTCGCCAGAGAGCCGCTCGAAGCTTCTGAACTCGCTGACTCAGACATGAAGGTACGGCAAAGCCAGATCCCCTCCAACTGCTTCTCAGAATAATGAGGCGTTCTTGGCAAGGCACTAGTAGGTTAATTCAAATGAGCGAAGAAAAATGGGGACCAATCTTTATAGGGGTAAGATGAGTCAACAGTGATGCTGATTTATTTGGTTTTGTTTTTTAAATGTGCTTTATTTTTCTTTTCGGTCTAGGAGATGCTCAGGCTGTGAGGGATTTGGGCAGAACTCGGGTGCTTAACAGACGGGCCGTCATGCCCTACAGCATCTACAAACGTAAGGGCTCCAACGACGAGGCCGTGGTCCAGCAGTACGCCAGCTTGGTCGGTCAGAACTGCGCGGAAAGGATTTTGCTGTACCGCTCCTGAAGTCGGAGTGTCGACACCTCTACCCCCCATCTAAGATATCACCCGGTGTTCTCATTTGTCTCTCTGTGCTTACTCCAATACATGCAGTATCATTGAGAAGCTAATTGGATTCAGAAAGCAAAACTTTGCGAACGGAGCGACAGACTGCAGGGGTTTCTTTCTGTTCTTTTTGATGATTATTGCTCACAGCTAACAAAAACACAATACATTTTCTCATAACATTCATATTTCGTGAGACCACAAATATGAAGCAGAGGTTTCCAGTTTCTTAGGATTCATTTTTGTATTCATTCTACGTACTTTAATGTCACTCTATTTTTGATTTGCCACAACTAGACCGACAAGCTTCAGGCTTTTGTAATGAGAAACCGCAGATAAATGCACAATTATACAGAAAAGGGAAATGGGCAATTTTACTTTTATTTAGGGCTTACTTTTAAATCAGGGTTTAAAATTTGACCTGTGCTTAAACAAAAATATTTTTGAAACAATACTATCACAAAGGTAGAGAAAAGTTGTATTCTTTGTCAGAGTTGTTGCTGATCTGAGCTAATCCAGATGCCAAAAAGCAGGGGATCGCGGCATTCTACAAGCATTCATCCATAAACACAAGACATTAATACAATCAGCCTTAACTGCTGCATGTAGACTTTTTAGGTTAAAGTTAGAGGAACACTTCAGTAGAAGTCCCAGGTTTGATCTAAACGATGAATGCTTGTCCTGGTTTTGCGGCCACACAATTTATTTCACTCAGCTTCCCAGTTATTGTGCTTGGTAATGAGACATTTTGAACATCCAGCCTTTTATATTATTTTATAGTGCTTATATTGAGTTATAATTTGGGTTTTATTTATTAGCTCCATGCAATAATCATCAACATCACTGAGATAAGTGATCTTTTCAGTGATGTAATTTACCGAAACGCAGTGGTTTGACTTGATACAAGCACCGGTTCACTGAATGTTGCTTTCAAGATGATTATCCATTTTTTAAACCATCCTCAAATTTTAGGTTGAGGTTTTTACATTGCAAACCAAAAATAAATGACATTGCTTCCTTAACATTTTTTTTTGTTGGTTTGTTTTGGTTTTATTCACTGAAAACATGTTTATTTAGTCTCAAATTAAACCGTAATACACAGAACTACTTTACGTATTATTTCTGATTTTACATGTGATTTTCTTTTCTTTGCATGGTGTCTCGGTTCTTCTGTATGTTGAAACTGAAATAAACAAAACTGTATACTCTCTAATCGACGTCTCAGATGATTTAAGTTTAGATTACAAGCCATTTTATCCTATATGCTTAAAAAACTTAAAACATTAAGTGAGAGGGTTTTTTTAAGTTAGGTTTTTTTTTTTGACATACGATCCAATCCATTTTCGACTTATCGTAGATGGGGTCCAAGAGGAAACCCACAGATCACTCCTCCCTGCATTCTCCTTCTCTTGGGATGAGCCGAGAGCAACGTTTTACTAGCGGGATGGCTGATTTCAGCCGCGCTTTGCTAATTCTTTCCTAGAAAAAAAACAAATGGAGGCTAAATGCTACCTATGGTACATCTACAACACTCATGTTTAGGAGCAACTGAATTTTACTTATTTAATATTAGCTTCTCTAACACAAACAGCCCAGTTGTGTTCTGTGAGCCCATCAAGAACTAAAGATAAGCAGGTATAGTTAAAAAAAATAAGAAATCGACACAACTTATTTGAAGGTACACTCGGTCCATAAAGGATACAAGATTAACGCAGAAATATCCTTTTATATTCAACAGGTGTACCAGCAGCAAGTTCGAGGTAAAGCAGGGGATGCAGCAGACGGATTAATGGAAGGTGAAAGAAAAATAGTGTGTCAAATCACATTGAGAAGGAAATTACTACTAAAGAAACATTATTTAACATGCATTTACACTGTTATCTTGTTTAGTGTTATTTCTCATGTAGGTGCCACTAATGGTTTTCCCAATGTATACATTGTATCACAAAAGTACACCCCTCACATTCCTGCAGATGTTTAAGTATATTTTCATGGAGCAACCCTGAAGAAAGGACACTTTGACACAATGAGAAGTAGTCTTTGTGCAGCACACAAAACAGTGTAACTTTATTCTTCCCTCAAAATAACTCGGCCTTAATGTCTGAACCACCTGCAGCAAAAGTGAATAGACGCCTTAGGGAAATTCCTGAAGCGTCAATATTTTGTTTGTGTGACCACCATTACTGCCTTAAGTCTCCTGGGCATGGAGTTTACAGGTTATCACTGGAATGCTTTTCCGCTCCTCTATGACGACATCACGGAGATGATAGATATTCGGGACTTTGTGCTTGAAGACTACACTGTGTGTGTATATTTGTTTCAGTTTTTTAAAATTTGCATCACTATCAAAGATAACATAGAATATATATATTTGTTTTAGTTTATATACTAAGTTGGAACTAATTCAAAAACCCTAACTTCCTTCTTGTCCTGTAAGTCGGTTGGTGTCAGCTTGACCCCAGTAGCACGGCTCTGCTCACTAGTACGGCCTGACCCGCCTGTTTAACACCAGCCAGGGTTTGA